>OU015463.1:39177397-39687397 GCA_907164805.1 Brachyptera putata
AAATTTCGAAGCTAAAAAAAATGTAAATTTAAATTCGAAACATTTTTTTTTATAAAAACAAAAAATAATTCATACGTAATTAATGGATTCAGAACCAGAACCGGGATTTTTAGTTCCAGCCATCTTGATGCTTTTACTGAAAAATGTCACGAAGTCACTTATTGTAACTATAGGGGTGGATTGCAAAGATGAAGTTTAAACCCCGGCCTACATGAGACGCCGTCTAGGTTCAAAATTGCATTGCTTCTTCAATACACTTTTGAACCTAGACGGCGTCTAATGTAGGCCGGGGTTTGTACTTCATCTTTGCAATCCACCCTAGGTCTACATTTGATTGAGGTAATTACAAGAGTGTGAATCATTTCAAACGTCCCCTTGTTGAGAAACCAAAACGCCACAGACTTAGCAGGTAAATCAACAACTTGATCAAGATCAAGAAAAATCCTCAGTATTTTATTCAATTTTTTTAGAAGCAAAGTTTGGAACTGATGTTTTCTTGGATCATGGATCCTTTCTTGGATACTTCTTTGGAACCTGCAACAGAAATGAAAAAAGAAACATAAGAATGACAAAATGGAAAGGATTGCAAATAAAAGATGTCCATCAGAATATTGTTGGCTGCATTGCGTGATGTGCAAGTAGTATCCTCAACTAGAAGGAGGCAATCAGTGTTCAATGAAGGTAAAGGTTATCCGATAGGTTGGAAGGGATGGACTGTGGCAACAGGTATTGAGTGATCTCGACTAGCTTGTTCTCTCATCTGGTTCGTCAAGCACAACTACTAAAGCAATAAAACAATAAAATATCGACAAGTTAACAGTATAAAATAATACACATTTATAATTGTATCAAATAAACGACGCGTTCAATCTTCGATCAACCTATCAAATCATCAAAATGCATTCATGTTCTACCTACTAGATGTCTAACGTTAATGAACTACAGTGATTTCTTTATGTCAGCTATAAGACCTCCATATATTCCATGTTTTCTGTGTGTTTCCTCTTAGTTTGCCTGTATAACTTAGTTGTTCAGCTTTGTGAACGTTCTGCCTGCATTTGACAGCTACTCATCTTGCTAACAGATTATATACAGACAGATAAGAGGAGAAAAGAACGGGTGAATGGATAGGAAGGGAGGGGACATGAGTTCAGATCTTGGTTGAGAACAATCGTGCAAATCCAAACCATACGTTTGTCTCTTCCCCGTTGTTGTACTAATAATGGCATGAGCCAGATTCAACGCGGAGTACAATGCTATCTGCCTTTGTCTCGGAAATGAATATGTCTAGAGCAAGATTTCCATGAGGAAATGTCACTCAAATTATGTTAATATTAGATCTTGAGGAAACCTCATTATTGATAAACATTATGTGTGTTTGATACTTCTAAGAATGTTTTTTGGATGAGTGAAGCGAAGACTTCCATTGGGTCGGAGATGTATCTTCCTCTATTTGTTTGTATGCGCTCGATCCACAGGTCGGAGTGTTTGATTGATCAATGTAATTCTTCCCGTGGATGCACATTCTTAACCAACTTGGAAGTGTATAGTTTTGGGAAGAATCGGTTTCACCACTTTCGAAAAAAATATATATATATTTAGTTTTTGAACGAAAAGGCGACAAAATGCACTCTACAGGTCGGAAGGTACGTTTGATCAGTTTGAATTTTTCGGTGAACACGCTGACTCATACAGTAAAATACATCAGTTTTTGGTTCTGATCGGTATAACTACTTCTGAGAAAATGAAAATTTTCGAATAATTTCCAAAAGAAGATATATATATTTTTTTTTAAATTCCCACTTAGAGTTGCAGCTAGGTTGATACAGTTTCTCACGGAGTCTTATTTTTAGTCTTAGATTAGTCTTAGATTAAATTAGGCGTTTAGAAATTTGAATAAAAAATCTAGTTTTTCTTGTAAGTTCTAAATAAAATCTATTTTGGTCGTGCCACTGTATCGATTTATCATTGTAACGTTGCTCATCAACATCATTTGGAATCTACAGTCTTGCTATGTTGTGCGAGTGATAAGTATCCCCGAGATATGCAACAACTCAGTCCGACTCCCAGTACCGACTGGGATTGACCTGATCTAACGTGGCCTAATCTAACTGCCTGTGTTGGGCTATCGTGGTCAGCGTTATCAAGGTCAGGTTAGTATCGACTCGGACCTGACCTGATCTAACGTGGACCAACCTAATTGCCTGGGTTGGTTTATTATGGTTAGGGTTATCAATGTCAGGTAAGTACCAACTCGGACCTGAACTGATCTAACGTGGACCAATCCAACTGCCTGGGTTGAGTTGTCACGGTCATGGTTATCAAGGTCAGGTTAGTACCGACTTGGACCTGACCTGATCTAACGTGGCTTAACCCAACTGGCTGGGGTGCCATGATTAGGGTTTTCCAGGTCCGGTTAGTACCAACGTGGACCAACCTAACTGCCTGGGTCAGGTGTAATTTTCCAGCTCATTCTTCAAAAGAAAAACGTAGCGTTTTCCTGGTATTCAATAAACCGAACAAGAAACTTATACTTATTGTGTAATAGTGTGTTTTATCAATGAAAATAAATTGTAATAAAGTAGCAAAAATACTTCATTCGATATTGACCACGATATTTTTGTCAGCAAGATCAAAACTTGCTAACACGGTCATTGTTTTCCTATAGGCCTTCTGACATTGAGGTGCGAAACGTTGCACACAGCTCTGTTTTGGAGCATCCATTATTGCTCTTGAATTAAACATATAAAGATAAACGTAAATATGAATGTAGATTTACTGGAATATCTATTATATCCGACGATTCAAACTTACACTCACTGCATGAAAGCGGAGGTCACCGCTCAGTACGATGCACCACTTCGGGTCCTCTTAGCCGATACATCGTAATCCTGAAAAAGAATAGTACGCATTGAAAATTGAAATATCTTGAAATATAGACCTCCGAAAGTCTACTTCATATACTAAATCATGAAATCTGATCCTTGGAGCATTAGTGAAGCAATCACACATTATAAGTATGTACGTTCTATTATATAGAACGAGATGGAACGGAAATAGGTTATCACAAAAAACCATTGCCTGTAGGCCTACATGCATTTTTCAAACATAGCCATGAAAATCGAACTTGACATAACTTGAATCTATATTCCTGTGGCCTTGGCATTCAATGAACTACTCTCTATCTAGATTCCAGTCGGGAACTTACTGTCGGTAAACCCAACGCGAGATTATACCGAAGGAGTCGGTAGCAATTGCTACCCAGAAGAATTCTCAACGGACCTCTTATTGGCAGCACTATTTTCAGCCTCCGAACCTAAAAACATATTGCACATACTATTTTGGAATTTGTTCGAAAGCAAAACAATAATGTAACATTGTATAGAATCTGCATATAATTTTCATTTTACTTTCTCACAAGTTCAATTAATTTTACTTCTGAATTATCTCATCTCTCAGCCGCCCTCTTTGGCCCAGTCAGCTGAGGCATGCTTCAGACACTGAAGTCACCGTTGGGCGTGGGTTCGAATCCCGAATAAGGTATAGGTTTTTGTGAAAGCCCTTTCACTTATCATCACTCCATAGTTTCATCATCACCAGCTCATTCGTACCCCCGTATAACCTAGCTGTTGGTGGGGTCGTTAAGCAAACAATAATCATCATATCTCATCTCATTGCATCACCCCACTGTTGTGTTTTGTGTGTTTAAGCGTATATCGTCCAGGGGGCTTAGACTCGACTTTATTTTCACGTGGAAATCGAGCCATTTCACGTGGAATTGAGAATATCTTGACCTCGACTTGAGCTCACGTGAAAATATGAATGTGGAAATCCACTTTCATTCCACCACCTTTTTACTACATGGAAATGAATTTCACGCGTGGAAGTGACGTCACAGGCAATGGCCGATGCTCTCAAACAAGTTATTTCTTTCAAATTGTAGGACAGATTGGCGCATGGAGAAATAAATGCCGTGTCACCATGGATTATATATATATATATATATATATATATATATAGGGCTCATAAAAATATATCATTCATCCAAATTATTACCGTATTCATTTCAAAGACTTATCATTGGAGGTCGGTGAGAATTTGTCACCGATGTCCGTTTGATTCACGTTTTTATACTTCAATATTATGAATGTTTTCAATCTTATATTTCGGGGTGATGAGATCGCCCTTGTGGTGCCCTGTTCAAACGATCCTAAGCTTTCTTCTTTTGCCTTCATTGGGAAACAATGGCTTTGTGTCAAGTTTTCGATGTTGATAAAAAAAGGAATACAATTTCAATGTTCCTCGGAACACTAAAATATGTCCACTGTAAATTGTGTGAAGAATTCAAATATTATAAGAGTATCTTATTGTCATATCGGTTATAGGTCATATGAATTTGGATAAATGAATCGATAAGTAAATGAATGAAAGAACGAATGAACGATTGGATGAATGAATAAATGTAATGATCATGAATGAAAATCATGAATAAATGAACGTATACCTTGATTGTATGAATATATGATTTCAAGAATGAATAATTTCAAAAATGATCACATGAATAAGTGGAGTGATAACCAAGTGTATGGATGAATGAATAAGTGAGAATGAGAATGAATGAATAATAGAATAAGAATGAATAATAGAATGATAGATGAATGAATAACAATATAGGGCAAAATTTCAATCAATAAATGAATAATCGGAAGAATGAATCATTGAATAAATGAATACACTTAACCATACACATTGAGATGCTTTGATACCGTCGAAGTATTGAGATACAGTCGCAGTCACTGCCCACTCACCAAGAATACCACTTCGAGATGCGAGATATTGATTTAAATATATAATTCTTGTTCAATTCATTCGGAAAAATGATTTCTAACATCATAAATGTGGCATGCGTATTCTCAAGTAGTGAAATCTTGAAGAAATTCCGTTTTATCGAAAATATTTCGACATAACCCTATTTGTAGAATTCACGTCACAGATTTCCACGCTCTGAATTTCACGTTGTGAGAATTTTTCTCGAGTCTAGCTATTTTCACGTTGTGTCTTTCGCGCGTGGATTTGAAACGTGAAAATATACAATTCTACGTGAAATCGAAAGTAATACCACATATATCAACGTCTGTGAGGTTGGCCCCTCACATATCAGAATGTGGTAATATTATTTCACCATTCGTTAGTACTTCGTTAGTACCCGCTAGTGTCATAACATTTTTCGTTGGTAGGCTACTCATCTGTATTGTATTGCATTGTATTTTATTAGCATTCCAGCGGTACACTTGTTAACTTGTGTGATGACATTGCATTGGACATACAAAGGTTATGAAAATGTCAGAACTTGAACTAGCATTAAAATATGGTGATAATACAACTATTGCTATAATAATAGAAAATAAAAAAATTGACACAATAAAATACTAAAACTTGTTCTGTATGTGCTAGATGTTACTGGTCGAAATTGAATATATAAAAATATATATTGTACGTAGCCTACGTATATATTTACGTAGTCACATATACGTGTCACAATTGAAACTATCATCAATATAAAAACAGTATAAGATATGAAAATTACGAAAACTCAGTTCTGTCAATACTAACCGTTAAAAGTGAAAAATTCATTCATACTCTAAAAACAATTGTCGATCAAAAAAAATCACCTTGATCTTAAATACTTGCCCATGTTATATCTTTAGAATGTTTTGGCAAATGATTACAGATCTTCACACCAGCATTCAGTGGATCATTATCTGAAAGTTTTAATTTCTGTTTGATCAATCGTAAATTGTTTCTCGTTCTTGTATTAAAACTATGAATATAATTATTCATTTTGAAGTGGATATTATCTTTCACAAATAAAACTATCTCTAGAATATAGGCCTATAATGAGGTTACGGTCAAAATACTTGAAGTCTTGTAAAGTTTTCTGCAAGAATATTTACGTCCATTATGTGTCAGAGCTCTAACTGCTTTATTTTGCTTCTTAAATATTTTTACAGCTTCAGTCGTACCTCCCCACATTAAAATACCGTGACCTATTTTGGACTGGACATTTGCAAAGAACGCTGTCCTTACAATTTGGCTACTACACTGGTTGGCAAGCACTTTAATGGCGAAACATGCCGAGGAAAGCTTCTTACATAGACAGGTTATGTGGTCCTTCCACTTGAGTTTGTAGTCAACTTACATAGAACTTCCAAAATTCCAAACTTACAATGCTCAACTATTTCTAATTTCTCCATTCGTCGTGATACACTTTCTGAATCCGCTAAAGCACCGTTAGGTTTGAACATCATGATGTTTGTTTTTTCACAATTGAGTTTCAAAGTATTGACTCGAAACCATTCCTCTGTTTTTTCAAATTATTTTCATGTTAATCTCAAGATCTTCGTAATTTACTCCCTGAGCTATCACAGTGGTGTCGTCAGCGAATAATACGATAGATGTATTATTATCTTGTAAATTTGCTGCTAGGTCGTTTATATATATTCTAAATATTCTAAATGCGGAGCCAGCGTGAAGTTGGCCCCGCGCATTGATAGCATCGTCGCTAAATTAAATATCGATTATTGAAACTAATTTATGGCCAAACTGAGCTAGCACTAACGATAATTTTTGTGGCACTAACCAGCACTAACACAATTCAAGATGATGACGCCAAAAAATTTCAATTTTCGATCATGTGCGGGGCCAGAGTCAAGTTGGCCCCGCACATAGATAGCAACGTAGCTATATTTTATGTGTCGATTTTAGAAACCAATTGTGACCAAACTAAGCTGACACTAACGATAATTTTCGTGGCACTAACCAGTACTAACGAAAACTCAGGTGTAGGCTATATGTCATAAAAACGCCATTATTGCTCATCTTCGGGGATGCTGCGCAAATAGCACCATCGCCGAATTATATATCGATTTTGTGAATTGAATTGTGGATAAACTAAGCTAGCACTAACGGTAATTCTTGTGGCACTAAACAGCATCAACATACACCTTATTCCGTGGACAGAAAAATACCATAAGTGCTCATGTTCGCATGTGTAGGCCTATAATTGTTTTTGCCCCGCACATAGATAACACCGTCGCTAAATTATTAATCGATTTTTGAATTTATTTGTGGCCAAACTGAGCTAGCACTGACGATAATTTTCGTGTCACTAACTAGCACTAACGAAGACCTAAGTTTATACGCCATAAAAACGCTATAATTGCTCATGTGCGGGGCTGCCCCGCACATGACTTAGGTCGATTTTGCTCCAAACCAATGCAGCACTAACGATGAAATGAGCGGCACTAACGAGCACTAACACCATTCAAGGTGATGACGTCAAAAAAATCAATTTCCGATCATGTGCGGGGCCAGCGTGAAGTTGGCCCCGCACATAGATAGCACCGGCGCTATATTATATCTTGACTTTTGACATTTATTTGTGACCAAACTAAACTAGCACTAACGATAATTTTTGTGGCTCTAACCAGCACTAACGAAGACCTTAATTTATATGCCATAAAAACGCTATAATTGCTCATGTGCGGGGCTGCCCCGCACATGACTCAAGTCGTTTTTGCTCCAAACCAGTGCTGCACAAACGATAAAATGAGCTGCACTAACGAGCACTAACACAATATGAGATGATGACGTCAAAAAAATCTAATTTCCGATCATGTGCGGGGCCAGCGTGAAGTTGGCCCCGCACATGTATTTGGTAGATTAGTGCCAGCACTATAAAAGCACTAACGATTTTATTTGCGGCACCAACCTGCACTAACGAAGCACTAACGAATGACATTTGTCAAAATTTGATTTCGCACATGTGCGTGGCCAACTTCACGGGGGTTAGAATGGATGGTGCTGCTTACCGGCAAAGAAATCCATTGTTTATTTCTCTTTGGGGGCTCCGACTCCTCCTGGTGAGAGAAATGGCAAACACAACACTGTATTACAACCAAATAAAAATTCAGTAATTGCATTCTCTTACAGTGAATTCAAAATTTGTACTATACACCTACTTATTATCAAAATACTTCCAATAGAGTATGGCAAAAACTTGTTTTTAATTGAAACGTTATTCGAATGGGATAGCCACAACACAGAATACACCTATAAAGCATCCGAATCGTGACAAAACACACGACTTCCAGCTCGCCATCAAACCCAGAACCAGCATTAACACATGCAAGTTGCATTCCATTTGACAATAATCATACCGCCATCCAAAAAAACAGGAAAGTGTTACCTATGTATATAAAACTAGGAAAACGCCATATATGCGTTGTAAGACGAGCGGATAGTAATAGTATGGGTAAAAATGGGTAAAAACTGCTTCGAGTGGTACCAATCCAGCACATTTTATGTTTTTTCTTCAAAATGGCTGACCCGATCAAGCTGAAAATTTTTAGGAATGTGAACCAAAATGTAATTCAACTTCTCGTGAAATTTCATTTTTTCGGAATTTTTTTTCCGCCATGTTATTCTAATGGGAATTTTTAAAATTTCTAAAATTCATAAAAAAAAAAGTTACCCCCCGATAATGCCACAAAACTATACAGATCTAAGTTAGATGAGGAACCATATTGAAAAAAAGTTTGAAGTTGATAGATGTAGCCGTTTGACCTGTGGAGAACCGACAAAAAAACATAAAAACAAAAAAACAAAAAAAATGCGTGATGCAAAAAAGGATGCACCTCTGCCAGGATGATCGCCCATGTCGAATATCGAACCCAGGTCTTCTGAATGACGGTTCAGTGTGTTACTAAAATTGATGAATACTATTGTATGTTGTGTAGTATTCCTTTCTCATGTTATCGACTGTTTATCGACCAAAAACATTACCACATTTTCTAAACAACAAATATTACAATAACTTAAAATAATAACTGAGTGTAAAGCCTACGAACCGATGATGTCAATTGGAGCGAGCACGAATTAAAACTAGAAATCTGGAAATGACAAACACAAAATTAGCATCATCAGAACTAAAGAAAGTCACGATTAACCTTCGTCAGGGTGGCGACCATGACGGGACTCGAACCATGGTATCTTTAATGACGGTTCAGTTCATCAGTGGAGTCGACCAATACCACTGCATGCTGTTTGGTGTACTTTCCTATATCATTGACTGTTTATCGATTGAAAACGTTGACATAAACAATAACATTGCCATCAACACCTGCTACGTAATGACAGTAATACTCTCACGTGAATCATCATACAGTGATCATAGACATTCATTTGAAAATCGTGTACATTTCTAATTGTTAAGATTTAATCGGAAAATCATCCAGATGCTTATGGATTGTAAAACTACGCCATAAGATGAATTCTTATGACAGATAAACTAATTTATCGGTAATATATCTTAATAATTTCACTTTTTTTCTTGTCACACAGAGTATTCAAAAGTTATATATCTAATTATCAGAATCTTTCGGGTGGATTTTAATAAAAAAAACTACTATTTGCAGCGGTATAAGTGATCATTTTTCAATTGATAGGAATGATTCGCCTGAGATAGACAAAAAAAAAAGAATTAGAGCCCACGAAGCGTATTCGAATCTACAGGTTCAAATCTTTTGTCTGAAAACATACAGAGACATGACATGTATGTACTGTACATGTGTGCCCAGATTAATATACTAAGAGCCGCCCCGGTGGCTAAGTCAATTATAGTAACTGAAGTCACCGTTGGGCGTGGGTTCGAGTCCCGCACAAGGCATGGGTTTTTGTAAACGTCCTTTCACCCTTCATCACTTCATCGTTTCATTATCACCCGCTCATTCGTACCCCCGTAAAACCTAGCTGTTGGTGGGGTCGTTAAGCAACATAAAAAAAAAAAAAAAAAAAAAAAAAAATACTAAGAACATGAAATGGTGATATCAAACACTTTCATGTTCAGGTAGAGAGAGTAGAGAGTAAAGAGAGTCCCAGTATAGACAGTCAATAACTAATATAGTCTTCGCTACATATTATATACAAATATACAATCAGAATGATATAATAACATATATTAATAAAACATGTTTCGTCCCGGAGCAGCAAAACGAATGAAAGTGAATGTATAAGTATTTGGTTTTGCTTACATCTGATAACGGTGGTGACGGGGATCGGGAGCAGACCCCCACACGCGATGATGTGGCTGCTCTATGACCTGGTGATGGCTATTGTGAAAAATGACATACAAAACAATATAACAACTAATTGGAATGTCTATAATTGTATTCATCTTACAGTAAATTCAAAATGTGTACTTCAGACATACTTTCGAATAGATGGTGAAAGCTGGTTGAAAATATGAGTTTCCAATTGGAAAGGTATGTGAATAGGATAGCCACAGAACGGAATGAACCCATGAAGCCTACGAACCGTTTTATCAACAACAATGTCAAGTTCTTTCCCATTTACCATTTTTCATACAATTGAATGTTTGTCGATCAAAAACATTATCTGCATCATCAACAATCTCATGAACACCCGCTATTTGATGCCAGCAAAACTCTCACATACATCAGCTGATGATACAGTAATGATACAAATTAATTTAAACTTTGTTTTCATTACTAATTGTTAAGAATTATTCAGAAAATCATCTAGATGCTCGATTTGAATTGGGTTTAACGACGCACTGTACTGATGACTATGATCTATTGGCGTACTACCTGATTGAGATGAATTCATAATAACAGAGATGAACTGATTTATTATTATTTAATTTATTTAATTTACATTGGTTTTAAAGACGCAATGTACTGATAGCTACGATTTATTGGCACCTGTGATTGATTGATGAGATGATGGGATGATGAAACGGAAGGTTATTCTATCCGGTGTTTTGTAAAGTGTGGAGGAATCGGTCGTGACCTGCTGATGAGAAAGCATCCAAGTATCAACCTGAAAGATAGACCGAAATCACAATGTACCTCAGTCAGAATGGTCGACCTTGGCGGGAGTCGAACCCTGGTCTACAGAATAACGGTTCAATGTATCGGTAGTATATATTATGCTATTCAATGGTCCTTTCTCATCATATTGACTGTTTGTCAACCAAAGCAATAGAACCTTCTCTGTATATCCGATAGAATTATAACTAGAAGAAAATATCTATGTAAAAAAATACTCCGGTTATCTTCGTGGAGTCTTGTAAATGAGTTATAGCAGGAATCAATGAAGTGATATCATGACTGTAATGCAGATCAGGTGAAACTGCTTGAGAATGCAGTAGAAAAGTCAAGATACTGTTCATAATGGAGTTGAGAATTACCTTCCCTCCCCCTCTATATTTCATATTCGATTGTACCATATTAATTGTCTTCCACGAAAACATATGATTAATTAGTATAAATAATTGGCTGTTGAGCCGCGCATGCATTCTCACAAAGTTTACCACTAACAAAGATCTAGTACCTAAACTACATGATACGTTTCTCTCAACTCATGAATATTTTTAGGTTATTTTGAGAAACTCAAAATCAATAAATATAGGACTACGTAGCATTGAAAATATGTATCAGTAACTCACCGAGCTTCTTGTACTTTTTCCGACCATTTTCTGAAAAACATACCGAACAGAAACAATAGAGATTTAACGAATTTAATTTAATTAATAAATGGACAGTGTTGTAACATACATTATCATTGTGATTAAGCAGGACTCAATAGGCGCGGTTAGGCCCTACAGGTGACAAAAATCGAAAGTAAACATGAAGTCTATTCCATTCCAGATTTTAATAATCGTGATGACAATTTGATAAAATCGTCATCTTGAAATAAACTTTCATTGAATTAAACGTGGCTCCTCCACCTCTTGAAAGTGAAATGAAGTCGAGTAAAATATTTTGGGAGATTGGTCAACTGCTCTGCAAATCAACTGTACTAAGAACCAACTGACCCAGACTTGAATTTTTTGACCAACCAAACAGAATTGAAATTGATGAGTTTTTTATAGATTATTACCACTCATTGAATGTTCTATAGGCTCCAGTGATGGTTAGGGTTGGGTAGATAAGGTTTGTGTTCAATGTCATTTCTGAAGGGGCGAAGCCAAACATCCCAGTTAATCAGGTAAATATATGGATATAAGGTGTCAATAACTAATATAGTCTTCGCTACATATTATATACAAATATACAATCAAAATGATATAATAACATATTTTAATGAAACATGTTTTGTACCGGAGCAGCAAAACGAATGAAAGTGAATGTATAAGTATTTGGTTTTGCTTACGTCTGATAAAGGTGGTGACGGGGTTCGGGAGCAGATCCCCACACGCGATGATGTGGCTGCTCTATGACCTGGTGATCGCTATTGTGAAAAATGACATACAAAACAATATAACAACTAATTGGAATGTCTATAATTGTATTCATCTTACAGTAAATTCAAAATGTGTACTTCAGACATACTTTAAAATAGATGGTGAAAGCTGGTTGAAAATATGAGTATTTCCAATTGAAAAGGTATGTGAATAGGATAGCCACAGAACGGAATGAACCCATGAAGTCTACGGACCGTTTTATCAACAACAATGTCAAGTTCTTTCCCATTTACCATTTTTCATACAATTGAATGTTTGTCGATCAAAAACATTATCTGCATCATCAACAATCTCATGAACACCCGCTATTTGATGCCAGCAAAACTCTCACATACATCAGCTGATGATACAGTAATGATACAAATTAATTTAAACTTTGAATTCATTACTAATTGTTAAGAATTATTCAGAAAATCATCTAGATGCTCGATTCAAATTGGGTTTAACGACGCACTGTACTGATGACTATGATCTATTGGCGTACTACCTGATTGAGATGAATTCATAATAACAGAGATAAACTGATTTATAATTATTCAATTTGTTTAATTTACATTGCTTTTAAAGACGCGATGTACTGATAGCTACGATTTATTGGCACCTGTGATTGATTGATGAGATGATGGGATGATGAAATGGAAGGTTATTTTATCCGGTGTTTTTGGATAGTGTGGAGGAATCGGCCTTGACCTGCTGATAAGAAAGCATAGCATCCAAGTATCAACCTGAAAGATTGACCGAAACCACAATGTACCTCAGTCAGAATGGTCGACCGTGGCGGGAGTCGAACCCTGGTCTACAGAATAACGGTTCAATGTATCAGTAGTATATATTATGCTATTCAATGGTCCTTTCTCATCATATTGACTGTTTGTCGACCAAAACAATAGAACCTTCTCTGTATATCCGATAGAATTATAACTGGAAGAAAATATCTATGTAAAAAAATACTCCGGTTATCTTCGTGGAGTCTTGTAAATATAGCAGGAATCAATGAAGTGATATCATGACTGTAATGCAGATCAGGTGAAACTGCTTGAGAATGCAGTAGAAAAGTCAAGATACTGTTCATAATGGAGTTGAGAATTACCTTCCCTCCCCCTCTTTATTTCATATTCGATTGTACCATATTAATTGTCTTCCACGAAAACATATGATTAATTAGTATAAATAATTGGCTGTTGAGCCGCGCATGCATTCTCACAAAGTTTACCACTAACAAAGATCTAGTTCCTAAACTACATGATACGTTTCTCTCAACTCATGAATATTTTTAGGTTATTTTGAGAAACTCAAAATCAATAAATATAGGACTACGTAGCGTTGAAAATATGTATCAGTAACTCACCGAGCTTCTTGTACTTCTTCCGGGCATTTTCTGAAAAACATACCAAACAGAAACAATAGAGATTTTACGATTTTAATTTAATTAATAAATGGACGGTGTTGTAACATACATTATCATTGTGATTAAGCAGGACTCAATAGGCGCGGTTAGGCCCTACAGGTGACAAAAATCGAAAGTAAACATGAAGTCTATTCCATTCCAGATTTTAATAATCGTGATGACAATTTGATAAAATCGTCATCTTGAAATAAACTTTCATTGAATTATACGTGGCTCCTCCACCTCTTGAAAGTAAAATGAAGTCGAGTAAAATATTTTGGGAGATTGGTCAACTGTTCTGCAAATCAACTGTACTGAAAACCAACTGTACTAAGAACCAACTGACCCAGACTTGAATTTTTTGAGCAACCAAACAGAATTGAAATTGATGAGTTTGTTATAAATTATCACCACTCATTGAATGTTCTATAGGCTCAAGTGATAATTAGGGTTGGGTAGATAAGGTTTGTGTTCAATGTCATTTCTGAAGGGGAGAAGCCAAACATCCCAGTTGATCAGGTAAATATTGGATATACCGGTATATATAGATATATCACAGTAAATTCTGTTCCTTTTATTTTTTATTTTGGGTTTAACGATGCACTGTTATGATAGCGCAGATCTAATGGCGTCGGATGGATGATTAATGAGATGATGGGATATTGAGATGAAGGTTCTTGGCTAATGGGAAGGATAATGGGAAGGAAGCGGTCATGGACGACTTATTGTAGGAACCGTCCCAGCATTAGCCTAGACTACAGAGGAAAACCATGAAAAAACCCTGTAAAGATGGTCGGCGGCGGGGATCGAACTGGGTTCGAGATTCCCCTCGTCTCCCGGATCACATGAAGCGAGCGCGTTAACCACTGCGCTGCATGTGCCGGTGTAAATTCTGATTGTTGCAGATATTTTGTAGCATAATATGTTGTTAATTTAAAGTCTAAACTGAAATACCTAACAATGATTTCACACTTGATGGTTTCACCTTTCTCATTCACGACTTATTGCAACTTATAACACTTTGTACTTTTGTACTTATAACAATGGAATTGTTTTGGGCTAATGTCAAGGTTATTCCGTGGAACACTTGCAAATGCATGTGATGCGTTCAATCTCATCATATCCACATGTTTTTATTCAAAAAGTCTGACAATTAGTGATAACTATGTATAATATACCATGTCAATATATATAATATATCATGTAAGACAGATATACTAAGGCGTGACAACTAATTTTATAGAGCTATATCAAATCTTTGGATCTTCTCTACTCTCTATTTTTTCCTCCTTCATAATACTTTTCATCAGATATATTTTGTTCCCGAAATTCGTTTCGGGTGTGTAATTTGAAATTCGTGTAGGCCTATATGCTGACGCATGTTCCGCATCCCTCCAGCTCTTGCAAACGATTTATCATATTATACTGAGATGATCGAGCGTATCATCGTAGTCAATCGAGACAAGAAAACCGAGCATCGCACTCTTGTTTTTCTTGCATTCAATTTCAAGTGACAAGAATTCTTTCAAATATCTTGCTTATAGCAATTCAATCAAATTCAATCTGAATATATGCAGTTGCTGAATGGTATCCGATCGTTGATATTACATACCATATTTGATAAAGTATCTATTGTATTTGGACGGGATTCTGACGTCTGAACCTTTGTAGCTCATTCCCTATATCGCCTCGTATTTTATTCTAATCACACGTGGAAATAGAATATGTGGGATATCGAAACAGATCCGAAATTGAATACCGGTACTCAATATGATGATGAAGAATTGTCGGAATATGCCAGATAAGCAGTATACGCCGGTCTAGTATGATGGGTAGTATACAATGTCAAAGAATTGTTGAAGTAACATTTCTGGGATCATAATACTGCGCTTTAGAAATGACGGAAAAAATTCTTACAATTTAGTGTAATAATTTAGTGGTTGAGAAAGAAAAACGATTCTCGAAAACAAGGTAAAATGATATGGAAAAAATATATACAAAACAAATTGAAGGCCCATTCACAATGCAACGCTAACATTAACGTGTAACACTAACATTAACGCGAGAAATGTTTGCCTTATGGGATGGCGTTGGTCCATTCACAACCAACACTAACAATAACGCCAACATTAGCGTGAACATGAAACTTCGCACGCTCCAAGCTTTCATGTTAACGTTATTGTCGAAAGGTAAGAATCGGCCGATCAGAATCCTTCAATTTCCGAATAACAACGACTAGTAGCGAAGTAAAACGAGTGCGACAGTAAACCGACTGCCTAGACTCGATCGCTCGTAGTCGTTTGAGGTGGCAGTGGAAACGGCGCGTAAAATCTAGACGTCTGATTGGCTGTTGGTTATTGTTAACGTTGATGTCCTTTTCTATTATGAACAGTCAGTTGTTTCATGTTCATGATAATGTTAGTGTTCATGTTAATGTTGATGTTAGCGTTGCATTGTGAATGGGCCTTAAATATATTGTTGTATGGCTCACAACAAGCGGTGGGTACATGGGTTTTTTGTATTTTGATTTCAAACTGGCATTTTTTGAATTAGCATCATAGCAAGAGCAACGTGGGCCCACAACAAAATTACTATACTTGATTCAAACCCGTGTGTTCTTCAAATAACTTGATTATATAGAGAGTACTCAAATATAGTATATTAACTAGGAAAACGCCTTATAAGCGCTTTGAGATGAGCTTAGAAGTATGAAAATGAAGAATGAAGAACATTTGGTCAGCTCAATGTACATATACAGACCATAGATCACTTCAAAGGTTTAAAAACCGCGGCTGTCTGTTAGTATATGGACCTTGGTTTCCCAACAATGGTACCAGTGCCTTCTTGATATCCACCACAGATTTTAATCGTTCTAATTTATTGGTGATACCTGTTGCTCACATTTAATAGTTCCTTCAATTGCTTTCTTAATTGCTTCTATTGGTGTATAAAAAAGTGGATTGAAAATGGGATTTTTTCGTTATTTCACATCCGATTGTTCCATAAATCGCTTAAAATATGTATGATAGTTCTTTCCACATTCAGTATAAATTTAAGAGCTTTTGGAAATTCTTTGTTTTCCAAGTATTTCTCCCCCGGCTTATATTTATGGGGATTTTCTATACTTTCCAAATTTTTTCCGGAAAAGCCGTTCGACCGATTTTTCTGTAAAACAATCCCAACCTATTCTGGTGTGATACCAATTTGAAAAAAAAGTTCCGAGTTGATTGATCCTTTTTCCTGACCTGTATGCCGAGTACAAAATTACATACGAAAAAGAAAATGGACAACATATATTGTAACTATTTAAAAAAAAAATGTTAATATCATTTCATGGAAATACTATGATTGTAAACGCACCCGCCCATACGTAAAAAAATTGGTAGAGTAAAAAGATTAAAAATGTCCGAACTAAGCAGAAAATGAAAAAACGTGTTGTGCAGTGGGGCAAGCAATATCTGATGAATATGAACATGATTATCTTTATCATGAATTTTCAAATTTCAAACTCAGATGAAATTTTGATGAAGGTCGTAGAGATAGCCTATATTTGAAAAAAAATAAGTGATTAGAATAATTCAAATTGGATAAAAAGTATGTACAGAATAAAATAGCAAAGTCACGGGACATACTTTGTGCAGTTTTTCCAAGAATAACCCAGGCCCCATCTTGTTCAAATTGGAGTCACAGTAAAATAAAATCGCCATGTTTATCTATTTATTTCTACTAACCCTAATACCTGTAATGGTATAGTTTTTCCTATAGCATTCTGGTTCCATGTGTGCCGTACTATGCACGTAGAGCTGTACAATGGCGGCTTCACTTACTACCGGAAGTGACGTGTGACACGCGGCATTTCCGGCACTTCCGGCACTAATACCATTAGGCTTGCGAGACGGACCAAAGTCGCTGGACCTGGCTCGAAGCAAAACTGTGAATATAGCCTCACGAATCGTACTGTACATAACCCTAATAGAAAACCACCTAATCTGAATATGCATCGCGTAGAGAAACCCGATAAGACTGACCACTATTTATAATTACAATTTCAATTTGATTCTTCGGTTTTGACATTGCGTGAACTTAATGGTAATAGAAATAAATTATGGCCCTGTTTTGAATATTGATCCGTACTACTAAGAAAAGGCTGATTTTATGCCTGCCTGCAAACTTTTATAGCAGTAAGAATGTAAACTGGATTATTCAACGAACTGAAGCTGTTTTTACACTATACCTAGTAAACCCACGGTCTGACCCGGGGTTGAAACCCCGGGTTTCAACCGAGGGTTGTACCACGGCCACGGGTCAATATCCTGTTTACACTTGTAGGCCTAAATTTCCACTGCTTGTTTGATGGACATTTCTGGTTCCAAATAGCAGTGTACCAACACTTGAAAACTATAATTGTTTGTCAAGTTGTCAATGTGGCCCATGTGACTAATATTTGACAGTTCAGTCATGTGCTGATCCCAAGTTCATTATGATTACTGCTTTCAGTTGGTTTATAATAAATAACGCTTAAAAACGTATGGAAAGATTGAAGAAAATTAAAAGAAGGAGGCAAGAGTTTGAAGCTTATCAAGAAGAGAGACGTGATCGATTAAGAAACTTCCTAATCAGAAGGCGCAAAGCCATATTGTTGTTTCTTCAAAGACCTGACACACATGGTAGGATTTGTGTTTTGTTTCCAAGAAATGGTTTATGGGAACTGGAATGCAAGTTGCAACTTATGGAGAGATCTAGAATGAATAACCATCTTGAGAATGTCCAAGTCAACTTTTCAGGTAAGGAAAAGGCAATAGGCCAACCAAGTAGATGTTTAGATGAGCTAGGCCCTATAGTGGGGGCCTAAGCCTACCTAAGTTGCATCAACTTCAGCTGCAGTGACTATAGCCCTAATCAATGTTATTTATTTTCAGTTTATATGTGATTCTGTACGACATATATGTAAGAGCGCAACTCAAGCGCAAACAGCGACGAGAGTGAGAGAAAAGTGTACTATCTGACCCGCGGGCAATACTCGCCCGCGGGTTTAACCCTAGTCTGCACTGGGGTTTAAGTTCCCGCGGGCTGACCCAGGGTGTGTACT
Organism: Brachyptera putata; assembly: GCA_907164805.1. Taxonomy (NCBI): domain Eukaryota; kingdom Metazoa; phylum Arthropoda; class Insecta; order Plecoptera; family Taeniopterygidae; genus Brachyptera; species Brachyptera putata. The sequence continues at coordinate 39,196,199 of OU015463.1, forward strand.
GTGTAAACACGACAATATTTTTACCCGCGGGAAGACTGTGAGTTGAACCACAGGCAAACACGTAGTGTAAAAACAGCTTGAGACTGGTGAACCAGTGAATAGCAGGCTGAGCCGTTATTTAAATCACCGGGGTTCGATTCCCGCCATGGTCACCTATCGTGACAAAAGTTTTTCGTGGTTTCCCTCTGTCATTCAGGTGAATACTGGGATGGTTCCGTAACAACAGAAAATGATCGACTCCCTTCCACTATCCTGGAACACCTGATGAAATATTACTTTTCAACTCATCTTCCCACCATCTCAGTCATCATTCACCGACGCCAATAGATCTCATTCACCACTACAGTGCGCCGCTAATTCAATATCAATCATAAGAAACTAAATCTTGGATCTGATCTCCATATTGTAACAGATTTTCACCTGCGGCATACTCGAAAGCATAGGGTCCATGTCTGTATACCGTAACAAGACCTTTGTCATATTCGGTTATGCTTGGCCAACATTTCATGTAAATCAAATTTGCGAATAATTACGAAAAAATATGCAATACGATTACCGTATTATAAGTGTGTATTTATAATAATATCAAATAATGGCACGCAATCTCATCACTCAATCCGAGCAGTTTCTTTGAATATCTAATCATTCTGTCTTAACGAAGGTGTTTCTGTTTGCCGCTGATTGACTATTCACCACTCTGTCGTGCATCCTCCTGTGGAACTGAGGCCAGAATCCCGACAGACGAGGATTTATAGGCTCTCCTACTCGTGCTCGACGATACATGTAATACAGGGACTTCATTAGGCAATATGTCTATTACAAAATACGTATACCAATGCGTAATCCCACTACGCCCCCTTCGCCCCCTTTTCACCCTCATCGGGTCTTGCTTTGTACGTCCGCATGTCCCCTGGCTTCATATTGGAAATAGGGGTGCATCGTCTATCAAACTATTTGTTTGCACCCCCAACTCCTTTATAGTCCTACTTCTTAACCATAGAATATGTTTCTGCGTTGAGCTGGAAATAGATCGAGTTGTTCACCCCGTAGGCTTATCGCCTAGCGAATCTCGGTCTATTTTTTCCAAGTCTAATAAGAATGGAAGGAATACCCCTCCTATTCCCCTAAACCACCCACTCGCCCTTCACAAAAGCGAATAGGCGTGATAGGGGGTGGTGAAATGAAAAACGTGCTATAGAATCAAATGAGTAACTAAATTATGTAATATATATATATATATATATATATATATGGAGATATATATATATATATATTTATATATATATATATATATATATATATATATATATATATATATATATATATATATATATATATATATATATATCAGGGTGGTCTGTCATCGTTTTTATGTGAAAATATGGATATATCATATTTAATGTGTGATGTATGATCTCAATTGGATCTTGTTGCATGATATTGAATGTATTTTGCATTCGTTAATTTTCTAAAAGTCGTTATAGAAAACGGGGTGTTCTATTTTTTTCGTCGTCCAATGACATAAAAAAATAATCAACATGGAATACCATGAAATAAGGACATGTTGTAAAAGCTAAGAAGTAAAATGAATGGCATTGTGTAAGTTTCTCTAAGTATCTACACGAGCATTGTACAACACCCTAATAATTGAACCCTTCCTATAATACTTATTCCGAGTTGGGAGTCATTTAATTGCTTTTTTGTGGTGAGTTTATTACAATAACCAATCATACGACACATTTAGCCATTAAAAAAACAAACGGCTCGGTGAAATTAATAGCAGATTTCGGAGGGGAATTGCAGGATATAGCCACAGGGATGGTTTTTATTACGTCCAACGCGCATCTTATGTCATGTAATAATATATAAAGCTACGTTCAAACTGTCTCATATGATTGTCTATTTTATTGCGTGAGACGCAGCGTCTGATCTTGTTCCTTTTAAAACAGATGCATATCATTCGTTTACGGATGCCATATTGCAACATGTATTAGTTCTGACTATTAAAGTTAGGCATATTTCTACTGTTTTGTTCAGAAGAGTTGAAATGTGTTATTACTCACTCAGGATAATTGAAATTGGAGGCGAAACTACTTCTTATGAATTATAACAAATAACCGAGGGTGTACACAAAAATCAAGTGTGGGCCTACACTTTGAAAAAAATCCCCAAAAAACGAAAAATCAAGAAGAATGAAAAGAATAATAATGAGAAAAAATCAAGGGAAATCACAAAAATCAAGATAAAAATCACAAGTTCAAGAAAATCGCCAAAAACAAGTCAATAGAAAAAAAATCAGGAAAATCAGAAAAATCGCGAAAAATCAAAAAAAGGGAAATAAATAAAAACAATCACGATAAATGAAAGAAAATCACGAAAAATCAAGGGGGAACACGAAAAATGAAAGAAATCGAGAAAATCAAAGAAACAAAATCACAAGAATCAAAAAAGTCAAAAATCAGGTGTAGGCCTCCACTAAAATGTCAAGTTATTAACCCCTCGCAAATAACCATTTATATAATGTATAACTTATTATTAATGGAATTGTAAACCAAATATCTCCGATATCGAGATTTGAGGAAGGGAAATATGGACGACGTCAGGCTGTCTCGAGAAGGTAGAAAAAGACGCAGAAAAACTAAAATGTCTCTTGTGGTCATATTTTAAATGACATCATAATTCTGAAACTAGATTATAGCGAGGAATTACGATAGCCCTATTTATCACCATAATTTCAGAGAAAAGTAGAAATTACCATCTCAATTTCAGTAATTATAATCAATATAATTGTCCTTCAGGACCTGATCTTTTTTCTTAGTCGTGACGTAGTCATAGCTCCATTTTGTTCATGTTTCTATACAGGATCGGTAGTGCCTACGACATGACTCATGGTCTCTAATGGAGAAGAAAATTAATTGTGATTTCTGAAATTGAGATTTACTGTTTTCTCCGAAATTATGTAAATAGCCATCAGTCATCAAAATCTAGGTGCAGGGTTGTAATGTCCTTCAAATAAAATACAAATATGTGTGGAACTAGCGTATAATCATTCACCGTCTGATTGGGACACTATGCAAACGTGCAAATGATAGAATATACATTGTTAATCTATACATTCAGCGAATCATTTCATTGTCCGACACATTGGCATAATTATCCTGCACTGTTTTCACTAACTGTAGACTCCCTTCCACGTTAGTTGGCCCGTTGAGACTTCCTGTGGTTCAGGGAAAATGGTCGGTCGTGAGTACAAGGTAGATACCGCCAACACTCCTTTGGCTAAGTATAATAATGCGAATAGTGAATACCGCCAACACTCATATTTGACGAAGTGCATCAGTACGAGCTGCGGATGCTTACACTTTTCTTATACCTAATGTGACTTGATCTGTCACCTATCTGGATGCATGAGGGCAGATGAAACAACCGTGTACCCCACATCTCCTCCCGCTCTTTCTTCAACAACCTTTCAAGAATGAAACGGACTGAATTGAGGGTAATTGTGACGCGGTCGGACATGACTATAATCCATTAGCGAACATTTCCTGACAGATCATCAAAACATATAACACTACCATCACTTAAACCCATGTCAGCAATACCGTACACACGTTATACTATATGGAGGAGATATTAGAAATGACAGAAAAGCTGACCACTAAATCACCGAAAAGTGACTTATTATCATATATACATATATATATATATATAGGCGTATATATATATATATATATATATAAATAAATAAATACATATATAAAGGTATACATCAGTAATATCACAACAAATCATTTATTTACATCATACTTTTTTATCAATAAACGTGTTACTATTTTCCTATTTTGTATGTCCTAGTATAAATATAGTGCACTCCTTGAATATCTCCAGCTGTTTACTGGTGTGTGTGAACTTGGTAGCAAGATATGAATCCAGAAAGTGTGATCAATCAGGGCGAAAAGAAAGAATAACACTCATGAACAATGAACAGTGCATATAATAGTGCATATAACGGACCATCTCTGGAGTCTGTATACACTCTGAATTGTATATGCCTGTTGAATCGCGTATACGTTCATAAAAAGTACGATCTATTTTCAAATACAATCTGTCCAATTTTAGTACAACTGTTGTCCGTGATCGCAATAGGCGTGCGCACAGAGTACGCAGAGACGGCCCAGGCCGTACCTAATACATCACAAGAAAAAGTACACTGTATAGTGTATATTCTATCCTAAATTATCTCTAACAATTAAACAGAATAACATTTCTTGCTCCAACAGAATTCTTACCATTCTATAGAATCGCTTTTAATTCCATTCAGCAATGTCACAAATTTCTTGTGGAGCAAAATAGAAGCCTTCCTATTATCGAATTGTGCATGGTATTAGCCACGAATATTACACGGTACAAATATTTTGATCAGCCCCGTTCGTATTTCAATATCTGAACGTTTACTTAAGATGGGGTGGTAATATCGCCCATGTGGTGCCCGACCAAACAATCCTACCTTTCATCCATAGCCTTGATTGAGGAACAATGATTTTGTATCAAGTTTCGATGTTAATTATTAAAAAACAAATATGATTGAGAGGAAAATAATATTATATCATCTTGTATATTCTCTCATGCATTGCCACTGATTTGATGAATTACGAGCAATACGAATTGTAAGTGGCTTCAAATTGAATCATGCTCAAAGTGCATTATAGCTCTGTACAGCAAGTGGGCCTATTAGATGGGGATGATACTTGAGATTGTATAACCTAAGATTGGAATAACCTTCATGTTCAATAAATGATCGAAGATAATTAATGCTGTCATTGTGTATCCAATGGATATCACGTCTCCGTACACTATATCCTTTTGAATAATTGCATGAGTGGAGATAAAACTTTAAAACCGCTACACTATATATGAACTAAGCCTATAATCAATTCGAGAATATAGTTTTTAGAAAAAATATTATAATAGTAATTAATGAAAGCTCTGAATATTCAAAGAAAATCATTTCTGACATTAAATTTTCCATTTTCTGATGACCAGTATTCCGTATATCACATGCAACAAGACGTATATGTACGATTGCTGAAAGGTTCACATATAAAATAGTATCTTTATTTTAGCAAAAATGTGTTATTCTTCATACAATAGTACAATAACAATTAATACACATAGAAAACATAAATATGAAATACATGAGTACAGTAAAATACATAAAATACAGTATATTAGGGTCTACGTCTATAACATCAGTTCGTACTTGAAGGGATACTTATATGTTTAAGGAAATTTAAATCTGATAGGCCTATTGTGTGTCTAATGTGTATCAAGTGTCCACACAAAGCTACCTTTACCGGCACATGTGGCGCAGTGGTTAACGCGCTCGCTTCATGTGATCCGGGAGGCGAGGGGTTTTCGGACCCGGTTCGATTCCTGCCGCCGTCCATCTTTACATGGGTTTTTAGTAGTTTCCGTCTGTAGTCTAGGCTAATGCCGGGATGGTTCCCACAATATGGGCCACGACCGCTTCCTTCCCACCAATCTTCCCATTACCCAAGAAACCTTCATCTCATCATCTCATTAATCATCCATCCGACGCCAATAGACCATCGCTATCATTACAGTGCGTCGTTAAACCCGTTAAACGGCGATATATTCACGCTGCCGTTGAATAATTGAATGATCAAAGTGAATACCTACTCAAAGGACTCGCACAAAATTGTTGTAGGTAGGCCCTATGTTTATTATTATATTAGACTTTTTAATTTCAATGTTGCTCAACGATCCCATCCAACAGCTAGGTTATACGGGGGTATGAATGAGAGCGCGGGTGATAATGATGCGATGAAGATAGGTGTAAAGACGTTTACAAAAAAAATGCCTTATGCGGGTCTCGAACCAACGCCCGACCTGGCAACAGTTTCTACCGCTAGCGATAGTTGACTGAGCCATGCCATACGGACAACTTTTTCTTCTCGATTTTAGAAAATATAAAAAGTTTTGGTACCAACACTAGGACCGAACCAGAATAGAAGTGTATAGTTTTGGAAGACATTCAGAATGTAAAATTGCAATGACTACATATTAAAAATTCGATCAAATATCATGATGAAATAAATAATATGACTGAAAAAGTAATAAACAATTTATCATTAGTACATGTTTGCACAACAAATAAACTATATGCTAAGTTCTGTTTTGTGAATCACTGACTAAATATTTGAGAAATTAATACCGATTTGCAATTTCCCCCCCAAAAATATGCAATCAGCAATGTTGCAATTATGCAATATGCATCAGCATGTTCATCCATCAACATGGAAATAGATAACTTTTGCATGACAACAATAATATAATTTCAATGTTACAAAAAAATCCACCCCATCAAATATGTGCACCTTTATTTTTGAATAGTGACTACCCTTATCCAGAGGATCCCGATTGAATAAAGGCGCTGGTACAACCCCTATGCTTCATAACCGCTTTCATCTCCTGTCCTGTATAGCCTAGCTGGCTGCATGGCCTACCCCCTAACCCTAGCACTTGTACGGCACCATCCCCTATAACTAAACACCGGTATAGCCCAGTGAGTGACTCCCTCCCCTTTCTATCTCTCTCTCACTCTCTCCTGATCCTCTCTCACTCTTCTAGGAGAGCAGTAGTGAACCAGACATGATGGGGAGAGGACGTAGCTTCTTTGCGCGCTGCATTAGTCTTCAAAACTGCCTCTAGAATAAGCTCTCTGTGAATATCAGGCGGTCGAGCTCATTAACCATTGATAGAGTTAGTTCCGGACCGTCCGTACTAAATGTACCGGATGTTAAAGTAAAGTACCGTATAGTTTGTCGGTTGTATGAAGTAGGATTTAAAGTATAGCCAGCGAGGATTAATGGCGTGATGTTGTGAAGGTGTCGTACTATACCCTGCTTGCAATGGAAATGGATAACGAAGTGAAGTGGATGTTGAACGGAAAATAGCAATAGGCCTATTGAGAAAGTATTGCACGCTGGAAGTGATTCAAGTGTTGGTTTGAAACTAGTCGACAGTGTGTATGTGTGCGCGTGTGTACCAAACGGAATAAATATTATTCGGGTTCAAAGTTTCTGCGAGTCTGAGAGGTAAAAACAATATGGAAAACGGCAATGTATTACAGTGAACAATATTGAAGAAATTGAAAGCCCAAAGCGAATCTTCTCAAACGGTGAAATAAGTATACTGCAACAGAATCTAGTATGACCGAACAGGTTTTGTTTTCTCGAGTTGCTGCTATGTGTTTGAGCGCGAGTTCAATGATATTATTCAAACGCCAATCTGTTTTTGAGCTAGTGATTTTAAGCGTATAATTTTACGTTATGCAAAGTTTACGCCATTGCCAACACGGGGGAGGAGGAGGAGGTATTCCCCCACCCCTTCCCGAAAGATCAAAGAGGTATGTTATATAGTAAATTCACAAAATATATGTATAGGCCTACTCGACACAATAAACAAACACTAGATCAGAATAATTCCAGTGCCTAGCATGAGTCCATATATAATTTGGTCTCCTATATAATCAGATACCATGATTACAATACAGAGCGAATTGCATGCAATGGTAAATCAGAGTTTCCTACTTCGAGTCTTGGTGGTATGGAATGGGAATGGGATAATAAACTATTGCCTAGAAATAGGGGGCACTTCGAGCAAGGTCTTTTCATTCCCTAAGGCAATTGAGGTGGTTCAAATCTAATCCTACATACATTTTCGCAAACATTTCTTCTTTCGAAAATCCAATCGAATGGATCGTTCTGTATCGATTTGGAATGAAAACCAAAGTTGTTCTTCCGTATACGTGTCGTCTTTTTCATTAATAACGCTTACAATGTACTCCAGATTCATTGACGATAGCTAAATTTTATCAAGATGGGTCTACTTCTTATTTTTTATGATATCAATTAGGCCTAGTGTATGACCTGTTTTTCGAATAATTATTTTAAAATTGAACTAGTTTTTTCAATCCCTGAATGTCAGTCCCTATATTTTCTCACACTAATTTTAAACTTCAATAACATGTTATCAAGCCCATACAAATTTCGAACCAACTGAAAAGGGACCTACATTGAATTTCTTATCAGTAGATCAAAAATTAAATAACTATTTTCAAAACGAAATTTCAATCAAAATATTTTCTGTTCAACCGGGATTAATGAGAGGAAATTTCCAAGATGCAGTATTATCAATTTAATTCAATAAACCCTGAAAGTATAAAGATGGGGTAGTAATATTACCAGTGTGTTCAGTTTGATATTCTTGGTCACTTCGCGTCTGTGTAAGAGTGGTGGTGGCGCCAAGTTTCTCTCGAGTTTATTACTCCCAGGTGGAAGTGCCGAATCTAGAGTGCTTACGTTACTTACAGTTTGAATATGCGACCAAGTTTGTGATATAGAACACTTTGTAAGAAAGGGTTTATCAGACAACCAATAGAGCTCTTGAATAAATAGATTGAAGCTACGTTGATTACTATGAAAACGAAATAAAGGTACTTCAACTTCATTCAAATTCACAATCAGTGCTAGCACAATCACATAATATCTCAATATATTCATTGAGATTCTGTTAGTTAGCAGGACGTATAATTCAAAGAGCCATCTCTAGAAAGCCACGCAACTATGAGAAAATAATAACTAAGAGTACTAGTTTTTGATACTGACTAGTTGTTTAAGGAGTGATTTTTTGTATATCGAAACTGCAGATCATTAAGTAAACATCTAATTTTTGGTCCAATACCTACGAAAAGGAACAGATAACTTGTAGATATCATGTAGACAAATTGTAAGCTTGAATTTACATAACGTTTTTCAACGCCTCGTAATTCTCATCGAATTCGATCAAATTGTGTTAGGCCTATATATTTGTTACGGGCACATGCTGCTCAGTGGTTAACGCGCTCTCATCGTGTAATCTGAGTATATCTGACCTTGTTCGATCCCCGTCACCTTCCATCCTTACTGAGGTCTTTCGTAGTTCCCTCTGTAGTCTAGGCTAATGCCGGGATGGTTCCCACAACATGGGCCACGGCCGCTTCCTTCCCACTATCCTTCCCATTACATCAGAAACCTCGAGCCACTTTATCATCTCATTAATCAATCATCCGACGCCTATAGATATTGTTGGTATCATTACAGTGCATCTTTAATCCCTATGAGAATATGAATAAATATTCGCTGCATAGTAAAAGTGCACAATTTGAATGACGCCCAATGTACAAACTTAGAAATAAACGTACCAATAATTTGTGAGAAAAATTGAATGTAGGCAGCCAGCAATGCAAGTGCACATAGGCTTATCTCTGTTGAGCGGACCATCTCCTCTTTCAATGTTTTCTAATACGAAGAAAGGCATATTTGGTGCAACTTTATGATGAGAAGGGGATCGTGATATAGGAAGTAGTCATGAAAAATGAAATATACCCTTATAGATGGGGTAAGAATCCCCTTCACCAATCTCTGGTTATCCTATTCACCATACAAGTAGGGTCAAAGCACCGTTTATGGAACGGGTTGGATTTGGCACCAAATGTGGAACGATATTTTCATTGCGTCGTAGTTGATCCACATACACAGTTTGTACTTGCTGCAGTACTTCCAACTGTTAGAAAAAAAATCGCGTGTCTACGTTCACGGATAGAGATGTAACAAATTATTTCATAATATTGGTTTTGGAGAAACATGTTTCGTCGATTTTCAGATTGGAAAATTCAGATAAGCACACATGTTTATTTATAATTAAATACTCAGCTACATGTATGTTGTGAAATTAACTGTACACACAAAAAACTGTTCACAGATTTGGATAAATATGACAGTTTCAAAATAGAAGGAAATCTACTATACTTGCGGGTGCATTCAAAGTTGTAAATTTTACAGAAAAAAGGCATTTGAAATGCTTATAACACCCTAGGCTTTAGGCCTAACATGCATTTTGCATTTATATTTGCTATTTATCTATTTCTATTCCCCGTTTTGAAACATATATATTGATTTGAGTAGGGTAGGCCTAGAAGATATGTGAATGCTCAAAATATCTTCATAATTTGTATCCTAGGACCTAAATATGGCAAAAGATTACTCGAACGAAGACATGCAACGAGCTGTCAGTGCAGTGAAGGATGGCGGCTTATCGTTTCGCGAGGCTGAAAGACAATATGGGGTGCCCATCAATACAATTCGACGTCGTGTTCATGGTACGGTTGCAGAGGGATGTACTAAGCCTGGCCCTCTACCTGCATTAACTGTTGACCTTGAGAATGAGCTGCGAGAAGCAGTACTCGAGCTGCAAAAAATGGGACAAGGAGTGAGTCGCAAAGAAATAATACAACTTGCTGGTGATGTTAACACAGCAGGTAAATTAAATGCCTTTAAAAATGAATATCCCAGTAAGAAGTGGTACAAAAGCTTTATGTTGAGGCACAATCTTTCTTCAAGACAACCAGAAAATTTGTCAGCGGCTCGTGCTAACATGGCAACACTTAATACAAAGATTGGCTTTTTTAAAGCCTCAGAGTCTCGAGTTAAGGAACTACATGTAACTGGAAGTGAAATCTACAATGTAGACGAGCCCGGCCTTACACTTGTGAATAAAGGCTGTAAGGTAGGCCTATTAGCTTCGAAGGGAGCCAAAACAGTTTATTCTCGAAAAAGTTCCGAACGATCAGAGAATGTAACCGTGGTTGGGGCCGCGAATGCCTCAGGATCGGTCATTATTCCACCAATGCTAATTTTTAAAGGGCAGAGACTAAACGAAGACTTGATGGCTGATGCGCCTGAAGGTACACTCTTTGCCACATCCCCTAAAGGATTCATCGATACCGAGTTATTTCACTTGTGGTTTCAGAAATTTTTAACGCAGATCCCGCCGAAGCGACCGGTTTTGGTCCTCATGGATGGCCATGCGTCGCACTTAGCATGTCCAGTGCTGAAGTTGGCTAGAGCAAATGGTATCCATTTTCAATTATTCCCTCCTCACACTACACATTTGTTTCAACCCCTTGACGTTGGAGTTTTCGGTGCATTAAAGAAGAAATTTTCCGAAGAATGTTCTAAACGTATGAGGAAAAATAAGAAGAAAATATTAACTCGATGATTTTTGCAAAATATTTCGACCAGCGTGGTTCAGGGCTGTCAATACGGGTAATGTGGTTGGAGGGTTTACTGGTAGTGGTTGTTGGCCTGTAAATGCAGACGCAGTGCGAGGCGAAAGACTAATGCAAGCCCCACGAGTGAATCCAGTGGTCGAACCGATGACTTTGGGAGAACCAGGTCCTTTGGATCAGCCAGATGTTTTGGATTTAGTGGACCAAGAACAGTCTCCCGTTATACGAGCCATCCGAGAAATGCTGACACCATCCTTGGATCAATTTGCGCCTCGATCTAAGCGCGTAACCGTTACGCGGTGCGTTACTTCAGATGAGTTCATTACCGAGATGGAGAAGAAAGAAGAAGAAAGAGAAGAAAAAGAGAAAGCTAAAACTGAAAGAATCAACAGGAGGAAAGGAACAACAGCAAGAAAACGATTAGGGGCAACCTATGCCAATGAACTGGCCCATGACGATGAACTTGTCGACGATCCAATGGAGATGGAGAACGACGAAGAGCCTGAAGATGTCACATGTGGATTTTGCACCAATTGGTTCAGTGAAGACTTTGATGGTGAGGGTTGGGTGCAGTGCACAGTCTGTCGGGTCTGGTTTCACCAAGAATGCCAGTACCTTTCCAAAAAAGCTTCCGTAAAAGTATTTGAGTCATGGAAGTGCATGGATTGTTGCTAGGCCTACCGACGACAAGAGATCTTGAGTGCATCGTTACAAAAAAAAGCGTAATTTATTTAACTGAAACAAATAACTTTAAATGGTTGCGTACTATGTTTTCTATGTTCAGTGCATAAGAAGTATGTGTACTTTATACACGAATGAATATTTTTTCTGGATTTGTGGTGAATTTAAGTTTTGTTCCACAATAGGTTCCTAGTATGTTTTTTCCTTATTTTTTGGAAGGGCAAAATACATGTAGGCCTATACATAAATTGCGCCTATGAGTTGAGGGTTTTTTAATGCTGACTCTATAACAAAATAAAGACATTTTTTATTTTTTGTTCAAGTTCCATAATTGGTTCCTATAAAAATTTGGAACAAACATGTTAGTTTTAACAAATTTTTCTTTATGGCCATCCTATTTGTTATTTTCCTGATATTTCTTTTGATTTGACTCTTAATATGATGACTTTACATTGTGTCCCTTTTTTGTACACATAGACTACGTATATCACACAGTCGGAAAACGGTTTAGCCAAACCGGTTCAGGCTGAAACGGTTCAACAAATGAGTGTATATCACAATAATTCAGAAACACTTTGGCAAAACCGCGGTCAAAACGTTTCAGCGCCAGCCATTTTTAATATTTACGTAAGTCGATATATTGGTATATATATTGGCCTATATTGGTATATATTGGATATTGGTGACGTAAGTCGGTAAATAATCGACAACCAAGCTGGAATTCAACAAGGATCGATTAATCGCTCGCGTTCAAGGTTACCCTGAATCGGTTTGACGTGTATATCAATCGTATCGAGTTCTCCAATTCACTTGCCAAACTGGATTGGAACTAAAGTGTTTTACACCAAAACCGACAGGTATATCACCATCTGTAACCCGTTTTAGCCTGAACCGGTTTGACTAAACCGTTTCCCGACTGTGTGATATACGTAGTCATATATAAATATTTACATGTATTGTTTCAATTTTTGTTAGCCTGTTTTTTAAACGACATCTTAACACTGTCAGATCTTTTCAACGTAACGATGGTCATTGTATAAATAGTCTTGGGGGCATTTCATCTTTTATCTAGCGTAATTCAATATCTGAATGACATAAAAGATAATTGGATTATGCTGGAATGTGGAATGAATATTATTAAAATATGAACGATAATTCTCCCGAGTATTTAATTGGAAATTATTATTGTTGTGGGGGCACAAAGTTGATCAGATCAACAAAAGGTTTTGGTCAAGTGTAACGAGCATACATGATAGTTATGTATCATGTTTACTCCATACTACAATAAAATCAGTTGACCTGATAACAGAGATAGCTAATGACATTGCGCGCTCGCTTTTCGTTTCCAAAGTGTTCTCTCCCGATATCGAATCGCTTTATTAAACAAGTATCGTAATCAAAAGTCAATACAAGCTGCATTTCTATTCTGACTAACCCCATCGGTTTCTGGTTCTGCAGAAGTTTGTGTGTCTGTGTGAAGTATGTATGTGTGTCTTTTCTCTTGTGCAAACTATGAAAGCATTCCCCGTAAATAGATTCACCATTATAGTGTAGGGTTTTCTCTCTCATACTGTCGAGCTGTCCAACAAGACTAGTCAAACAACAAGACATATTTCAGACAGATAGCTTTGTATATTATTTACAAACAAATCTAAACATTTCATTCGCATCTTATCATCACTCCTGAATGCTATGTACAAAGCAATATATATATATTTTTTTTTAATAAAAAATAAATAAACGGATGTTGTCTTCTATTTCCAGGTTGGATGGTCAAATGATGTCACAGACTGCCCCTCAGTTGTCTGTCGCCCCAGCCAGCACCCTCGTGATGCCCGTGTTCCCCCTCCGCCCGGCCCCCTCGCCCTACTCGCCCTACTCTCCATCTCGCTTCCACATTGACAAGCGGTGCCAGCACAGGTGTTCGTGGAAGTGCTGCTCGATCGCACTTATCCTGCTTTGTGTGGCACTAACGGCAATGCTGGCATACTTTGGTGGTGAGTTTATTGATTATCTATCCAGTTATTGTTATTGATTTTGTTATTTCCAAGAGGGTAACGCGGTATATGTTTCGTGGGGCTCATGGGTGAGTGATGTAAGAATAAATGAAAGAAAAATATGTATAACATGTTTTTGAAATAGAGTCGAATAAATTGAATTGATGTGTGCAAATTAGGTTAACATTTGAACTCGATGTGACGTCAAGTTTAACGAACTCGATGAAAATGTTTTGCATGCGCTTTTATTGTAGGCCTATATTATGAATATTTTGAAATATCTAGATATAGGGTGTGGGAACTGCGACGTTAATCTTACGAGATATCGGATACGTACATTTTAAGTTATTTTCTATAGAACCTGAAGGTTCTCCAAGGTTTCAAGTAGATATTGGTCAGTGCATGCCTATGCTATACAGAGAATTCCTCCACTCGATACATGTTCTCTTGGCAGTTCTGAATAGCGAACCCAGCGTGCATCAATTTCACATGCAGTTAGAGCTTGATATTAAACACACAGATTGATTCATTAAAGATAATTGAATATCATGAATATGCAGATCTATCTCGACCGTTTTGCCGAAGAATTAATGAGCCCTTTTGTTGTTTAATCTTGGTAGCCTTTGTCATAATAGGCATAATAATAATAATATCCTAATGGTCGTGTTGCATTTGCTTCATTTTATCTGCCATACACTAGCACAGAAAAGAACACTTCAATTATATCTATAAGAAGATTCCGTTCCTTTCAACAAAGAAAATAATCAAGTGGTAGCTTTTACAATAAATTGTACAGTTTTCAAAGAATTATCATATCCACTGCAAAATGAGAACAAAGGGGCAAATTAAAGAGCGGTTTCAAGATAGTGAAGATCAAGCGCGTTGGTTTTAATTCTTTCTCTCGTATTCCTACTTTCGTTTTGAAGTGTGACTGTGAGTAATTGAAAACGTGCGGAGAGTTTTCGGATTACCTGCTATTATATGTGAGAGGATGGTCCGCCTTTTGGTTCTCAAGGCAACCGAGGATTTGTGATTCAACTGTAACAGGGAATTTATTCCGCTGTGCATGTGACATATAGAATGAGTTTGGGCTGGCGTTAGGCAGGATTGGGTACCACTTACCACTTATACACTTACCAAAAAAACACGGTCAATATTATTTGCGGTTTTAAAAACGGCTGAGGAAGCATGAAAACAAATGAAATATCTGTCGCTGAATACAAAAAATCCTGCCACGTAAACCATGGCCAAAAGCCAATTCATAATATTAAATAATATTAAAAAAACAAAATGAAGTAGTGGGACGCATGCGCCCCATGTATGTGTTACCCAATCCAGCCCAACGTAGTCATCAGACTTGGTGTGCAACAATGAAACAAGTGTTGAGCAAAAGTGTCACGTTTGTGCGCAAAGATTAGATCAGTCAATTAATGGTTATAGTTGACCGTTAGCTAACAGCTAGTTAACGAAAAGTTGACAGTGAGTTAATGATTGTTAATAGTTAGTGAACAGTTGGTTACCATTCAATCAACCATAGTTGAAATTGAATTGATATTGCTTGTTTCATTGGCGAAATACTCCTCACATCCTAAAATGTCTCAAACCACTGAAATTATGATCAAGTTTACACCCCGTGCTGAAATATACATCAGCCTAAACCCAATTTGGGAGTAGAACTACAGCGGTTGATGGAATCAGTCAAAGCTAAGTCAATCATCTCGTTTAAGAGGGAGGGAGGAAGTGAGGGGAGAAGGTCGTAATTAATTTCAAGCCTAGTCAATAAGATTCTCGAACTTAGAAGAAGTCGACAATCCAATCTCTTTTAAGCTAAAAACAATTTGGTGTCATCAACATTGGAGTTAGAATGGATTTATTTATTCCTTGATCCATTTCCTTCAGATTTCAGATGACAGAGAAGTCATATGAGAGATGGATGTTGTCAGATTAGGATCTACGGTTTCTGTTCAACTCTCCAGTGTGTAACTGTGTTCTGGGTTAAGAGTTGGGCTGATATAGCGAAATGTCAGTTTTTTTGGTGATAACTTTTGAACAGTAGGCCCTATGCGATATACAATTCTAATAGAGAGAAATACATTGGCCTATCTCTGTTATACTTGCAAAATGATGTGAAATAAAATTATTAACCTCGGATTCCAACTATTTCCCCGTATACAAATAAAATTTATTTTTTCAGCTAAATCCTGCATGTGAAAAGTATACGCTTTGAATTGAATAGCTTACACTAATACCATCCTCATGCTATCAAAAATTTGAAATATATGTGTTTCTCCCGTATTATTTTTTTGATATCATCATACTGATTGAAAGTTAGCATCACAAGTCCGATATTTCGCCAAATAGACTCCCATGTACTCTTAACCCATTACAAATGTCTAGGCAAACGCCCTCAATCTGACAAGCCCGACTAACAACGGTTCAGTCAGTCCTGGCATTATACCTAGGAAACTGAACATACGTAGGGCTTGGTTTCGAGTCCCGCGTAAGGCATGGGTTTTGAAACATAATACATCTGTCACTAGCTCACACGTACCTCTCCAAATGATATAGTCGTTGATGCAAACAATAATCAATAAATAGTTTTATTTTCCAACAACTGACAGAAAACAATCACGCGCAGAAAATAATGTTGTAGAATAATTTTCATTACTTGTTTTTTCAAGAGTCAGTATTTGGAAAAGAGATAGTTTGTAATTCATTTCAATATAAGGTTCTCGAACTCGAAAAAAGTCAACAATCCGATAGCTTCTGAGGTAGAAAGTATAAATAATTTGATAATCTACGTTGGAATTTAAATTAAACAACGTATATTCCTTAATCCATTTCTTTCAGATTTCAAATCGAACGGAGAGGATATGAAAATAAATGTATTGTCATCTCAGGACTTATGCCTTCGTTCCAGCTAACCATTTTCACATATCCATTAAGATTGGATGAAATGAGATTGAAAGATTTGGAATTGGAGCTTGTTTGCAGAAGGGAGGGAGTAGGGAGTGTGATGAGATAGAGGGTCGCGGATTATGGGAAGATGATGCCCGCTTTATAAACATTGTATGGTATAGGGCCATTCATTGGTACAGTAATATTGTTAGAGTTGTATTGTACTAAAAGAACTAGTCATAATATATATATATATATATATATATATATATATATATATATATATATATATATATATATATATATATATATATATATATATATTGGGTTTTTTAACGACGCACTGCTAGATAAGAACCAGTCATTTTTCGTCAAAAATCAGAGGAATATAGATTTTTAGGCTCATCTGATTATTGACTTCTTTCATGTAATGAAGGGCGTGTCATCTCTCACGGTGGGAGCAAATTCAATTCCGTTATCTTCTTGTTAAAATGATGATCCAGAAGGTTCACGAAACAGATAGAAACATTTCGAACTTTTTCATATTTCACTTTATTCTAATTTTGATCTATTTTACTTTGAATTTTGATATACTCGACTTCCACCTGAACGTTGTCTGAAAAACTTTAACATCAAAAAGGAAACGCGAATCTGTAATTCGATTTAATGTTTTTCTAGAGAACGAGTGAAGCTATTTTGAGATTTGTGTACAGCTCTTGCTCAACGCTGATGTTACTGCAGTTGTACACACGAGCTGAGACCCTCCGATCTACCGTCTTCATTACCAACGACCAATATCGATCGGGGAGTTGAAGCGTTCATCCTTCTTCTCTCATCAATGGAACTGAATTTTCTCATGAAAATAAATTAATTACTGGTCTTGATGTATTTTATAAGAGAAGGTTTGAGTCTGTAGGTCGCAAATAATGGAATTATATTTGTGTATACGTTCGGTTTTATTATTTCATGGTCAAATCTGATGTCCAGACTATATCCCCAAGTCCATATATTTCTACTGGCTCTATAGCTTTTAGCTTCTGAACATAGAAAACGTATCAGGAAACATGAATGTCACAGCCTAGTAATTTCTCCAGGATATTTCTCAAGAAAGAAATATTTTAGTATTATTTTAGTTGAAAAGTTGAGATAACTGAACAATAAAGTAGTGTTGACATTCTGTTGACAACGGTTGACACTAGAAAGTGCTTACCAATACAGAAGCTATGTATGTGGGGAAAAATATATAGTTGTTAACCATTTCTTTTGGAATTTTCCATCACTTGCATTTTTCATCACTTGCATCACGTGATGCATTTTTAATCACTTTCAAGCACGGAAAGTTAAGATATTCAATGTTCTCAATGTTGAAGATGAGAAATTTGAATACAGTACACCTTAGAACATTTACTGGCAATTCGTTGAAATCATCATTGTTTCATTAAGTACTTCTGATAATCTGGAGGACACTAGAATAAATGCGTCAAAAATATTTTAGCCGGGGTGGGGAAGGGGGCTTATGCACGAGTCAAACTCTTGTTCCAAGTCAACACATGTGCAGACACAACCAACTATACAGCACTTCCCTAATCATCAACTATTAAAGGCGTGGTAAGAATATTAAATCGAGCATTAGTGGCAATTGCCGGTCGTGACTGCAGCTGCCTGACTGGAAATGCTACACCAAAATGTTCATTTCCAAACGCTTAGAGAAAACGCAGTGAATTTGTTTGGGAAAATAGATATATGCATGTGCATGGCAACTCGACTGATTACGCTCTTTGTCCCCTTCAGTTACATCTCTTGACTACCCCCCTTCCCCCCCGCCCCCACCCTCTCACTCTCACTCTCTGTTTTACCATCCCTCTTCCCTTATTAAATCTAGTCCGATATTTAGAGGCTAGTTTTCAATTCGCTTTCAGTGATTCTCACTGCCCGTCGACAATTTTGCGTCCTATAAAAATATGATGGTCAAAATCGACGCCAATAAATCTTGGTTATCATTCAGTACAATGCGTAGTTTAATCCCAATGTGAATGACGATAGTTCACACTGTTATTCCTTATTATCATTCACGGGAAACTAAAAATAAATTATCATTATGCTCCTCGGAAATATTTGAAAACGTTTCAACATAGACCATACATGAACCAAAATGGTTCTCGCTTGTGACAAGATTCTATTTCAAATTTAATTTCCATTTCAATTGTCGGTAACATGGAATGAACGCATCGAGGAAGTTGGAAACTACGAGTATATATTTATATATTAAGGATTACATCGATCCCGAACAATCAAGATCGAATAATCGATTGACATAATCGATTGAAAATCGATATTTTCACTCATTTAGTGAACGTTCGAAACCCATGAACCTTTCGAAAACCAAGTACTTTATGATACCTATTGGACTCAAAGATAATATACCAGTTCTGAGAAATGCATTGCGAAAAGAGTTCTAATAGAACTGGAATAGAAATATGTAGAAGATCGATCTTCTGATTTCAGGTCGATTCAAAGGTTAATCGATCCTCAATCAATTCTCAATCGATGTTATCCCTGATAAAAATGTAATAGGCCCAATTGATGGATAGTATATACCAGTGTAATGAAATTATTGAATTGAAATAAATATCAATTTAATGATAATATTACTGGCAATTGATAGAGCAATCATTTTCAATTCTAATCACGTTTCGTACAGCTTAATGAACCAAATCGAACACCCACTGAATCTCTGGGTAACTCTATAAAAAATGCGTATTATGAAAGGCAACTTGCTCAAGGAAGTTTCAATCAAGTTTCAAATGGGCTAAGGCCCGCTAAGGTCCAACGAAATTATTCTTGAGAATATGCAGCTAATTGGGACCAAAGTGACACCTATATATATAGAAATGTATCTACATTTCTGGATCTGGTATAATATTGAATTTCGTAAATTTACAGAGTAAATGTGTAATTTTCATTTCATTCACAACATTTTTCAATGCGATGTTTGTCATATTCCCTTTCATGTCAAACACTGAGTTGAGCAAGTGACAAACATATATATATATATATATATATATATATATAGGCCTATATGTATATATATATATATATATATATATATATATATATATGCTCTTTAAAAAAGAAATAAGACTGTAATGGATACATATCCTCGCCAGAGTCTTAGTTTGAAACAGTATGTGTAGCGTATAGCAAAATACTGAGCTTTTTTAAATATCGTTAGGGTGTAAGTGGCGCAATCTTGGAGCCACACCGATAACTTTCAACAGCGATCATGCAAATGGGAATGATCATTGATTATCAACCTGGGAATTGAATACCCTTTATTACTGTCTTACTCTTAAGTACTTGCAAATTACGGCTATAATGCCATCACATGAGCAACGGAATCGTTTCAATATCTGAACAAAATTTGTAGGCCTACACTAAATTTAAGACCTATGGATTAACTTCGACAAACTAACTTTGACGTAACTCCGACGTAACTAGGGGCATGATGAAAAAGCATAAAAACTCAAAATGTGGAATTTTTCCCTTTTTTTGGTCAGGGAAGTTTCAAGTTATGTTACAACACTTGTAGAATAGAATTGGCACAATTATTTTTGATAATGATATGCAATTATACTCACTTTCACAATGATTTTGTCAAAATAAAGTAATGTCATTTCTAGTGTGATACGTGTGTTATTTTTTGGGGGATACGTGAGTTACCAATAGAAAGAAATTGTAACATGAAAAATATATGATTTTTTCCCAAAAATTTTCCCAAGCATTCCTATACTATTATTATAGTTGCAAAAAAAACAGCTGTGGTGACAGAGGTTGAAAAGAAATTGGTATTACAATAATTAAAGGAATGTTGGACGTATTATTTGCGATACGTGAGGTACCGCACGTTATCTAAGTAATTTTTGCGGAAGGAATTTTTACACATTTTTTCTTCCATTCCTAAATTACAAATTAGTTCTGGCAGATTCACCTAATTTTTTCGTAACAGCAGCTTGAAATATTGAGACTTGGGAAGCATTTGTATTCAATAAAATTGTTCTGATGATACGTGAGTTACCATGGAATGACCCTAAATAAGTTAAATAAGATAAAATTGAAATAAATACACAGTGACACTGATCTTGAATAGGGACGACGCCAGCATCTTCTTGTCGTGGTGCCTTTTAGATTAAGGGGCAACTTTTTTCTGTAATCTACCATTTTTTCCACAAATCGTAACACTTCATGTTATTTTGTAGTAGTGTATAGGGTTATTGATTTGCTTTTCAATGACATAAATTATCAGTAAATAACTATATACAAATATATATATATAGAGAGAGAGAGAGAGAGAGAGAGATAGATAGATAGATATATTTATATATATATATATATATATATATATATATATATATATATATATATATACGACGAATAAATTCGTTCGTACCATTAATCTCATTTAATGTAGAATAATCTCAGCGTTTTGTATGATGTATAGTGTCGAATTTACGTAGGCCTACGACATCTTGGAGATCCAAGTCTTTGGCAATGTTTTTCTCGAGGGATAATATATTTCAAAGTCACTAAGTTCATCATTACCCTCTCACGTCTATAAGAAGTCTTCGAACAGGAGAATGTACATGTGCATTTTGCATTAGCGCGGGAACTATCATAGGCAACGAAGCTTAAAGACTTGATGGCCAGATACGAGTTTTCAGGTTTTTCAAGAAATGTACTGCCGCTTAACTGGGAGCGGCACTGGAAAAGATTCTTGTCTCGAGAAAAGACAGATTCTTTCTACGGATTTCTTGTTCAGTGTTAATCCAAAAATCCAGGTTAAAAATATGAAATTGACGAAGGATATAGTCATTGATGTTTACGTTATCAATGAATTGAAATAAGCATAAAAGGACCCAGATTAGAGAGCAATTACTTGAATGAATGCTCTAAACTATGTGGACTGAACGAATAATTCATACACTTCATTTTTTGCTGTGGTATTGTGTGCCTATGTTTCCTGTTTGTGCTATTCAAACGAAGAAGTTTTAATTGCTACTTCTGGAGTCAGTGAATAATTGAAATCTTCAAGGATATGTAGTAATGAGTAAAATGAACATGGTACCCGGTAGTTAATTTGTATTTGTTCATTCGTGGTCAATTAGAAAAATAGCAAATAAACCAAGTCGAATGATTACAAAAAGAAAAGATAGATATAGATAAACATGATAGTGAACAAGAATAACGTTGGTGTCAAGAGAAACATCGAGCACATCAATTCCAAAGAAAATATTAATCCAGGCTATAAAGAATTTGTATACAGATTTTTGGATGTAAGTTTTTTCTTAGGTACCGGTATTTGAAGTTTATATTAGTTCTGGCAATTCTTACTCGACTCATTCATATCATATTTGAAAAAAACGCGCCAAAGTTGTTGTTATGGAAGGCAAACTATAAGGAGTAGGTGATGTTCCCCAATGCAGTGTGTACGATGGACGTTGCTCACATGCTATTGTAAATTTAATCGGTATAATAATTCTATTTCCAACAGTTTTTGGTTTATGATATGAAGACTTGAGCATAGTAGTATTAATATTAAAAGAGCATAATACAAGAACTCAAAACAAGTGGGAAGTGGGGCGAAGATAAGTCAGAGGGCGGTTGCCCCCCCCCCCTCCCTCCTCACATTCTCCCTGATTCTCAACCAAAACAATTAACGTAGTATACACAACCACTAACATCCTATGTATATTATAGTAGAAATACAGCGTCGAAATTATACAACCCCCATAATATCTAATTGAGATAGACTATTGAATTCCTGTATTTGTATGTCTAGTGCATTGTGGTCGGATTCTCTCTCTCTCTCTCTCTCTCTCTCTCTTCTCCCTCCCCCCCCCCCCCCCCCCCTCTCACTATCTCATCTTTTTGACAACAATAGAACTACTGTGGAACCAACTGAACAAGAGACATTGTTTAGGTGACAAAACTTTTACCTTTCAACCCAACTTTCTAATAGTAGAGTATCAACATCAGTTATGAAGTGTATAGGCCTACCACAAGAAGTCACATGTACTTGTGGTGGTGCATTGGTGCTAGGATCATACTCTTATTTGCGTGGAAAACCGGCCGATCTGTGGTTCACCAAGCAGAAATGTTCAAACTGACACGAAAAGATTCACTTTTACTATAAGACTGATATAAACTATGTGGTCGTAGTGTAGGTTCAACTTAGATAAAAGATGAAAGATATAATACCAAGACATGTAATTCAATGCTGGAATCAAACTGACCCTCCACTACTTTATCACCATCCATTTCTATGCCCCTCACCAGTGCAGTTCGCCTGAGAGCGCTACAGGTATGCTGAATTGTGCTCCTACTGAGGAGTCACCAGGGCCTTTCTCTGGCGAGCAGAGGGAAGGGAATGGAGCTGTATATAATCTTGTTCAGCCAAGGGAGTGAACTGTCTTGCTAGTCCATCTTTCGTCCATGCTTCAATATAACCTTTCGTAACTGTACAACATCCACTGTCAACTTTAAAAGAGGGAAAGGAAAACAACGTGCAACTACCAACCAATCTATTTACGTCGAGACGAGTCACTCACTCACGCCTTTCTTATTACTCCCTGAAATCTGTGTTCGTCCTGACAAGTTCCTGTTAACGTTTCATTCTCAAACTATCTGTTCTTTCAGTCACAATTGTTCGAGGTGAAACAATCCAGACCTCAACAATCACATACGTCAAACTAGGAAGCATAAAGAATGTATCATAAGAATAATATCCTCGAAAAAGTGCATATATAGGCCTATTCAGGCAAAAAGTTCTTCAAACCGAAACTTTCCTGGCTTGCAGCTCAAATATGCATTGAAAGCCTGGTTAATTGGAGAAAATTTTCATAGTGTTCAAGAATTTCTATCAGTGGGAAGTGTTGGTTACTTAAACATGTAACTATACAATGTGTGTTGAAAGAGATGCCTTTATCATAAAACTGTATTTTTCACTTATATTTATATCATGTAGGCCTACATTTCACACCATGAATATAGCGGACATGTCCAACTTCACCATAATGATCAATAGGATCAATAAAATAAAGACGTTATTATTATTAATAATCAATATTAGATATTTGGCCGTGTAAGTTAGGAAGTTTCTTTGGGTGACACGAAGTCAAACGCATGGAGCTCATTAGGATTCTAGGCGACGATCTACTTCAAGAGTGTAAACAATGATACAGAATTCATTGAATAACTGAATAAAGGAATGTGCTGCATAACGGATGGATTGTGTACGGCGGATAATGACGAGTTGGCGAGGGGATGTTTTTAAAGTTAGTATAACAGTGAAATAAGTAGAGTCGGGTTGGTATGTTTTTAAAGTTGGTGTAACGGTGGAATAAGTAGAGCAGACGTATAGTCTAGATGTCAAACTGCTTTTGTTTCGGTGCTGTTCATTTGTCTCACGAAGGGTGTGATAAGGGTATGTATCATTTATTTCATCCGACCTCAATGCCAGATAGTATTTTACGTTCAAACTTGGATTTGCGTCAGCATTGGTGTGAGAAGTATTTATATACTACTGTTTACATGTTGTACTGTACTGTTTACTGTTTACATGTTAGAAACACAATAGCGAATACCAAGTTAAATTATAGTTCGTTAAGTGAAAATTATTCAAGAACACATAATATCTCAATGAATTTATATTTTGTTGAACATCAAATATGAAATGTCATAGGGGTAGCCTGAAATTAAATATTTTTCAGGCATATGAAAATATTACATCGAAGACTATTCCTTTTCCTATTGACGAATATTTTTCAACTTGATTTATATAAATTTGGAGCCTAGGACTACATGATGGTAAAGAAACACATTGAAATGAACCGGGGCTCGATTCCCGTCTGGTCAACTATCCTCACAAAGGATTCATGTGATTTCCCCTTGTCATTAAGGTCAATAGCGGAATGGTACCCCAACAACAGGCCACTACCGTTCCATTCCTACTATCCAAAACATCTGATAAAATATCATTGTGTGTCATCTTTCAATCACCTTATAGATTATTATATCACCGATGCTAATAGATCATGGTCAGCAGTCAATCATGGTGCAGCAGCAGTCAATAGATACAGTCCATCGTTAAACTGATTATAACTAAATTGTTGGTTTGCCAAGCTTGAGTAAGAAAGCACTCATTGAGGGGATGCCGAAATTTAATATGTATATATATTCTACGATTTTCAAGTACCTCCAAAACGTTTGTAGGCTAATCATAACAATCAAACCCAACATTTTTGATGAGTAGAAAGATGAGGAATTATAGGATTTTGTTTCTATTTGAATTAGTCTTATTCTTTATCAATATGTTCACATAGAAAAGCACGAATCAATCGCCAATGAACATTGACAATTAATGTACTGGATTGATGAGAGTACATGTGAATCGATTTAACGAAATATCGCGTTATTGTGATGACATTCGAACGGTGTGAAGTATCAAAATTCTTATGTCAAGGGGAGAAGAAACAACGATATATTTTATAGCATCAAGATGGTGAAAGTAAAAACGAATCATTGTCAAAGGTGAAAAATGGAAATGGACCTGAAAAGTGTTTTTTCCAGATGTATACCATTAATTATGAGAATTGAATTATGAGAATTAATTATTAAATAGTTATAACTAATAACTGCCATCTTGGAGGGCTGGGTATTAAAGATATCTTTGTTACCCCCGTATTTGAATTTTGATATCTCGCATCGTTCGAAATTGTCTACCAAAACACTGATATTTTACTAAATCGACTCCCATGCACTCTTAGGAACATCTCCAACAGCTAGGCTATTTCGATATACAGATGGTCGAGTACCTACTGAATTGAACGGCTCCCCCGAAATGTCGTTAATTAGCAACAATGTATTCTTTGTGTTGTAGCCGTGAGCTCGATGCGTCCAGGAATGGATAACACCAGCTGTATCCTGGTCGAGGACGCCAAGGCCGTGGCTCAGGACGACCAGGAGACTAAGGATATCACATCTTCGCAAGCACCTACTGAAGGTAACTATTAGAAACTACTCGATATTATTTTATTCATCGGTAGACTTTTAAATTGAAATTCATTATCGTGATGAGACTATAGGGACTGAGTATAGGTCGTGGGATTGGACGAATGTATAGATATAGGCCCTAACTATTGCAATTTGACAAGGTTCAAGACACAATTTGAGAAATTTTTTTTTTTTTAATTATGTCTTTTTAGATTTTAGATCTTTCAATCAGAGTTTCATTCGTTCTTCAAACTGGATGGCCCATTTCCACCTCTATTTTCTTTAAAAAATAGCGTGGTGTTCAAAGTCTACAGTAAAGTCATTGTATAATAAATTATTTTTGTCCAAACGCCCTCATACTTCTCGTGGTCACACATTACTCTAATTCTCATTATATACCTCATTCCTCATATCTACTATTTGTCTGCTGTAAAAAAATGAAACGTCATAAAAGCTCGTGCAAACTCTGGAATACAACGTTTGCATGTCACGATATTTTACTTATACATTTCGATGACTGATTAATGAGATTTATCAATAGAAATATTCTAATTTGTTTGCTTTATGGTTGCATTATTGCGACTAGCACAATGACGTCGTAACATGCGAACCCTGCATTCAACTGTCACTACGGGTGGTCCAACTATACTATAGTTTTCAAACGAAAATAGAAATGGCAAATGCATTCTTTTCGGTTCATGATATTTCATTCTTATACATGCATAATCTGGACGTAGACAAGACAGAGAATATACCGAATAGTCCCTATTCTATATACTATTGATATGGCCTTCGCCTTTGCCTAGCTACGCTTGATAAGTATGGAAATGGGAGGATTATTGAGGATGAATCTCCCACCTCCCCCTCCCCCCAGACCCTACCCATAGTTCAAGAGCTTGAATTGGCAAAGGAAATGTTCCTGTACCAATATATCAAAGGCGTGAAGCTGATGTAAACTAAAGTAGGTATAATGTTGATGTAACATGCATGGAAGTAGGAGACGATCATCTATGGAACACCCACCTTCTGTATTTCATTCCGGTGTTGTTTGTACAGAAAATTAGGTCTATGCTACAAACGGATATACTTTTGTACATTAAATACCCTCTTTTATATTTTAATAGTTACGTGAAGACATTAATTGAACATATTGGATGATTGTTAGGCCTATTGATGAGCGTAAATGTTCAGGGCCGTTTCGTGACATTTTAGCACCCCGGGCAGCGAAAAATTTTCTTCAAGTCAGTTTTTAAATGGGACTGAAAGTGACCAATGGGAACGCCAGGATTTGTGACGTCATAACTCGGTTACCGACCCCTGCTATGATTTGATGAAGTAGCATTAGGCAAGCAATTATCGGTGTGGCGCTACTATTAGCATAGCCGCCTCACGTTTTAGGCTCCATGGTTCGACTCCAGACGCGGTTACTTTTTTTTTAGAAAAATAACCATGACGTTGACAAAATGTTGACAAAACAAAATGTTGACTTAAGCCTATAGTGACAGCCCTATAGTGAGTTAGTGACAATGTTAAATTGGCATTTCGCCGGTAGGCCTACCTGTTTCTCACAAACTATATGAGGTACATGCACGAAACTTTCACAATAGTTACTTAAGACCTTTGTACACTTGCACTGGAAAATAAAAAAATCTGAAAAATCCATGTTATTCCATTTTTTTAGAAAGTGTCCAATAAACCATACATCTTTGAGCATATAATATTTCTTATTTTTGATGATATTCCAAGTAGACAAGTAAGGCTCTACACAAGTATGGCACACTTGTACCTACATGTGGTGAAAATTTGAAGTAATTGTCTTCAATAGTTTCAGAGATCCAGGTGCCTGCGTTTGAAAAAACATTATTCTGAGATAAACGGATTTGAAAAATATGTGTTCCTACTCACAGTCTCTCACTACTTCAGTGGGTCGCAATGAAATTTGATGAGTGGGCCTACAAAGTACTAAATGAAAAAAAAAATAGAACCACTTCGAATAATTTGATGAGTCTTGCAGTACATATAATTATTGAAACATTATACCTACTATAGGTATGAATCTGGTGCAAAAAAAATCTCGAAATTATGAGAAAATAGCTGTCAATGTCCCCCTAAAAGGTTATGGTTTAGGTAAATTTTTCTTAAAATTTGACCACACACATGAACAAATGTATCTACACATATGTTGTGTTTTTGAACTATTGTTTTTTGTCCCAAATAAAAACCGACTTGCAGAAAAATTCTCGCCAACGGGCAAGGACTCAATTGTGCGGCCCTAAAACTCAAAGCGCACCGTGAAGAGCGAGCCAGCTGGGTCCGGCCCACAGGGACGTTTGTTTTTAATACGATTTTATTAATGTAGGGAACCACACGAAAATTGTGGAATATGGAATCTTTAGTACATGATGAGGGGGATAATTTGGCTAAATCGATGTTGCGTGCGAATAAAATGCTCGCTGTCTATCCAATAACAATGACATTTAAATAAAAACATCTACTCCATCATCCACCTACTCAAATGAGATAAGATTTCATAGAATATATAATTGTTTGTACAATGTTTTCAAATGACTCTTTCTTGGTCAAAATACATAGGTAGCTTGGGTGTCACTTGTAATCCACGAGAAGTTTCCAGAAGCAATATCACGCAAATGGATCTCTCTCTTCATAACAGGCTTATTCTATATAATGCGAAAAATACAATTAAAACGAAAGAGGTTCGTTCTTGCGACCGTTCTTCCACCTGATCATGTAAATCAGTGGACATAATCATGTAAGATAAATAGGGATATAGTTCGATAAATAAAATTGAAGAATAAAACTAAAAGTAGTAGATGCATATTAGTATAAAATGGTCTAGTCGTAGTGCCCTTATAGTAGGCCTAACACTCAACATAAATGTTCATTTACGTATGATACACGTAAACCTAACTAATTGTGTGAACAGTGAATAGAAAAAAATACAGATTTAAAATATCAATGTGGTAAAATAATATCAACTTGCAAGATTGAAAAACTATGGAGCTGAAATATAGTCCACTTATGGAATGCCAATTGGCAACAAGCATAGTAAGTTGAATAATTCCATTGTGACATTCAATTAGGGCAGAATATTAATCCAGGAGATAAATAATTGGGCCCACATTCTACATTACACTGTCTCAACAATGTATTTCTAGGTGAGTTATACATGGCAACTATTGCAAACGTAGGATCAACAAACGTTAGTTTTCCCAGAAATAAATACGTAAGTCCCACTATACGACATGATTTGCCAATTTGAATAATTCGAAGAATGAAACAATACCGTCTACCGCATAAGTTGATTGTTTCAATGTTTCAAACTCATTGTTATTTTCGGATAAATTGCTTGAAATTATTACGACAGTATGTTTAATTGTCGTAATAATTTCAAGCAATTTATCCGAAAATATAACAACAATGCGGCAGTAACAATAGGTTATAGCTATGACTACCAATAACGTAACGGGATAAGCAACATGGCGTAAGTTATATACTTTCAACATTGGACGTCTTCTCACCATGATGGAAGCAAAAAATGTGACGCGCTGAAGTGTACATTTTTGAGATTCGCAATTTCAAATCAAAACGTACGCATTCAGCTCGTATTTCAATGTAAAGTACATAGTTGAGTACTTGCATTGTTTCTGTTCTTTCTCGCAGATGTCAAGTAATTAATGCAGTTATCAATTGGTAAATGTGGCAGTATGGCTCTTGACTAGGGGTCCAATGCTTTTACACACGTATTTAAAATTTAGATTGGCTAATTCAAATGAAATGTATTCCAACGTTGCTTAATACAATTGGGAAGAGCTGGATTCACAGAGTGCATTACACGTATTACTTTTATGAATCAATATATAATACTACCAGTAAATTGAGTATGACGGCATCCCTTTGATTCCCGCATGGTGCGAAAGGAAATGATCAAGTTGCTTATCCCGTTACGTTATTGGTAGTCATAGGTTATAGCTACTAGGTGTAATCGGCCACCCTTTGCGCATGAAGGTGAATCTTCATATGGAGAGAATATTTGACTGAATATGCAATTACCGAATAGACATCTCCCACTACGACCACTGTTGAAGTAGGTCTACGTCATTAAATTGACTCTTTTCCTGGCATTTGGTTTACTCGAAAACGGTGTGCCGTGTACACGCGCCACCTCATAGGTTCATGCTCCACAGCTGCACAAATAAAATCAAGTCCGGCTATTTATATAGGGCCTATAATCCATGGAGTATTCCCTTGTGCACATCACTATATAGACGACACATTTTTTTAATTGTATGAAATACTATTTTTCAACGATTTTGTCAATTTGAATTTCAAGTATAGTATAGAAGGAAAGAAGATTTGGAAGAAAAGAATTCAAAGAAATTCGAAGAAAAAGAAGACATATAGCCTATTCAGAAAGAAAATTGAAAACTCATCCCCAACATAAACTTTATAATTATTCTTCATCCCTTCACTTGATAATATAATTTCACAATTTCTTACCAGCACATTTAGCGCAGTGGTTAGCACGCTCGCTTCTTGTGATCTGGTAGGCGACGGGAACTTCGGACCCAGTTCGATCCCCGCCGCCGACCATCTTTACAGGGGTTTTTCGTGGTTTCCCTCTGTAGTCTAGGCTAATGCCGGGATGGCTCCCACAATAAGTCGGCCACGACCGCTTCCTTCCCACTATCCTTCCCATTAACCAGGAAACCTTCATCTCATTAATCATCCATCCGACGCCAATAGACCTTCGCTGTCATTACAGTGCGTCGTTAAACCCAATATAAATAAAAAATAAACACAATTTCTTGAAAGAGTTTTACTAGGCCTATATCTAACTACTTATGTGGGGTTTTAGCGAGATGGCCCTTGTGGTGCCCCGTTGCGTCATTACAATGCCGTATTGACTCCAACGCAAGAGCTATAAAACCTCTTCAATTATTGCCAAATAGACAGTGACATATAACTTTCTCTTTGAAGAAAATCCAGTTTGAACTTTTTTCAACTAAACGTAAGCAAAAGACAAGGAAGAAACATTCGAGAAGACTAAAACCCAACTCAACTAACTCTAGCCACCTGAATTCTTTGTGCCCTGACCAATTCCCCGAAATCTAACTCTTACGCCAATATTATACTTTATATTTCAATGTAGTATCTCAGGAAACAGAGCAGGATACTGGAAGATTATCATAAACATCATTTCATGAAAACAAAAAGGCTTGACTACAGCAAAATTCGAACTGGCAATCTTTGAGTACGAAATCAACAATACGTTGATCACAACAATACGTGACAACAATAGGTTATCGCGGTAACAGCTCCACCGCGACAACATTTTATTCGATTCATTAGCCGATATAAGTAAGAAATGCAAGGAAAGTGTGTTGCCGGGGTTGGCTATACGGGGTGGTAAATACGCGTCCTGTTCAAACGATGTTGGATTTTCATCCTTCGTCTTTATTGGGAAACAAAGATTTTATGTCAAATTTTCGATGTCATTATAGATAATGGCATACGTACTCGTGCACGCGCAGACGTTTCAAAATGATCTATTGTTTCACTGCTGTTCACTTGAGAACAATGATTCTCAAATGATACAAATGCCATCCAATTATTAATCATGACCGAACTAAAAGACGTCTTATTGGTATTTTAGGCATTTTCTATCATCCCATCAGTTACAGGCTGCACAATCATAGAGCACATCCGGTTTTCGGTGTTTGTCTTTATGAAAGCTAGGCCTAGGCGTAGGCCTACAATAAACATGACCGATAGAAAAACTCTTACGTCCGCCATCTTATGGACAATGCTTACGTATACAGGTAGGGCCTACTATGATACCTAGCGCTATGATTAGTCGGCGTTTTAATCTAGTAAACCTTTCTATATCTTCACTAATTCTTTACAAAACGTTTCCAGTCGATATTCGTGATTCTCAATAAGCTAGGGCCCCTAGTCATGGCCCGAGTGAATAGGCCTAGGCGGAGTCTAGATCTCAAGTCCTGACTTCTAGGTCTAGGCATACCACACAACAAACTATGACCGCTTCCTCATTTACTGTATCTGTAGCCTAACTTTTGTCTGCGCCATTTTACGTTGCATGGTTACCGGTATTCAATTATAATGCAATGTGAATTAGAAAATTAAGTTCACATACCAAATTCGGCTGATAAGATCTGCAGGCTAAGATGCAAAACGCGAAATCTCGTTTCCTTAGAAGTCTTGCACTGTTCACTATATAAATCTCAAATCTAGAGAAATCACAGATCTAGATCACAACTGATTGACCACACAAAACACGTTAGTCCTCCACGCTGTGTAGTAATCGAGTGGGAGCTCTCACCGTTGAGTGTTAACTTCATTTTCCGAGTCTTCAAATAATATTCGTTGGTTTTAAACTTCGCGTATTTTTTATTCGAAGATTATCAACTACTTGTATAAACCGTTGACTATTATAAGTCTAAATTGTTCTTTGCTTGGTTCTTCGATGGCATTCCTCAAATACTTATGATATTTATCGGAATGAGATGACTTTTATCAGAAGAAAACTCTAATTGGTGGCTGCTAAACAAGACGATGATTATGAATGACAATTATTCTATGTTGCCATGTTTTCACCTAGTGGAGAGTTTGAAGAACTAATTATGGTGGTGGAATTTAAAACTATGAGTTGTCACTGTCAGAAGGTTTGCGGTAGCCCACAATAATTTGATCGAAAAGATTTTTAGACTTTATTAAATTAATTATTTGACGAAAGGAAGAAGGAAGAGCCTTTTATGAGAAACTTTATCTCATGACCTGGATGTACTCTGGTTTGAAGTTGCATAGGACGTTTATATTTATTTATTTATTTATTTATTCTCCATTTGATCAATACAGTGTACCAATATAGGATTCGTCATACTAAAATTAAACTAGAAATACTTATAAAGTTAGATAATTATTTTACAGTTGTGTAAACAGTTGTGTATAGTAAGAATATACAGAACAACTATTAATAGTACCGGTAAATAGTAAAATTATATACATGGAATACGGTATTGAAGAAAAATTAGTTACATTGAATACTAAAGAAAGGAGGGAAATCAGCCAAGTTAATGGTGAAAAGTAATTATAAACATTGAAAATACTAAAAAACAAGGAGGGATAACGGTTTGAAGTGTGAAGTGAGGCTAGAGTCAAGGACTTTTGATGAACTCATTGATGCTATAGAATGGATTTAATAGGAGATATTTTTTGAGTTGAGTAAGGAATATGCTGAGTGGTTTGGATTCGATTATGTAAGATGGGAGGTTATTGCAGGGGTTATATTAGTGCGCAGTTGACCCTAATATGCGCAGTTCTAAACTTCAAAAATGCAGCTCTCAATTTCAATTTGCGCAGTTGTAAAATAACGAATATTCTTGAATAATGAACATTATCAAAGAAGAATTGAACAGTGAATAAATCGATATTCTTCGAACCACATTATATCATGTTCATGCTCAATAATTTGAATGATTCTTCCCTAAATATTCTTCTCCCAAATTAATAAATACGCGTATACTTGGCGCAAATAATGCACTATAGCCTAGGCCTACATATTCCCATATAGTAACAAAGATACTTGAAAAAGTGAAGTTTTTCGAAAAAAATCCCTGCGGGGCTGTGATGCGCCTTCCCCCCCCCCCCCCTATCTCCCCTCCCAGTATCCGCACGGAGACTACCTCTTTATATAAGTGATTTAATATGCGCACTTCTAAATTTTCACTAATATTACCACTGGGTTATTGTATAAGGTAGTGCAGAGGTAGTGAGGGCTTTTGGTATACGAGGAGTGATTGTGAGATGTGACATGGATAGACTTACTGCTTCTAGTTGGGTAAGTATGAACGGAGGAATTTAAGGGGAATAGTTCATGATAGTTAATGTTTATGTAGGCATTATAATAGGGCCTAGTCTTGTTATTGCACCTTTCATTCTAGTATCTTGGTACAGATAGCCTGTAAATTGTGATTATGGAAATCATTATCGGTATATTATTCTTTAAATGTGTCATCCATCACAAAATATTTGTAGAGTAGTATACATTAAGAACTTTTCATTTTACACGTCTTCTGTTTTTTATCATTTGAATTTGAGCAAGGCATGTATTGCCTTTAATTTCAATACCATGCACACATTTTCCTTCAACTGTTCAAGTACTAGGCCACTGCCGGTATTTTACTACTTCTGTGTAAGATCCCAATACATGATCGTCCATATTCATGTAAACACATAATCATTTGAGCAGAAAGGTATGCTTATAGTAAGTCACTTTTGTGCAAATTATTTTTCCCTCTATTGAGTATCATACTAATTACTGATAATTCTTGCTATCAATTATAAACCCTGAACATATATGACCTAACTTGTTCCTAACTCGGTACATATGGAAGAAGGATGCACGTGATTTATGAAAGGCACAATGTTTCCCCCGTATAGGCTATTCAAGAAACTGTTTCAAGGAGAAATTGCGGAAAAAAGTGTGCAGTGACTATGATTATTCAATATCTATTCACTGTGTCATCCAGAGACACTATGTAAAGAATGATTACTATATATTTTTTATCTTCTCTAATTGGGAAGAAATATAATAATTGACCCTGAATTTTAGATACTAAATGAACTAAAACTAGTCCCTCTGTAATTCACCATAGTTTATATTTAAGGTATTGTGGCAGAAAAAATTATCTGTATGCCTTATTTTACTATGGGTTGTATTCTGAGAAATGGAATACAACCATTCAAATCACTTATGAGTCCATTGCATGTCCATACAACAACGGAAGTGAATATTATAATAGCTATCCCATGGTATGAACAGTTGTGCACTTTGAATATTTCTACTAATGGTGTATATTTATTTCTCCATTATAGAATCATTACCAACTAGCACTGCAGTATTATCAAACGGACCTAATCTAACAAACAAGCTAGCGGGTGGTAGCAGTACAGATCAAACGCTACAACAACAGTCACAACAGCAATGGCCAGCCGTCATGGAAATACACGAATACGGACAACCTCATTCAGCAACTATCCCTCCGTACCAATTTTGGAATTCTGAATTTAAAAATAAGCAACCAGCATTTATACGACTGAATTTTACTTTACCGTGGGGTGCCAACTTTGCTGTGTATGGTCGTCGAAACGTAGCTTCGTCAGTCACTCAATATGATTTTGTTGAATTTATCAAGGGTGGTAGAGTTGATAATAGATTGAAGAGATCAGTAAGTAATATGGAGGCATTTGGCAGAGATGAGTTATTTGGTTCTGCATCAGGTGCTGTCAGTTTTACAACTCTTACCACACAGAAATGGTATAATAATGGTTTGAATAACGGGGAAATTCTTCACGTCATACCTGCACCACCATTTATAGTAAACCATAATCACCTTGAGAAGATACCGGAAGACAACGCAGAAACGGATATCACTTCGGAACTGCCAAACTTTGCAAATAGTAAAGAACACAACTTCCTCAACAAAAAGACGAAAGATACTTTCACGACAAACACTTTCGTGGATACCGGTCCAAATGACGAACTTTCGTCCAATGACGAGGATGATTCTAAGAATTCAAGATACGATCTGGTTTTCGATAGTGCCACTTCTGATTGGAGTGAAACTGAGAAACCAACGAAAACGAATCAGAAATCGTCAAGAAGAGATACGAAGAAGGATCAACAGGATGCACACACAATCTCTAAAAGGTCTGGTATAACTGGTTCCCTGATGATGATGGTGAACGTCACATTACTGCAATACTTGGACACTGGACGGTGGTTCTTGTCTGTTTATAACGATGACCTTCGACCCCATGAAGTGGTTTTGTTGATTGAAGAAGCAGAAGGAGTATCAACCGCTTGTCCAAATGACTGTAGTGGACATGGATCTTGTTATCTCGGCAAATGTGACTGCATTGATGGCTACGAAGGAGTTGACTGCTCGAAAAGTAAGCTGTACAGATTATACTTAGGGGGGGGGGGGGGAGGCTGTGAGTAGTTACGTCAGTTTATTTATGAATACAAATCAGATTGAAAAGTCTAAAACAGTGGATTAGAGGAGTAGAGGATGATGACCAAATGATTACGTATATATTCAATATCAACTCTGCCTTGAATGAAACAATACTGATAGCAAAAAATAGAATTCAGCACATCTGTTATTTGCTTAGCTTTTGTAGCAGTGTAACTTATCAGGGTGACAAAAAAAAACATATTGGGTTACTGGCCAACATCAGTACAACTTGTCTTACCTTGCTGCGTTCCTCTGGAATTCTAGTTACTATTCAGGGAAAGTATGATTCAAGTAATAACAAGACATTTCAAAATCGAAGAGATCTTCATTACAACTTTCCCAAATTATTTCAATACTGTATTTTGTCGACGTGCAATATCACAAGAAATAAGTATTTGAATTAAAAATGAATACTTTTTCATTGCAGTTTTTCTATTTTATAACATGTAGGCCCTACTCAATTCTTCATATAAAGTGGTGAAGAGTTTCAGAGTGACACAAAGTGACTTGATTTTCTTACAATCGTGCCCCTGCTAGAGTAAATGTTTTTGTTCAAAGTGAAAATGCGTTGTTGTTTGATCTAGGTGTATGCCCAGTGCTGTGTTCCAACCACGGTAAATACGGGGGCGGTCTGTGTCACTGCGAAGAAGGATGGAAAGGAACAGAGTGTGACATCCCAGAGCGTGACTGCCAAGTACCGGATTGCTCCGGGAATGGTCAGTGTCTGGCTGGGGTGTGTGCTTGCCGACCGGGATGGAAAGGAAATTTCTGTGAACAGGGTAAGTGAGCTAATTTTTCTGTCGTGCCCTCAACCCTGTTTGACAGATTACTGCTTTTTATTGTTTCATTATATTTTCAACATCATTCACGAAATAAATCCTTTAAATTATGCACATTATTCACATTCCATTCACATTTTGCAGTGGACTGTCAGACTGTTAGAAGCATTAAGTCACAAATCATAACTAGTTTCAAAATTTCCATCGTCAATTCTAGTGAAAAATTTGACTTCTGATGTTTCAAATCGTCATAAGATCATGACGATGCTCAAGTCAGTAAAAGGTTTGACAAATAGAATAGACATAATCATTATGTAAGTTTCACCTACATTGATATTAAATATCATGACTGTTTCTTGTTTCAATTGTTGTGTTGGGTTTTGCTTTACAGTATTTCTCTCAATCTTCACTTGATCTGAGATTCACATTCATTAACAAGTGAATTACTTTATCCTGTCCTTCTGTGTAAACTCTTTGATGAGGTGTGAGTTAGAATGCTCTTTCATACAGTTTGATACAAATTAAATCCTACGTTTCAGAATGATTCGCATACGTTTAGGCTATACACATTCCAATTTGTACGTTTGTCAAACATTCAACATATCTATAAATAATTACTCAAATATTAGCTATAGGCCTACTTGTATGTAGGAAAATTGTTGATTTGGAAGCCCTTGGGCCTACAATATTTTCAAGACAGCATCATAGTCAATTGTGAAATTAATGTGAAATGAGTCTCTATATAAAAGAGGATATTTTTTTATTTGAATGAGCTTGAGTAATCAATAATCAGGTTCTTTTTTATTCAATTCTTATCAGTATATTATATCAACAATATTATGTATCAATTATTCATTTATATTGGGCCTAATATTATGCACTGTATCGAGATCTCTTGGTATCAGATAGATGAATGATGAAATGATCAGATGACAAGATGAAGATTTCAATGGTAATGCTAAGGATAGTTTGATGGAAGTGGATCTGGCCTATATTGTAGAAAGTAGGAATCATCCAGGCAATTGCCCAGACTATGGGATTAATGATGGGAACAGGAAACCACGTAAAAACCTAGTAAAGATGAACGGATGGTGGTAGTTGTCAAATTGAGATGATGAGAATCCAACCTCATCTCCTAATATACTATAACTTTTCAATTATAACTCATGTATCTATGACTTATTCCCTTTTGCATTTTACAGTGGATTGCCCTGATGCCACATGCTCGAACCATGGCTCTTGCGTCGGTGGTAAATGCTACTGCAAAGCTGGCTGGCAAGGGACCAACTGCAGCGTTGTAGACCAACAGGTATACCAATGTCTGCCGGGGTGTTCGGAACATGGCTCATATGATCTCGACACAGGCGCTTGCATTTGTGAGAACTATTGGACTGGATCAGATTGCTCACAAGGTATGATGGGCTATGCATTTGGTGTACCTTATAGATCCCCAAGTATTCATTCATATGTATATTATTCACATTGGGTTAATGACGCACTGTTCCGATGACTTTGATCCATTGGTGAATGATGTATGAGATGATGGTATGATAAGATTGAAGATTATTCTATTAGGTGTTTTCGGATAGTAGGAAGGAGTCGGTCGTGGACTATTGTCAAGGAACCATCCGACTATTGACCTGAACTACAGAGAGAAACCACGCAAAACCCTGTCAGGAAGGACAACCATGACAGGAATCGAACCCCTGTCTCCTGAATGACGGTTCATTGTGCTAGCCACTTGACCACTTGTCTTAGTATATTTATATATATATATATATATATATATATATATATATATATATATTTTTTTTTTCTGTATAGAAATTGTGTTCAATAAATGATAACATATTGTAATTATAACTAAGATATACTGGCATTGGATCGATGATTGATTAATGAGATGATGGAAGAATCAAGGTTTTTGACGTACCTAGTGGAAAGAATGTATGAAAGAAGCGGTGGTGGCCCATATTGTAGGACTCATCCCATCATTGTCTAGGCTACAGAGAGAAACCACGAAAAAACTTCTGTAACTTGTGTTGGGGATCGTACCAAGGCCCGATCTACCCTCAACTTCCGGTTACGTGCAGCCCATTACCATTTAGCTGACAGTGCTGGTATCCCCATTCGCACATCTGCGTTAAACATGTAGGGGTATTTGATCACTTTTATTATCATTTTATTCAGCCAACCAATAGTAACAGTTATTTTTGGACTCCTTGGGTACCAGTACTTCTAATAATCGTAATCCTGGTGTGTAGCTCTGTTAGCCAAAAGACTTTGCTTGAAAAATTGAAGTTGAGTCTAGTTAGTAATGGGTTTGAGTCTCTCATGACACATGCTTTCGTGAACTTCTATCATTTATATAAATTATCACTTCACCTCACCCAGTAACACCCCGGAAAAAGCGTAGACATATTGAAGCAACGTACAGCAGTCGGAACGAGAATTTCAGAATAACCTTTTAATGGTTATATCTTTTCATACTCTAAACAAATTCAGGATCCAAATATAGAAGCAGTATGTACCATCTCAAATTTGTGTGTGCTCTACCATAATACCTATATTTCACGACCGGTTTCTTTACAATTATTACAAATCATAAAAGTTATTTCATTCAATAACAACATTGCATGTACTTATAGACTTGTATTTGAAAAATACTTGAATTTGTTTGGATTTGTTTAGCCCTGTGCAGCTTGGAATGTGGACCTCACGGGCGTTGCGATAAAGGCAGATGTGAATGTCATCAAGGATGGACAGGTGACCGCTGCGACCTCTTGCCTTGTGACCTGCGATGCTCAGAGCATGGCCAGTGTAAGAACGGTACCTGCGTCTGTTCTCAAGGGTGGAATGGCAGACACTGCACACTGCGTAAGTTTTTAGCTACTCGACTTAGTGAAAACGATTGTAGCCTCTTGACTCACAAATGACTTGAAGTAGGCCCTGTAATAGTCCAAAATATATGAGTCACGATATATTTTAAATGTTTTGAACAGTAGGATTAGGGTTTGAAGAAAATCCCACAGTGCCATATTCTGTATGAAGTCTTGCTATGCATTTGACACTTAACTGAAAGCAGTATATATAAGCTATCATACTGGAATTTTAGCGGGAGTATTTTAAAGCTGTGGAAGCAATTGTGATTACAATTCTCATAATATCTCAGATACGGAAAGTTGTGCTTCACCCAGTATAATGCCTCATAGTCATAAGTTGTGAAAATTCAACTGAGAAGTGTGTTGCTTCTTACAGTAGATTCATGTGCAATAAATTTGTGGAAATCCCTTGGCTTTTTCCAATGTTGTCTATCATTCTCCAGTACAATATGATTGGCCTCATCCGTACTTTGTCAATATAGGCCTAGTACTTTTTTTTAAAGCACTAATTTTTTTAAATTTTATCCAGGATAGGCACTACATATTTTCAAAAGTATCAACATGTAAGAGTAGATTGGTTTTTTGAGAATACACTTCCAAATTTCAAATTGGTTGATTATATTCAAGACCATTTGCAACGTGACTATGAAGGTTCTCCATTCACATCTTTTATAAAAAATGTTAACATTGAACTGGTAGTCCGAACCAAGGTCAGAACGTAAGGGGTAATGGAAACAACAGTGACAATTATAATTATTACCCTCAAACAAAAAATTTCAATTTGATCATAGTATTAATACTTTTATTGTACTATATTTCAATATTTTTTCAAAACAGTGAATCAAATTTGGGCCTTGAACATTTTATGTTCATTCATTATTTATTTTGTAGTATCATTGTACAGATAATTCGAAATCATATTTACTCCTTGAAGATTGTGTACCTAAGCCTGAAAGAGATAGAGGAACCATTTAGACTCGATGTTTTCCAGCTGGCTGCAAGAGCGCATGCAACCGCCATGGTACATGTACACTAGAGGATGGAGACTACCACTGTGTGTGCTCAGTCGGCTGGGCTGGACTCGACTGCTCGATTCGACTCGAGATGGAATGTAATGATGAGATAGACAATGACGAGGGTAAGGCAGCATTGCTTGATATGTTTCCTCGACATAGTGATACATGCCCTTTTCTACTTCTACAGAATGTCATAATAACTTATAGTATACTGTTGTTTATGCAGTTTATCGGGTAATTTTTATATCAGCTCAATTAATGGCTGACTGGGTAATTGAAGACTGAGAAACGAGTCCCTATTTGCGTCACCTAGTCATTGTGAAAACAAAACATTGCTAGCTAGGAGTGTGGAAATAAAAGAATCAAAGTCTGAAACTCTGAAACTGTGCCGCTTTTTCAATAGCAGGACCCCGTATTCGGAACGATCTGGCACCAAGTATAATAAATCCTGCCTCAACGAATGAACTCTCACCTGAATCTAGAAGTTTGAAGTCTAGGTGTGAGAAACATCTGTTATCCGTCCAGAAAATAACAGACACCAACAGATTTTGAAAACCTACATATGAAATTGAAATTAGGCCTACATTCATTTTTAACAATTTTCTCTAGAGTAAATAGCTTGAATACAATAATTCCATCTCATAATATTATCGTTATATGAGTGCGTATATAGAACTTATCTGTGAAATTGTATATATAGTGATCAATGTTGGTCACTATATGTGAGAATGACTGATACTAATGCAATAAACGAGTGTATCCCCCTGCCAGCTTATTATAACTTTGACGGTTCAACGGGAAGGCAGCCTGTCCTAATGGTTGCATTATTAATTTTATTATAGGGTGATATCTTATGACTCGCATTTTAATTGTATTATTCAATCCCAGTGAGAAGTCGTAGTCTGTGTCTTAGTAGGTATTAGTTTTTCACTGTCATATTCAAGACAGAACTTATTTGGGTAATGCATGCTGATGCATCATTTATGTAGTATAGTATGCCCTTTGAAAGCACAGTTTAATTTTCATTCAAACTTCAAGAAAAATTCTTTCAACAATAAAACAGTCATCAATGATGAATGATATTGGAAGCCACACTCAAAATTAGGAGAATCTCTAGATGAGTTCTCAGATAACCTAGTACTTGATTTTAATAGTTAGATTTTGATTTATACGATAGATGTTATGTGGAAAGTACCGGTAGATATAATGTTACAAAAAATAGTTTATATGTATACTAATTCATTCAGTAACATGTTAGATGCGTTCTTTTTGCATATTGTTTGATTGCCGTATTTTTAGCATCATTCTAGACTGATCTTCTACTGCAAAAATGAGCTTACAAAGTATGTGACTGTTTGCAGACGGTATGGTGGATTGCTCCGATAGCGAATGCTGTAACCACCCTTCGTGTATCGAACACATCATGTGCCTCTCGTCCAACGATCCAGTTGAGGTGTTGCTTCGGAAGGAACCGCCCTCGGTAACAGGCTCATTCTATCAGCGAGTCAAGTTTCTCATCGAGGAGAACTCGGTACAGAATTACGCTAAAATGGACGAATATAACGAAAGGTAAACGTCAGCTTGCATTATTGTCGTAATCAGTTCTCTAGATATTATATATTGGAACTCACTGATTTGGTTATTTCGTTTATTAGTTTTGGGTAGGCATTTTTGGAGGTGAAAAGATTTTTGCGAGCCAAAGACAAAGTTGATTTTCATCTGTTACATCTTAGTTCTTCACTATGGCACAATAGAAACTAGTTAGTCAAACCAACTGCTACATTTGAAGAAGCAGCAAATTACTAATTATTGTTATTTCCTTTCTTACATCAAATATTCATGTAGTCTCCTAGCCTAGCTCTTTTATCTTTATTGAATATCTTCATGTGCAGCACATCAATAGTTTTAAGTGTTATTTACTTTTTCTTTCTAGTTCAGTGAAAATGTGAAATTCTGAAATTTTGTGAATAGCCAATAGCTAGAACATTTGATAATAGTTTAGCAGTATTGGTACTATTTGATGAATCCAACAGAGTAAGATGCCAATATCTCTATATATTCTTTGAAATGCTCACATTTAGTTTCACAAATAAATAGAATCACTTTCCCCATAACCGGAATATTTCAGAATTGGAATTAAAATTCTTCTTTGAAACTGATGAACTTTTGTTTGAACCCTCCAGTACCGTAATGAAACTTTGTCTTTGGTCTCCATCTTGAGTTTTTGTTTTGTTTCGATGACAAACAGTTTTACTTCCTTGCCCTGAACTAGCTTATTTGTTTTTAGCTTACTTACAACAAAACACCTAATAATTTCCTTACCTCACCTTGAAAGTGTCTTATGTCTAGTGTTGAAACCCTTGAACCATTTATATGTGTGTCTCACTGTCTATTTCATCACCTCCATCTTATTATAGTAAGTATATGACAGCAATATGAATAATCAGAAAAAGAATACAAAATCAGAAAAATTGTGTAAATTCTTCCTCAATTTCAAGTTACTACAATATGTATTGGTTTGAAATCCCAAGATGACGAAAGAAGATATAGCCTGAAAATACAATTCAATTATCTATTTATTCTAGAGTAGATATAAATATTCACGTTAGAACTTTCCAAATTCTTATAAACCTCAAATATCAGTTAGCCTACAGATTGATGTCAAGCTCGTTGTTATGAATCATACAGTATATGTATGTTGCATTACAAAATATTGTTCAACTGACCATTAAAACAATAGTTTGGCGAGATCTAATAATACTAAAAATAGGAACTTTCAATAAGCTTGCTATATGTTGAATTCTTGGTGGACCATAACTAGAAGCCAACAATAGTTACCAAAGTTTTTGAATCTACTTCTACTTTACATCAGTATTCTGAATCATTTTCTCTACAAGATAATAATTTTTTTCAACATTAATCATTATTCCTTGATGTTATTTCTCTCAAATATTTGTCAAAGATTGGCTATAAAAATCTTTCTTTGATTTGATTGAAACAATACATTCGGAAAGTGTTTGCTCAGTTAAATAAAGACTACAAACAACAGGACTTGGTATCTATCTGGTATTTTTTTGATCTGATTCTATATTCATGAAGTTGCTGATTTTTCAAAGTATTAATAATTAATCGATATTTTGTATCAATATCTAAAACATATTTTTATATTCTTTGCGATTAAAAAACTGTTGGTAGTTCTTTATTAATGTGAGGACCGTTATCTTAAGTTATGTAGTAGATAGATCAAGGTTACCTATGAAAGAACCCCTCTAGTTTATTCAATTCATATAAAAGAAATGATCTTTCATAGCTATCCTGATATCTAATTTATTCTGAATGGAACAATTCTAATAATAGAAATATTAATTTAATTAAATACTTTCATTATCTCAACTCATCTTACATTTGCATATTTCAAGTCAACATTTGTCATAATTCAGAATAAATTTCATTGGAATTCAATAACCATATTATGATAGACACAAGACAAAATTTGGACTAACTTAAGAATGTCTCGAAAATTCGAATTCATTTTCTACCCAGTGAGGGTATGGTACTAAATTTGATGTCGGGCTTTCAAATAATATTTCCGATGACGCGTGGTATTATTTCAAGCCTTCAAATCTCTATGTTCAATGTC
Organism: Brachyptera putata; assembly: GCA_907164805.1. Taxonomy (NCBI): domain Eukaryota; kingdom Metazoa; phylum Arthropoda; class Insecta; order Plecoptera; family Taeniopterygidae; genus Brachyptera; species Brachyptera putata. Next base: position 39,240,329 of record OU015463.1, read on the forward strand.
TTACGTATTTGTCTAAACTATGATTTCCTTATCATTATTAGTCACTTGTGTCCGTCATTTAAATATGTTCTTGTTTTTATTCTGTGTTAAGTGTGGAACTGTGTGAATGGCAGAATGCGTGATGAATACCTTTTTCTTCTCTTTCGGTTTCTCATTGACGTTAAATTGGATAATTTTCATATTTTGTTGAGTTTCTCCATAGACCAGGTGGACATTACTTTAATTTCAACTAAACTAATAACCAACTAATTTTGACTTGCTTTTTCAAATACACACAACATCTTTTTCTGCACTTTATCTTTGATTTGCTTTCGATACATTCTCTAGCGTTTGATTTTCTTTTATTCCCAAGACGACTTGTTCACTTGTTTACTATGGTACTATTTCAACTTCAGACTCTCAGTTTTCTCTTGTATCAAGTCCGGGGTCAGAAAAACTAATTTTTTAAGTTATTATATATCCATCAATTGAAATTTCAAGTGACGGTATCATGTTTTATGACTATTGGGCGGCACGTGTACTAGAACACGCCTTGGCTGTATATTAGCTATTACTGCTAGCACGACATTGAGTCTTTTATCAATACTTAGGTCACAACTCTTTTTGAAGAAAGACAGAAATGAGGATTGTCAGTTTGACTCCTGTAGGTATGAATTTCATACGTATATTTATTGGCATAATAATAAAATACTTGAAAAATGTACTACTTCTTTTTCAATATCACCAAAGTGGCCCTTTTTTTGGAAGGAGACCAAAAATTTTATATTTAGAAATCAAAAACCATTACATGCTTTTTCTTGCAACTCTTTTAAAAATATTTTGACAAATTTGTTCGAACAAATTAGGAGGTAAACTGTCAGAGCTGTAGTTGAATTGAAACACTCAGAAGATCTATTGATTTGAAATAGAGTTTGCAAGAATATATATCATTTATACTGGATATGGAAACTTTTAATCTGTAGCATCAATATTACTTGGAGAAACCACTATTTATTTTCATTTGAAAAGATTTAGATCTAATTTCCTCAATCTTTCCATTACGTAATACAAATTTAATCAATTTCAAATTGCATTGACACAATTATGTTCATGTGCCTATCCACCCACTAGGGCTACATTTGAAACCTACCTATATCAATAACGTAAAACAAGTTGAAATGATACCATCGACTTATTGACCAATGACATAACGACCTCTATGTGACCTCAACGACAAGTGTGTTTGACTATATGTGCATAGATGAGTATTTGTGTGATAACTGCTTACACGTGTAAAACGTCTGGGTCGTGTATTTGTAACGTCCTCTCTTCTCGTTACTTCCCCCACACTGTAGTCAGTTCTGGAACTCGTTTACTCCGCGGTAAGTGACGTTACCACCTCGTTTGGCTGTCTCTCCCAGTTCAATTTATTATTAATATTATTATTATTATTATTATCATTATTAAATTGGTTTGGTTTGTTTACTTCTAATTTCTAATCATACACTCACACTATATCATACAGCCCATGACACTTTGTCACACTCAAACCTGGAACAATTATGAACCATTTCCAAATAATTTGAAAGCGAGGCTAAAACTTATCTATCAAATCTTCAAGATGATTATTTCTCAACAAGTACACCATTACCCAAAAACATTCTGTATTCTTTCGTACATGCTCTGTGGCCTATGAAAATCTATTTTTTTGCTGCCCTCGTTAGCTCAGTCAGCTGAGGCACGCTTCAGACACTGAAGCAAACCGCTGGGCGTGGGTTCAAATCCCGCATAAGGCATGGGTTTTTGTAAACGTCCTTTTATTTATCATCACTCCATAGTTTCATAATCACCTCCCCATTCGTGCCCCCGTATAACCTAGCTGTTGATGGAGTCGTTTAGAGAATAATAATGTAATCAATTCTAGTTTTTCATCAAAGGTTAATTTATTCATGCCGTATACGCTATGTACTTATTCAATACAAAAGACAGTCTTCAACAAATACTAGTGAAGCATCAGCCACTGCTGGCATAAATAAAAATATTATGAATTGTATATACATCAAGTTCTGGAATAAGTTATATAGATATAGCATAAAATCAAGTTATAGGACAGGTTATTTTGTTGTCTCTATGCTTTCCATCAGACAACGTTCCATTAGCTGTGTGTCCGACTCAGGCAGCTAAATCACTGCTTTAGACACTGTCGTGAAGTTAATATAATATATACTACGTATGTATGGAGTTCTAGTAAGAGAATGTGTAGTCATATGTATGAAGCTGAGGTGTATTGAATAAGACAAATATATTTTTCCAGTCATTGGAAATCAAAATTTCTGGGCACCTGTTTAATTGAATTCATTATTGGATAGGACTCACTGCTTGTATATAGCATTTTCGATCATTGAAAGGATGGCTTTAAGTAGGGTGACCATCCGTCCCGGAAAACCGGGATTGTCCCGGATTTCCATCTTTTGTCCCGGTGTCCCGAAAAGTTATTTCGGGACACGTATTTATCCCGGTTTCAGTTCCCGGTTTCAAAAGAACAGACTTCCCAATCGTTGGGTAAATAATTATCCCTGATTTTCAAAAACGGAAGAAATACAAATAGGCCTAACTGTGTGTTTTACATTTCGGTAAAACTCATCTAGTCATAATTTATTTTCGTTTTAAATTAAAAAAAACTGTGATATTTGTTGAATCAATTTTTAAATTGCAGATCAAATTCAAATACCTTTCTTTCTATCATTAACATGTGTGTGCTACATCCTCATAGTATAAAGTTGTATGCAATTACAATAGAAAAAAATACATTCTTGATTTTATATGACTAGAAAATACATCCAGAAAATGACTATAGAAGACTACAAATTCCCAAAAATTCCCCTGCGGGGCTGATGAGCCCTCGACCCCTCTCCCCCCTAATAAAATTTGGAACAAATGATTTTGACTATACCCATGTCTTGGCGTTGTCCCGGATTTTCCTTTTTTGAATATGGTCACCCTAGCTTCAAGTACAGTGGGTAACTGCAAACAATCACAGTAAAGAAATTGTTATTTCGAATTCAATTTGAGAAACATTGAATAGATTAGGGCTAGTTCTTTCACTCGTTCTTTACAGCAAGGTCATTTGACCCTCGCTTCCTTGAAGACATATAGAACCCATGTTGGAATTGGCTACCATATCACCATAGGTAGCCAATATAGGCCTACATGTATCAGTGAAAATATGTTTTATTGGGTTCTCAAATAAGAAGATCTGTTTCAGTGTAGAATGGTCGGAACGTGAAATTCTCTGTTCATCAATATTGCATTTTTTATCTTCTGCCTCACACCACTCTGGTAAACCCGTGGTGTAATATTATTTTTCAATAACATGATGACTAGAAATTATACAACATTCTCACACACACACATGCACAAACACACACACACACACACACACACACACACATATATATATATATATATATATATATATATACATATATATATAAATATATATATATATATATATATATATATATATATATATATATATATATATATATATATATATATATATATTTATATACGTGAACGAAGGTTTTCAGGGCCGCTGGTAGATGGTGACGATGACGTTGCGGTGATTTGCCCTCTTGGAATGATATGTGGTGGTCCTAAAAAGGACCTGTGGTCTCGACGTTTCGGAAGTCCTTGTACTTCCATCTTCAGGAGTCGGTCTGGTCTGCTGAACTAGTCTGCTGGACTGCGATCGAATCGCAGGTCTCGATTGCAGTCCAGCAGACCAGTTCAGCAGACAAGACCGACTCCTGAAGATGGAAGTACAAGGACTTCCGAAACGTCGAGACCACAGGTCCTTTTTAGGACCACCACATATCATTCTAAGAGGGCAAATCACCGCAAAGTCATCGTCACCATATATATATATATTTATATAATATTACAACAAACAATATAGTCACTATCAACAAGTATAGGTAATTTTAAACCCCAAGGTTATTTTTCTTTTTTAAATATTTCGAAAACAACAATTTATTTTAATGAATCATACTTCCTACTGTACTTATCTAGTGATGGAAATGCATTTTAGATAATATCTCGTTGATAATAGAATTATTTTTGAAATAATTTGCAGAGAACCCTATCAAGATGATTCATATTATGATGAATATGTTTGAATTATTATGATGAACTTTCATTCATTATGCTCAGTTAAAAATAGCAGTCATATTGTGACTACTCATTTTTTATGAAAGGCCTTGAAAGTTGAAACATATTATATTAAATCAATTCTAATTGAAAGTGTTTCCAACTATGGTAGGTTCATTATGATGCACAAGTTTAGTTTTTTACTCAAATGTTGAAAAGAGTCAACGATTGAAAAGAACTGACCACTGAAGTACTCCAATGTAAACTCATAGCATTCACACATTGATATACACAGAAAACAAAAATAAATATACAATATACTTCAAAACTCTTTCAATTCCTGTTTTAAAATTAATACTTTATTTCATGTGGTTTCTTTTACAAACATTTCTATGTGTTAGTGTGTCGTATGCACTGTTATGTCAGTCCAAGTTTATCGTAATTGTGTGTGTTCTGTTCTGTTTGTTTATGTTATCGTTATAAATAAAACAACACATTTTCGTTGCAATTTCTGTTTCATCAACTCTAAACAAATAACTTCGTCGACAATCTTTCTATACTTTGTGTTTCGTACTATTTGTAAATAAAGAGATGTGATGGTTGTAAAAGACCGATCATCTTTTTGTCAAACATGTCACCCTTCCCTTGTCTGCGTCTATCATTGTTACCATTTGTAAACCTTGAACCTACCTCTGTGTTGACATTTCACTATCTACTCCAACTACCAATCATTTGTCTCAACAAACCCTATCCAACTTTTAATTACTTCAGTCTCACCAATTTTTATTCCTCCATTTCAAATTTCACAATTATAAATATCTAGTGCTTATTTATTGCATTTTCTTGATATTTAATTCTGAATGTCTTAATTCTTATGATAAAACATATATTAATGTATATTTATTGGTAGATTGTACATACATTCTTTAGATTTCAACAAAGTTGTAGGGTAGGTTATATGTAAATACTTTTGGATATATACTACGGGTCATCAAATATGGCTATATACTACTGAGAAAGTATTCGGAAATTAGTCTTCTGAATCAATGTTTCTCGTATAAATACATTTTATAAATACATGTGTAAATACATATTCTTAAGTCACCAAGTAGACTTACTGGTGCACTATTAGTAGCCTATGCCTCTTTTATACAGAGTGTAAAGACTGTTTGTAAAAGAAACAATCATTTTGTTTCTAAATCATCTTTGAACTTTCTCACCACAAAGTATCTATCGAATATCCAAGTTTAACTGATTCTTAACCCTGCAATTCTGTTGATATCACAAACATAGAATATGGGTAAATTGCTTTTTGAAAAGCATAGCATCTCTAAACAGTGGCATTTCTTACTAAAATATATTTATTTGATTTATTTTACACTTAATGCACTGCAGCACTTTCAGTGCAGCACTTATAAAGTTGCTTTTTATTACTATTTCACATAATCATTACACTGAATATGCATGTTTTTAATGTAATGCTTGAAATTGAACATTGATCAAATCTAATGGCTCAGAATCTCACAACTTGGGAGTGTGATATACAGAACAATGCCTGACATTCCATTAACTAAAATCTAGTTGTTTTTTTCAAGTAGGCACATTATATTTTGCCCAAAGTTTCTGAAAAATAACCACAATCCATTTTGACCCCCTACTGTAGCTTCAAGTTTGGATCAATGTTTAATCATTTGAATTCCAAAATATTCTATGTTGTCTGTGTTTGTATAGCTTTTCTCTAAGAACTGAAAATCTTATTAAAATGTGATTTATGGGCCACCCTTATTTTCTCGTAATTCATATATGGAATGAATTATAATCACTCTTTTCTTGCGTCTTGCAATGTAATACATTAGAGTTTAGACTAGCATTACTGAAATGATGTTCGCGTACCAAATTTGAATAGTTCTAATAGCTCATTTTGAATTCTCAGATGAAACGAACTGGAAATTACTTGGATTCACAGAAATTTCTAGGAATGATGGGAAACGTGGATTGCTTGATTAATATTGAGTAATTATTTTGACTTTTAATGAGGATTATAAGCTTGAGTATATAGAAATACTAGTCTTTCATGCAATATTTTTATTCAAAATGATATTAATCATGATTAACCTATTGATAAGACATTAATTATATTCAAATACATTTCTACGTACAACTCACGTTTGTCACTCATAACTTCTATTGTATGTTTCGAAATATGACGTCGATCATTAACTACCGGTAACGGTTTTCCATTTAGAAGACGTGTTTTACAGTTTGTATATAAGAATTTCAACTTGAGTATAAGTTATGAGTAGGCCCTATATGGGTTTTTTTTTCAAGTCTTCACGTATCATAACTACTTTATTACTAGCTTTATTATGCATAATCTCTCAAAACTCTCGCAATTGTGATGCTTGTCAAGATAAAGAGATCCGCCAATTTTGAGCCACCATTATTATTATATCATTTACCAACGGTATTTGACAAAATCGTACTCTCGGCTGTTATCGATCACATTTTAATTGTGTCTCTGATGTATCCATTCTGTATATACTTGGTTGACGTTCCACGCCTACTAGCCTGACTGAATCTAACATGTCCTTGACAAATCCATGTCTCCTCTCCTCACTCTCGTACAATCAATGCTGTCTAATGTTGCAGTCGCGTATCCGTGATGAGAGGTCAAGTGGTGACCCCACAAGGTCTTGGCATCGTTGGCATTCGGGTCTGCGTAGACCGGGACCCGAAGTTTGGTTTTACGTTGACTCGAATTGGGGGATGGTAAGTGAATGACCCTGTTTGACCTATGACCTTGATGCAAATTAGAAGACATTTGTTCGATCCATGACCTTGATGCAAATTAGAAGATATAATTTGTTGGCAATTTACTTCAGTTTGAATTTGTGATTTATGGTAATTATTTCATTATTAGTTTTCCATAGTCAAGTGAATAAGATAAAGACGTTGAAGAAATACTGACAAATATGTAGAAGTACGCACTTGTGTTACGGAAGATGAAAGAAGTCTGATCAGGATTTTAAGAAGACTTGTAATGATGATTAGTAGGAAACGTAATACAAGCAAAGAAAATTGCATGCTCAACTGCGACCGTAGTTTGTCATCCTTCCAAGAACTACAAACTTCTGATACAAATTCAATTATGACATTTGAATGCATATAATATCCATTTTACACTACCAATATCACGTACCAACACATTGAAACAAACCCAAATTCAATCATGTAAGACACTCATTGTTCTGAAGAAGAAATCTAATACTTCCTTTACTTCTGTTGGTGATGAGTGATTGAGATTGGGATCCAATTTTTATAGTTGTAAGCAATTTTACTCCAGTAGAGTTATGGTTTACATCACCTCTTAGCAGTGTAAATGAAGTTGTGAATGAAAGATCATCAATTGTTTACATAAAAGTTCTACATTCAAACTGTTTCAGGTGCTTTCAGATCGGCTTCTATTAGACCCAAAATAGTAATATCTCTCTTATATTTTTAATACTGTACAGAAGATGTGAAAGAAGTTCAACTGTATAATAATCATTGTTCAAATTGGGAGGGAAATGTGAGAGGATATCATCCCCCCATGAGAAATGTTCTATTCTACTCTCATATATCTATATTATCAGAATATAATTCAACGTATAATATATAATAATAAATACAAATGGTGAAGCCTAATATAATTATTTGACTTGGGCCTATTGGTAGTTAAATTCGCCTTTTATATCATCAAATACATTTTTATACAAGTGTTATACCTGTATTATCATAATCATTCTTAACCACTTGACAACCGGATTACAAAATAACTACCCCACCTCCCAGGTCGGTCCATCTTCCCGTTATATCACACAAGTACTTGTGTCTAGATGGCTTTTCATAACATTTATGGTGGAAAGAAATCGTTTTATTGTATTGATATATATTGTTGTACTTGATTTGTGAAACAATAAATTCCCCAATATCACTATCATTCGACCCTCAAAGGCTGTCAATTTGACACAATTGGCAATGTGGCAAAGCCTAGAATGAGGTTCTGAAATAACATCTGACTGTGATATATTATTTTTAAAGACAATAGCATATTCAACCAGCAAAAAAATTAATACCAATTTCTCAGTGTAGCTTCTGGATGTCAGTACAAGTCTCATGTCAAAATGAAAATGCTGTGTCGAGATACTGAATGCAACTTATTGGGAAGTGTAAGAACACACATATGCGTCCACGACCTTACAGCGCAACCACGCGTGGACGCATAGAGTGCATCCACAGGCGTTGTAGTGGTTAAAATATTCCGTGATGCTCATATGATATATATCTTGCATAGTTAGAATCTCAATCAGCATAATTTTCAGTACTTATAAGCAAATGAACTGAAGTACTGCATCCTTGTAAAACTCATAAATTATTGAAAAAAGAATGATTTCACATCTTTCCCTGTCATGACTATGTTCGACACACACCGATTGTGTAGATAATTACTTCTGTGACTCAAGTTACCATCCTTTCGTAATAAATTCTCCTATTCGACCACTCATGACAACTATACCAAGTCAATACTGGCCTCGTAGATCTAGACAGATCGTCTAATGTAAATTGTACCCTGATTTGAGGAAATCATTTTGTGTTGTTTATATTGAATCTGCTACGTATATTTTCAATTGTCAAAAATAGACTCATCCATTCTGGTAGTTATTAGCTCAATTTATGTCCTATTCTTTAGTTAGCCTCTTTGCCTGAACAGGCTATAGTAGGATATACAGCACTAACCCTAATCGCTATTGACTTATCGTAGGTTCGATTTACTTGTGAACGGCGGTGGTGCCGTTACATTACAGTTCCAGCGTAGTCCGTTCCATCCATTGACAAGTACGGTTTTTGTACCGTGGAATCAGATTGTCGTGCTGCCGCCTGTGGCAATGCAGCTCACCGATAATACTGATGCATTCAGTCAAGCTACTGCAGCGAGGCCGATGCCACTGGGTAAGCTATCTCGAAAGTCACAGTAAAGCGAGTATCGTAAAACTTCTCTCCATCGTTTTTGAAAGAACTATGAATCCGTTTTCCTTGCATGTAGGAAAACGATCCATCCAGTGAAATTCAACGTTACTTACATGGGAGTGGGGCATGGCAAAAATAAATTGAAGAAGCTGGAAAACAATGGATCCAGAAACGATGCATAGAGGTTTCACTCTATCTTGAGTTGGATTTTTCCTCAACATAGAACACACCTGCAGCAATTCTTAGCACTGGAACTTACCTTCAAATTTTTTTATTTTTTTTATTGCATTGAAATATCATTATTCTATTTGAGAGTTGTTTTTATATATATCCCCATTTTCTGTTATCACCACATAAATTGCCTTATTATTGGACATAAAAATATTTATAATAAAATTATGTGAGGATAAAAATCTGAAATATCTCTCCACAGCTCATTAGTCATTAAGTGTTTTGTTATGTTATTAGTTTGCTCATTCTTATTTCATTTTTTCAATTCAAAATCTACAAATTCCAGAAATTTTAATCCTCTTCAAACATTCATTTCAAAAAAACAAAATTTAATTTCTTTCCATGTCCTAAGCTACAATTAATTATATATACTGTAAGAACTGAAAATCATATTGATACAAATATTAACTAAATATATACTCTTCACCTGGCCCTTATTTAATGACTAGCCTAATTGAAATTTCAAATATAGCTAGATTTGTTGTGATTCGTATAACTTGTTGATGATCTAGGTGAATAGAAATGACATAAACAATGAATTATAAAAGTGAATTAAAAATAATATTGGAATACGAATATAACTTGGAAATAGATGATATTATCATATAGATTCAAAACTTTTGAAAAAAAGATGATACTCTTTCTGCTCAACTTGCCTCTAACAATGTTCATACTGGTGGCATTTTTCTACAGTCTACCCATAATTTTGTGCCAGGTATTCCGGGCCCCGGAACCAGCATGCCTGTCATCGCTCAACAGATGACCCCGTGTCTGGACCATGACCACGAACTGCTTAGCCCAATAGTCATGTCTACGTGGATGCCAGAGAAAGTAGGCGGAATGCCCGGTAAACGTCTTGTCTTCGCTGAGACACAGGTAGGTCAACAAAAACAACCAATATTGTGCATGAAACTACTAGGTTTGATAGATACATTGATTGATGTGGTAATTTTAACTCTTATAATTTGGAAATTCTCTGTAAAATGGTAAGAAACACAAACTAAAATTATAAATTTGTAGAAAACTATCAAATAAAATTTGAGCTATATTTTCACAATGATAAAAGGTGAAAGTACTCGTAGTAATTGTAGTACCTACTGTAGTATGTAGTAGTAGTAGTTGAAGAAACTCTTATCACTATTTATAATATTGCCTGTTGTGTGTATTTATCGATAGCAATTGGTCATCTATATGAAAGATGCGAAAGTTTTTACCACTAAACGGCACACTGTTGCTATTCAGTAAGTACAATCAATGTCCGATTCAACTTACAAGGTCGTCCAATTGGAGGCAGTAATAATTGGACATTTCCTTCTATAACATGCGGTTATTAATCAAACGGTTCATCCGTCTTGATTCAGATGTCGGCCAAACCGCTTGGATTATGACACCTCAAATACCATTTGGAATGATGTTAGCTCTGATCAATAGTAATTATCAGTTCTACAAAGATGCCAAGCAAAGACACGTTGAGACATCACTGCATTCCTCTCTCAAACGTATACCGTACTTGACTCCGCCAATAGACGTTTAACTCAGCGTGTAACTTGTTTCCAAAAGTATGTGAGTTGATTGTTATCTATGTAATAATGAACATGTGATAGTTACATGAATTAGCTTCTTCAATAGTTGAGTTAAAATATGTTCATTACAATAATTTCATGCCAGTTTATACGTATTGTGGTATGTTGTGTATTTATCTAATGGATGTGTCCAGTTATTATGTTGCTGCATATTTTCACACAGTTACTATCCTAGTTCAGGAATTTTTTATGAGTGATTGAATAGTAAAGAACTAATTGAATCATTTGGACAAATGGAGGAAGTGAAACTTATCCACTCATTTGAAATAAGAACATCGTCTATTTTTTGACATTATTGAGTGTCCTTACACATGTTTTGTTGTTTTTTCCAGATCCTGCAGGAGAGCATCCATATCCCTGGCTCTGGATTGCACCTGATGTACCAGAGCTCCCAGGCACCAGGCTACCTGTCCCGCGTTCTCATGCGCCTTACGCATGCCACCGTGCCTCGCACTCTGACGCACGTGCACGTTCGCGTTGAGATAGAGGGATCCGTTCATTCGCGCACGTTTGAGGCGGACCCGTATCTCACGCACACGTTTGCTTGGAACAAACGCAACGTGTACAAGCAGAAAGTAAGTAGACAAAGATACCAGCAGGTTACCAGTCATATTATTGACAGGTTAGTATCAAATTAAGTAAATGGAAATCGGAAAAATAATAATTATCTGACGGGAGGCGATCAAACTATTCAATCTGAAAACAGTTTTAAAGCAATTGGTGGGTCAAAATATTAGTTTGAATTATGGTTCAGCTGGAATTCGGATCTTCATATTATTAATTACCATTGAATTGCCTTTACCTTCAGCCAGGGACCTACTTCAAGTTCGAAATATGTCACATTTCGGATTACCCGAGTTTGGACTGAATGGATTACTGTACACATTTTTCAATTCAGGAACAAGTGAGACATGTTTGTATCCTATTCCTGAATATTATTTTCTCTTTTCAAAAATAGGATACCAGTATGTCGTCAATACTTGGCCCCAATTATGAGTGACTATTCCAAGCTTCAACAGATTTCAAGTTGTTAAGTAGAGTAGATATGATACGAGTGATTTTTGGCTGATAAGGGATGCAGCTAACTGATGATAGTAAGTAGAAATAATAATGTGGCATTTCTTGTAGGTGTACGGAGTAGCGCAAGCCCGCATCTCTGTCGGCTATCAGTACTCGAGCTGTCCGGCACCGATCTGGGAGACTCAAACTGCCACTCTCCAAGGGTTCGATGTGGACATCTCAGATGTGGGAGGCTGGGGTCTCGACATTCATCACCACTACAACTTCCATGAAGGTGGGCGAAAAATAAAACAAAATATCCTTCTCTGTCGTAAGTTTGTTCAGGCTAATCTTCAGAGAATATCATGAATGCAATAAATTCACAATTCAAAATTAAACTTACATTAATACTTCAACCTTACACGATATTGGCTCTTGATGAGAAACCTTTTGAAAATTATTCATAGATATTGAAAACCATCAGAAATATTCATTAAACCACGGTTTTGAGTACTTTTTTTCAAATTCCAAACTCGGTACTGGTAATATGAACTAATATTGAAATTAAAACCCAATTTGGATCTAAGGGATAGGCCTAAGTACTGAACAAATTCGTTCTCTACCAAAATGGTCTTTATATATTCCTTCAAATTCTCCCCTTATCGGAAAATATTCCAAATTTTATTATCCGAAATGTAGTCTCTTCAATTGTGTAGTGCTTGACAGTAATTCATCCTCTTTGTCTTTTTCTTGTCAGGTATACTGCAGAAGGGTGATGGTTCCACACTCCATTTCAAGCAATACCCCCGTACAGTTAAGGTTCTGATGGGGACTGGAATGCAACGCCCACTGTTGTGTTCCGACTGCAATGGCGTTGCTAAAGACAGCCGGCTACTGACGCCAGTAGCGCTGACGAGCGGGCCCGATGGAAGTCTGTATGTCGGAGACTTCAATCTTGTGCGAAGAGTCACGCCAGAAGGAAATGTTTACACTGTCCTACAGCTGAGGTAAAGATTATTTGCAGCAGCATTCTTTTTCACCCAGCTTGGTTCAATAGAATATTCAAAATAAAACAAATTCATACACTAATAAAAAAGACAAGAGTGCTTAAGGGAAGCCCACCCACAAAAATGAATCAAATATTTTGTTATCTATTGATGTATCAAGGTTAAAATAGTATCAAATTTGAAATGAGAAAAAAGGTGAAAATTCCGAGAAAATTCTGGAAAACTAGTTGAAAAATACGTTGAACCGTTAGGCCTACATACACGAAAGTCAGTAGTTAGTTAGCATTGAGATGACAATTGATTCATTCGTTATCATTGTTTTTTATTCTATACAGCATGAAGAAAATAATGCCATCAATGGTAAAACTTCACTTCACATTGCTATATAGCAGAATATATCTGTCTAGTTTTTGTTAAAATTTGTAGAATCTCATAAGAATAACTCACAGCAAAAAAATAATTATTGAAATACAATACGACAATAATAGTACAATTGGGCCTACCCCAACAAATTATTAATATAATGTGTTGATTATTTTACTCAACATTAAGTCCACACTTCAAACCCTAACATTTGGAGAACTTGAGAAATTTGGAAAACTCCAACTAATAATATTTGATCAATAGAAATACTGACGACAGACCACAAGCTCCAACTAAAAAGCCTGAAACAGATTATTGTCTGGGTTGTAAAAGTACTACAGTACTCATGTTGATCTTTCATCAAAGCCTAGACTAGTTGTTAAATTATCATGTTGTCATTTCAGTGCTACTCAGGTGTCATACCAGTACTATCTGAGTGTATCTCCAGCTGATGGACATCTGTACATCTCGGATCCTGAGAAGCATCAGATTTTACGAGCTCTTTCAGTGGAACCGGTAGAGGAGCCAAGCATCAACTTCGAAGCCGTTGTTGGCTCTGGAGAACGGTGCATTCCAGGAGACGAGACACATTGCGGAGATGAGGGACCCGCTAGGGAAGCCAAGTTGGCTCATCCCAAAGGTAAAAATCACCAGTTGATCGTCATAAATAATTACACTCACTGTTGTTTCCAGTTCCTATATTTTTTAGGGTTGTTATATTTGGAATGAAATATCATAAGTTTTCCCAAGTATCATTTTTACTGGCTTCTCTCATTATTTACTGTAAATTATCAACATAATCATGTGAATATCAGTTGCGCATTACATTGCTAATTACGTAACATTCTTTAAGAGATTGTTTGACTTTCCGGGTCTAATACAGAATACAGTGAAACCCTGATGCATCGTTCCCAGATCCATTGTTTCCCGCTTCTATCATTTATTTTTTGACATCCTACTCCGACAACCAATATTGATTATTCTTGCATGAGTTATTTTGCATGTACCTCTCTACTTTAATTACTGTATTGTCCCTAATATAAGCCAAGGGTTTTTCTCGAAATTGCGAGTCCAAAAGTCACCCTCGGCTTATATGCGGATCTCGGCCTAAAATCGGTCAAAAACACGTTTTTTACTGAATATGATTGGGGGCACTACACATGCACACTCTTTACAATGGAATCAACTTGAAACTGCAAAATATTGCACTAAAAACACATTTAATAAATGTTTTACCACGAAGAAGCATCATTTTCCCATTATCCATCAATTTATTTGACGCGCAGTAATAAACAAAGGCACGTTGAGCTGTTGGCTGCATTGTCTTGTCAGACCTTGACGAGTAGGTGGGCCATATGACGATCGCACGTCATCGGCACTAGCCGAGTTCACACGATCGTGAGGCCCCTCTCAATGGTTTCTCACACGCAGTTGGCATATGTAGCTTCCTCACGCGCGCAATACGAAATTGACTAAATTCTAACTCGGAAGAGTGATGATTTATGTGGAAAGGAGATAAACCCTTTTTTCAATTGTTGATCTAAAAGTTTGGGGGCCGGCTTATATTCGGGGTCGGCGTATATTCGGAACAATACGGTAATTCTTCTGTGTAATCTACGATCTTTATCTGGTGACCTTTGATATCTCTAGGTCTTGCGATTGCGGCCGATAAGACAATGTATATTGCTGATGGTACGAATATTCGAGCTGTTGATTCGAAGGGCATGATCCACACATTGGTGGGGCATCACGGACATCACAACCATTGGACACCGGTACCTTGCCACGGCGCCATTCCGGCACAGCAGGTAGGAATCACAAGTGATACATCTGGGTATCGGAAACTTTACCAAATTACCTGATTTATACCTGGGTATTGACCCAATTGCAAATTGAATCATTTGAAAAATATTCAAAATTTCAGATTCTTCAAATAAGGGTAGGTGGGTGACCCTACTTAGACTAAACTGACCCATTTTCAACCTAGTACTTGATATGTAAACCAATAAATTTGCTGATATCACTGTCATCTAGCATTCTGCGGCTAGTCATTTTGACACGTATAAGGTCACGATGAGAAAACCTAGAACCAGAGCCTAGAATAAAGTTCTGAAATAACAGGTGGCTGTTTTAAAATATTTCTTGATAAATTAGTATACTATCGGCAAAAACAAAATAACACCAGATTCTCGATCTACATCCCAGATGTCAAGACAAGTCCTATATAAAATGTAATGTATTGAAAAGTATGAACACGAGTATATGCGTTGATGGCCTCTCAGCGCGGTAACGCATGAATACATATACGTATACGCTGACGTGAAATGGTTAATTAGTTTCACTTTTCAGTGCTTTTGTGGGAAAAATGTGTGATGGTAAAATGGGTAACACATCACATTGAATTTGTGATATTATTAAATTTTATTCAGAAAATTTTGTATTGTTTTTTTTCATATTTACTCTTCATTTCTGATTGGTACATTGTACAAAATGAGGTTGGTCGTTTTCTGAATCTAGGATTGAATTAAGTCAAAACTGAACAATCACAGAAGCTGTGTGACACAGTACTGTCACAAGTGATGCCTTCCATTACTGGAAAGCTTATGGGCTTATAAGTCTACATTTTTTCCTCTTCTGGCATTATGGCATTTCTGGCATTATTTTATTGCTTTCTTAGCTATTGAGTTTTTGGGAAATGAGAGAACAAATAACAAATTATTATTGTCATTAATAGTGCTTCTGAGACAGAAAAGTTATACGTTCCCTGGTACCTTATCAGTTCGTTACTTGCTTGTTCTACGACTTATTATTATTTTTGTTTGCGTGATCTAGGCCCAGCTGCAATGGCCGACCGGTCTGTCTTTGAGCCCCCTGGATGGCAGTCTACACTTCATTGATGACAGGCTAGTATTGAAGCTGACTGATGACCTTAAGGTCAAGGTTGTGGCTGGGACACCATTACACTGTCATAGTACAACGGCCACCGAACATCCACATACCAAACAACGAGGTGATGCGACCCTGAATTCAGTCAAAGAGGAACCTAACAAGGTACAGAATATTATATTTTGAACGTATACAAATGCTTGGAAGAACAACGTTATGATTTTGAACATATACAAATGTTAGGAAGAAGAATGTTTTGACTCCATCTAACTTGTTTAGAATTTGCCTCTGCATGTTCATATTTTGGGTTTGTTATACTATAATCCAAAGGGGTCAGATGAATTGACTGATTGCTATGAGAGATTGTTTCAACACTCAGACCTGTACCTATAGTAATATTATGGTTTTTAATTTTATTCACCATTTTAATTTATACATAATACAAATATAGGCCGATTCATAAAATAAAATTCTAAAATAAAATTAGAATGGAACTTGATAGTGTTCTTGAAAATCATTTAAATCAGCCATTATTTCAAATCACAAGCAAATATGATAAAATTCCATAAGGTGGACAAAGTTTGAAAAAACAATGAAACATAACTGTTCACAGGCAACTAGTAGCCTAGAATGATGAACAGTAGTCTGTTCTTTTGTTTAAAAAAAAAGTCACCTATTTTCAAATATTGAATGATGGCAATATTCAATATCAATACGCTGTGGTCTATCAAATGTCAAGTATTCGGTCATTAATGGAAATGTTCTTATTTTCAGATCGATGGTATCGACGTGGAAGAAGAGGAAGGCTCAAAGGCAACAAATACAGTACTGGGTTCAGTTCTTGCTCTTGCATTCAGTCCAACAGGTGATTTGTTCATTGCAGAGAGCGACTCTAGGAAAGTAAACGCTATTCGAGTTGTGGATTCAGCTGGGCGAATGACAGACTTTGCTGGAAGGCAACAGGAAAAACCATCTAGGTGAGAAGTCAGTCAAGAGTTCTACTTCCATTGAGTAAAAAAAGAAACGTGAATGTATTGTTTTCATATTTTTGTACCAATCAGAGAAGAATAAGCGGTATCACATTGCACTTTGGAATGCAATAACAACCACTTCTTAGAGCATTTCAATATGCCTGTCTTGTCATTGGGATATGAATTATTCCTATGCTATTCCAAGTTATGAAAACATTCTATTATATTGCTATATAAAAATGAAAATTTTGATTCTAATGTTGTTGGTTTCCCTTATTTTCATTTTTCACAAAAAGGACATATTAATTATGTAAAACCCTGACTGAGTGCATGAAAATCTGGTCCATTTATGTCCCTCATTATAATATGTACTCATAATTCAAAATCCTGATCAATCCTGATAGTTTCACGGGTTTCCTCCTAACACTTGAGTATTTGTTAGCAGGTCGGTGAACTGTGAATGTAACACAAACAGCAGCACTTCAACGCCAGGTTCGTTGGGTTGCTTGTGCCCCACAACAGGCAGCATGTTGGAAGAGCCGTTGAGCACGGGCGAACGGAACTCAAAAGAAACAATGCTCTCATCCAATGCTCAGTTCACGTCGATATCTGCGTTGACGGTTTCACCAGATGGGATACTAAATGTCGCTGATCAAGGCAGTCTGCATATATTGGCCCTTGAACATTATCTACCAACACACGATGAGAATGGAGAATTTAGGTAGATCTAAATTTTCATACTTGATATATACTAGAACTTCACACTCTCACATGCACATGTGTGAAGAAAGAATTCATTTGCTTTCTCATTACCGTATATAGGGAGTAGCTATTTCTCATTGTAGGCCTGCTGTAAATATATTCTTTCTAGAAGCCCGTAAGTACGTTTAAACTTTGAGCTGCAGTTAAGCAAGGAGAATATTTCATTATCATTACGTTTGTTATCATACTGTTGTTGAGCTGAGTTTTGATTCTCCTTATAATAATTTCATCCTCCACTTCAGTTTTAGCTTTATAGACCTATTATTTTAAATTTGAATTTCACATATGCAGATGCTTGCCCCTTTATCACATGCAGACGTTATGACATACAGTACTCCATTGAATTAAATTACTAAGATGGCGCTCTTTTTACATTTCGAGAAATGATGTATTTAGTGAAATTGCGTTATTACAATGCTGACATAGGGTGGTATTTGTGTTAATTCAACATTTTCTGTTTTTCAAGGATCCCATACCCTCCCAATCGAGAAATCTACATATTCAACCGTTATGGCCAACACATTGCAACCAAAGATCTTACCTCTGGTAAAACACGATATACCTTCCTCTACTCGAAGAACACTAGCCTCGGAAAGTTATCGACCGTCGCCGATTCATCCGGGAACAAAATCCTGTTCCGGCGGGACTACAGTAACGTATTGTCGACGATCGAGAATACACAAGATCACAAGTGTGACTTGAAGATTTCCGGAGTTGGTTTCTTAGTGAAGTTCTCCGAGAAAGGTGAATCGGAGATCGAACTGGTATACGACAGTACGAGCGGACTGTTGACGAGTCGATCAGATTCTAGAGGAGGAGGGGTAAGTCATTTAAGATACTACGGATCATAACAAAGTTGATTTTAATGAGCTGATCCAATTTAGGTTATGGATGAAAGGATTGATTGGACAGGGCACCACAAGGGCAAGCAATCTCACCACCTCATTTTAATTATTCTCTATAAAAAACAATTAACTTCAATATCAGAACTGGCTGTCTCTGACCACACTTTTTTGTCAACCTTTTTTTGCATTCAACTAATATAACTGGATTGTTCTCAGGGTGGTGAGACGCTGATGTACCGTTACGGTGACACCGGTCGTATCAGCTACGTAGTTTTACCCACGGGAGAGACTGTGAACCTCGATTCTCGTCTCACTCCCGACTACGGCTTGGCCGTGCAGGTCGCAGCACCTCTGCAGTCGTTGGCTGCCACTACTGAGAATCACGCCGTCACTCTTAAGATGGAGGGACGAGGGGCAAAGAGGCTACTGCTAAGGGAAGGTGAGTAACCAGGTTATTTTAAGGCCAGTTCACAATAATTGTCACAGTGTTCAACGTTTATTGCCCACTTTTTATTTATTTTCCTTCTAAATCGTGATGACTGAGGTGCTTATTTCAACAACAGGTTTGCCATTAGTGCTCTGGAAGATCCGTTTCACTGACATTCTTAGTGCACAGTCGAAAGTAGATGATTTGACAAAGAACGCTTTTCTTTTGAATGCATTTTCCATTAGTAAGCCACTATATTCACTTCTTCACCTCTCCAGGTTTTTCAACAAGCGAAGCAGTGACATTCCGCAACGGCTCGTTCACATTACACTCGTCATGGGGCGGCCGCCTCCACTGCTCTTCAGTAGCGCATCACCCTCTTCTCGAGCTGTCACTTCCCGTCGAGGCCGAGATGCTGCCCATGTGGAGCCATCAAGTGGTGACTCTGGGCGACGGACTGGTGAACACTGCCCAATGGACATACACCCTTATCGGAGATGTTCGAGGCAATGAGCAGACGGTGCATCGAGAACTTTGGGTGAGTTGACTTGACATGTTTTCTAACACCACCCCTACTGATTACGGTGAATATGCCGAATCCTCAACTGATCTGTATTAGGGTTATGTAGGTGATGGTAGATGATGGTTATGGTTAGAAGGGCATGACATGAACCCTAAAATTATTGTCTAGTTGCCCATTCAACACAAAACCTCATCCTACCTAACTCTGAGCATCATTCAAAAACGATAGAATCTATCAAACGTTACCGGTACCATCAGAAAGAGCGGTCAAGGATATGGCATATTTCCACTGAATACTACTGAAATGCTGTCATTCTGGGTATCATTCCCAAACCTTCTAACGATCTGGCAGTGTGTTACTTGACAGAAGAATTATTTTTTCGAATATTCCTTAGTAACAGAATGCACCCAGGACAATATCAAAGTAGAATAATTGAGTTACAAGTTGATGACAAATTTTTCAATTGAAAAATTTAAAGTTCAAAGTAATTTAAAGTAAAAATATAAAGTTATGAAACCACATATACAGAAATTAATTTGTATATTGACTGCAAATAGCTTATGAATCAACTATCAGGTTTCATGACAAAAGTTTTCTTTTTCTATCTGCAACAATCCTTACACTTCGATTGATATTGCCAAGAAGTTAAAATAATCTCTTGGTAATTTCAGTTAATCCAATAATGGTTACACCATGTTGATATTGCTCTGTATGGCCTACTGAACATTACTGCTCACACTGTAGGAAAAAGATCTAGTGTTTCAAATACACAGAATTTACTGGCACATTGGGTATCGGAACGTCCAGTAAAATCGTGGGAGTGGGTCTCAGAATGAATCCTGTACTCTGTCAGTAATTTCAGGAGGTTTCGGGATACAGCCAGAGAATTACCAGTTTCTAATTCGATGCTGAGTTAGATACAGTCTCATACAGTACGTACAGTTACGAATGTTATATTGTTCTCTTTCTAGGTGAATCAGTCGAGAGTGCTGGGTATTGAGTTCGATCAAGCTGGGGGTAAAGAGACGTTCTACGACCGCGATCATCAATCACTGTTGTCTGTGGTGTTTAACCCCTCTGGATTACCGTTATCATGGACGCCAGGAAATGGTGGACATTCAGTCAACATAACGTATGATAGGTAATCAGAATAGCAATATAATTAAAATGTTATGATGTACTGGTAGTCATAATGTCATCAGATGCACGCCTCCATCCTGAGCAATTACATATCAACTCCTCAGTGCATTCAATATCTTCACCTCTTCTGCAACCTCGCCCTCTGTACCAGAAGTCGCAACATCTCTGTTCTACTGTTAATCTATTAATTGAAGGTTCGGGTGGAAGACCAGTTTGAAAAGTGAAACTGCCTACTTTGAGCAATCGTTGAATATTTATTATTATATTATATAATATTTCATTATGTCATACAAATTTTGATTAGATAAAGACTTACAATATGAATGCAATATGAAAAGACACTTAGCTAAGTTATTTGGTATGGATACAAATATATTCTTTAGTCACAGCAGTGAATAGTCGATACAATAATTTCACAACCATAGAAAATTGTAAGTTCAGGTCCGCTGTTTGTTCATCCTTTCAACAAAATTATATATTCATCAACATTTTGTTCAAAACTGTAGCTTTCTCTGTTGGTTGATTTCAATGTCAAATGTGCACCATATTTTAGGGTTGTCGTTTGATGTTATTTCTATGATCGATAATCATGATAATCATGATCGACAATCATAGAAAAAAATTGATATTGCAGATAAGATTCGATAATCCACTTGAAATGATTGATAGTTGAATATATCGATACTAACTAGTCCTACCTAAATTCAGTTTATCAACTCACGGGGCTGATACAATTATCATAACACTGAAAAACTTGAAAACACTCCATTCGAGTAATGAATGACTGGCGATGAGGTCTTAGAATTCATTAGATCATTTGAAACAAAGAAGCAACTTGTGTTCGATAGCATGTCCTGCTGTTTTCACGTTTTACTTCTCACCTCTCCCACCTCAAGAAGCCTGCCTTTGTCAGACATGTTGTCATTGACAAGCAACATAACGTTGAACACCAATACTGCTTAAGCTGTTGTGTAGGGCAGGGGCAGGAGAATACCAGGCGCTATACGCACTTGTCAAGTTGTCAGAATTGATTCATATGTATGAGAAAATGAAAATGAAATTGCTATAACATTCATTATTCATTATAAAATGACCTGAGTGTCAAGTAGTGACTGATAAATCATACAGATATTGGTACTAAAATGGATACCAGTTGAACTACAGAGTCTATATTTTAATATTATTTAGGCCTATATTGACCAATTACGGTACATACTGAGTATTGATTAATGCACCAAATTACAACACAGTACACAAACGTCACTGGGAATACAGAGTAGGTATAAGCTATAAGTAATTATCAAACACATCCATCCCATTGCCACTTCCACTGTTCAACTCAAAATGATCCAAATATATTACCACTTTCAACTGACTCTGAGGCAGGTTGTTACTTGTCAACTCCACACAACACACACAACAAGCACAGTGACAAATTATTTTCATTGGATGGAGTGCTAAACAATCGAGCACGAGCATTCTCCTGCCATACTCACTCATTGGATACATTTGCGAGGCATTTGAAAAATTGATGGCAAAATAATTGAAGATATGACTCATTTACATCGATGATATCAATTATTTCAGTATATCCATACTAGAATCATAATCGATTATCGAATATACATTGAAAAAGTATTGAACTATATTTATATGGTATATCGAATGTCAATTGACAACTCCATGTGTATTTATTATCATTTCTTATCAATCACCAATGGTTGATGAATTGGCTGTCGTTCCAAGTCCACAAAATGATTTGTTATATTATCTAAAACGTTCACACTTAGTCATTAGAGAAGTCAAATTGTAGATTGAAGTGAAACATAGGTGAATTATTTCATTTATAGGCCTACTCATTTAAAATGGATCAATATTTAGGAAAAGCGTAGTTTTGAGAAGAAAGAGCCCAATGGTTGTTGCTCTTGGTCAGATTTAGTTTTAGATTAAGCAAATCCTACATCCACACTAGCTGTGTAAATCGATAGGAATGAAAAAATACAATACAATACAATATATACTTATGTATTCATTTTTCTGAGAGGTATAAGAGAGTTGGTTTTGGTTTAATGGTGGTATTTATTACTCCATTTCTCTTCAAAAGTGGATATTGCTTGGAATTAGCATATGTGTAGATAATAATTAATGTGTTTCTTCCTATTATATAACTCATAGAGTTTGATTGCTTTTCTCTTCCCCTCAGATTCAACCGTGTGGACTCGTGGAAATGGGGCCCGCAAACTGAGAAGTACACTTATGAGAATCACGGTCTATTGGCAGAAATAAGTTCACCACAAGACGGAACCACCAAGTTCACGTACAGCGATTTGAACATGGTAAGCTAGAGTGAAATTTAACCAAGAATTGCCAAACTAATCTCTTTGTCAGAAAAAACATATTTTGGGTTTTGTTAACAAAATTATTTGTAGACTATAGGTGTAGGCCAACATATTTATATGTAATTACAGTACAACCTTGATAGTACGACACTCGATACAACGACGATCGCGATAGAACGTCGTTTTGAGATAGTCCCGGCCAATCCCCATAAGACTCAATGTTATTTTATTTTGTTAGTACGACGCTCATTATAACGACTATCGCGATAATACGACGATTAAAATGGTCCCCACAGTATCAAAAATGCAATTACTACGACAAATTAATTGCAAAAAGTAACAAGCAATAAAATAGCTGTGAAGTGTCTGCTGCGTTGCATTCCCGATCACTTCCGCAAACCAAGCTCAAGCTCACGACTCGCCTCACGCGCTCTCCTCTCTCCAGCCCGCCCCCTCACCCACCCACACTACTGCAGCACACACTGCTCTTTCTCGTATAACACACACACACACACACATGCACTGCCCATAGCAACCACGCGACGCTGTCCAGATGTGCTAAGTGTCGCATTAATGTGCTTTTGACATGTGTTCGTATCCCTGTCACTGTTAGAGAGGGAATATTATTGAATTCACATTTGACTTCTAAGAACGAAAGGCGATCATTATTGCCTTTTTAAAATACTTTCATTTTGGAATTATTTTTTGTCGCCATCAATAAATGCGCTCAGCACGTCTTGCGTACGGGGCCTCCTACCCATGATCAGCTGTTACTGGTAGGGGCCCATATGTCCCTGCGATTGCAACATTCTTGTCAGTG
This sequence comes from Brachyptera putata, assembly GCA_907164805.1. Classification (NCBI taxonomy): domain Eukaryota; kingdom Metazoa; phylum Arthropoda; class Insecta; order Plecoptera; family Taeniopterygidae; genus Brachyptera; species Brachyptera putata. Next base: position 39,264,360 of record OU015463.1, read on the forward strand.
ACTCAGTGTGCTTCCAAGCCTTGAGGATGGAGGTCTTGTTGCTGTAAAGTGATGATCGGATTGAGGAAAATTACGCATCTTCTCATGAATGAAGGTGAATTAGGGCCAATAGAATTTTTTGGCGCGTAAATCCAGGTAGGAGTCGGTAATGAAGACGGGTACACGGGTAGGAAAAATCCTACCCGCCGACAAACCTAATAGATAATAATAATTATTATTATTTTTATAACTGTACTGACTACAACATAAATGTCAATTGTTGACGACAATACAGTATCTTATTGTAATTAATTTTCCTAAATCCTTCATCTTCCTATAATTAAAAAAAAAGGGATAAATTTCATTTATAACGACGATCGCGATAATACGACGATTTAACTGTCGCCCCTGAACGTCGTACTATCAAGGTTGTACTGTAATAGTTTTATCTATATGCTGTAAACTTTGGTGTTAATAATTCAATTTTAAGTATTTTTGATTGAGTATAAAATGAAGCATATTTATCGCTTTCTGAATTCTAATGAGAGTCAGTTAATGAAAAGTGTATGAAATGAAAAGGAGCTCTTTTTAACATTTACCATACACGTCTTTTAACAGTTCAAGAATGGAGCCTATTTTCTCCAATTTCCCTGTGGGGAGTAGCTGGGGGAGGTTATATGCCTGAACCTATCCTCTTTGCTCTGGCTTTGCACCTAGTCTGAAGGGGGAAGAATCCTTGCCAAAGGCGAAACGGCCCTGGAGTCATTCACAGACATGCAGGATAAAGCCAAGTCTTGTAAAGGTTGGCCTATATTGTGATAGCTTCTCATATGATATGAAGAATTAGTAACAAACTTTTTCCCCATAAAGTGTCTTGAAATATGAGATCTACAAGCCCCCCTCTCCCCTCCCCTGAGAACAAAATCTCACTCGCAGCAAAACCTTTGAATTTAAACACTCGATTCTCAGGCTTCAGAATCACCACGGCATTTCACTTCAACTCAATCCAATTCAAAATTCGAAATCCGATTGCTCAAGGTCTAAAAGTTCAACAATGTCATGGCATGTTGTTAGTCTATTCTGTAATGGTAATCTGTCAACCATGTCAAATCATTTAGCTCTGTAAATGCAGCAGAATAATTACAAGTAGGCATAACAGGTCCTTCAGATGTTTCAGAGTTGCTTCAGATCCAGTTACACAAATCTAATTGCCAGTTCTTGTACCTGTGTAGTTATCGCACATCACGCTTCCGAGCTTACGCCGCTTCAGTCTTCAGTACGATGACGCTGGCGGTCTGCGCCATGTGACCCTACCATCGGGTACACGCCACTCGTTCTCGTGCCAGCCCTCGTTAGGCTTCCTACGTGTCAGCTACACGCCACCTGGCTCAACGCGTGCATACCTTCAGCACTATGCTCATCGCGGCGCACTGCTCCAGACTGTCTACCCCGGTGATGGTGCACGGGTCGTTTATCGTTATCATAACACAGGGCAGCTGGCAGAGGTAAATTATTCTGATAGACTCCATTACCAACTCATTATTATTTTTACCATTATTATTTTCACTTGATCATTACTACTGTATTTATTATTAATCTTTATTATTTATTATTATTACCAATTCCTATCTGGAATTCCTGTGGTAGTCTTGTGGGAAAATCCTGCAAGGGAATCCCCATTATTTTGTGCTAGTATATGAAGGCCAGGAAGGCATCCTATGACTCAGTTGACAGTTGACTATACACACAACTCAAACATCTCAGCTAGAATGGTCATACAGACCTACTCGCTATTTACTGTCACAAATTAACCAGCGCAAATAGATATCTAGTTATCTCAAGTATACAGTGTGACCTTCAGTGTCAGATGTTATTACATTTTAGAGGTTCTTTCAAAGTGAAAATATTTTAATAAAATAATAAAGCAGTACACTTGGGTTTTGAATACCCCACAGATCGTATGATTCTCATATTTTTCATATTGAATTTTGAAACAACCGTAACACTTCCAAATGAGAGAAGACCAAATATTTCTCTGACTAGTTTAGGTTTTGTTCAGGTTTTGTTATATGTCAAGTTGTTGATGTGACGGAAGATGAGAGTTTCTTGATCTCGACACAGGTGATCCACGGAGATGGAAGGAGTCAGTTAAACTATTCTCCGTTGACCGGCTTTCCGTCGGAGGTGCTACATTCCGAGCGAGAGTTCGAGTACCGTTGGGACTATCAATATCAGGCAGGGTTATTAACAGAAGAAAGGCTCGATTTTGGTGCAAAGACCGGACTTAGCAACGCCAAGTTCACGTACGAATATGATACTAACTTCAGGCTCCTCGCAGTCCAAGGGAGGATTGGCGGTCAGAACCTCCCTGAACATTCCCTAGCTTATAACTCAAAGACGGGATCTCTGGAACAGCTTGGACAGTTCAAGGTGAGAAAATTTCACGAATTGACAATTATGTTGAAACTGAAATCGATTGACAATTTTGTAGAGCACAGGTTAAGAAGTTTTGCTTCATTGTATGACAATATGTGGTTTTATGCCAGGTGAGTAAGACGCAGTCGAATGAAACATCAGTGTACGACGACACTGGGATCTTCACTCGATCGTGCAATGGCCAGTTCCAGGAGACTCGAGTTGCTGTTACCATTCACCGTATGGAGGTGTTTCGCATGGAGTTCACATATGATTCTCGCAGGTCAGTCAAGTCTGGAATCAGTAAATCTATTTCAAAATTGATATGGTAATCCGAGAATAAAATCATAGAATATATGAAGTTATGTGATTGTGTTTTAGAACAACATCAATCGACAAGAAACAGTAATTTCTTTTCATACCAGATATAGCCATTTTCCCAATTATTTCCTCATTTCTGACGAATTGAACCTCATCAAAGAGATCAGGTTAATAGTAGGTCCAGTTTGTCTCTATAGTGTTCACATTAAGTGGCGTGCCAGAATCAAGCGCTTTGCTAGCGCTAGTTTGGCCCAGCATACGTCACGGCTAGATCAGCTAGCTTGTAATTCTGGAACGACCACGAGCATCTTTTGCAACTAGCTGTCAAACAGCTGTCAAAGTCATGGCGGAAGATCAAATCGTATTGGGAGCTGCAGCATTTGTATTAAATGCAGGCATTTCTTCTGATTCCTCCTCCAGTGGATCAGAAGAGGATTACGAAGTTTTCACCCTTTGGCAATAGAATTGAATATTTTCAATAACTTTTTGGTCATCTCCTATAACCACAACGTCGAATTTGTTCCTACAATTATTTACTCATTATATTAAAATATTCAAACTCCCCATGATTTAATTGTTCTGCAGTACTTTCTCCACAGTTATTGTCATTATTTCATTATCATACTCAATCTGCAGCTCGACCATATCAAGCGACCCCATGATCTTTGAATTGGCGCTCTAAATTATGGCTGATCTAGCAAGTTAGCAACCTTTTTCACCGCTAGATGAGCTATGTCAGCGGACTTAGCAGGCTAGATTCTGGAACGATTTGCTAGATTCTAGCGCAATTAGCCGCTAGAAATTGGAACGCCATTTCGACAATGCTAATCTAGCGCTAGCTAAGCGCCTCATTCTGGAACGCGACTTTATTATCAGCTATGTTTACAATTCAAAAATCTTCCCATTGTTCCATATTCAATCTCTATAGAAATTGGAACGAACTAGTTACATCAATTTCTTGTAGGTTTAAAATAACCTGTATAGATATGGTTGAACAATTATTCCGGTTGGAAATGATCTAATCAATTGCTTGAGTCATAAACCATGGTTGATTTATGTTTTACAGTCGTATCAGCCACACACGCACATACATTCGTAACGTTGGTGTCACGTCTTATACGAATTGGAAGAACTACACGTGGGATTCCGATGGCCAGTTAACGGGCGTAGAAGCCCAAGAACCTTGGGGTTTCAAGTACGATCCCAACGGAAATATGTTGTCAATGAAATACAGGCAAGTTATTGATACAGTTTTTGGTGTGTATTTGAATCAGAAATGCAAAGCAGTAGTTGCGGGCTAAGGTTCCTTCGTCTTTGAAAGATTGCATTGTGAAATGATGAGAAAATATATTTTATGTCAAGTTGAAACCTCATTTTACACCCATCTATAATTATCATTTGGGTTGAGTGATGTTAGCGTTTCAGACACAAAGTTTGTCTTCTGAATAGCTGTTGCAAATACTACTTACTTGTGTAATCTTAATTATCTGATGTAGAGGTGACTGACACTCATTAACCAACAATTTTCAATTATATATTGATTTGAAACAAAAAGCATAATGAGTATTTGGAAAGGTAACGTTAGTATAATAACAAGTATTGAGCATCAATAATCAAAAATCAAAATCATATAATTGGCCCTACACTGTATTCTATATAAACATGTAGGGCTATTGCATTTTACAACAATGCATTTGCTTGTGTACTAGTCCGGGCTGAAAATTATAATCAAAATTGTGATGTTCCGTCATTAGATCCCAATTGAAGCTGAGGATGAATTAGTAAGACCATCCAAAGGCAACAACTCTTGGTTGTTACAAAACGCCCATTTTGAATAATTATTGTATATGCACTATTATATTACACCATATCATATTTTATTATATCTACAAATATCGTTCAAATAAAGACATACAATACAATACAATACTTGAGATGGTCTTGTCTCCAATATGAATTGAATATGTAGGCCTGGACCATTTTTTGAATTTTGCAACAATATTTTTCAAAATTGTAAGTACCTGTAATGCCTTTGGCACTTACCCTCGAGGAACTACATTGAAACAGTCTTCCATATAAATGAACGTAGTTCATCTCTTTTAGGAACAATGAATTTGTATGAAGTTTTTGATATTAATTTTTGTCCTAATAACCGTAGGAAAGTAGAACGGTACGTGAAACACATTACCTATGCTTCGATATCAGTTTACTAAACCCCAGCTTGCATGTGATATTCCAGAGGAAGTAGCATCCCTATGGAGTACGATGTGATGGATCGTATGTTCAAGTTTGGCGAAGGCTTGACTGGCTTGTATCGCTACGACAACCGTGGCCTCGTGATTCAAAACGCCCGTGAAGAGAGATTTCACTACAATGCCAAGAGCTTGCTGGTGCGAGCTACCAAGAAGGGGCGCTTCGACGTGCGATATTACTATGATCACTTGGATAGACTCGCTACTAGGAAGGATAACTACGGCAACGTGACACAGTTCTTTTATACGAATCACCAACGTCCCAACGAGGTTAGTTGGCGAATTATCTTAAGTATGTTATCTTTATACGAAAACAAAGAACCTTTACGTCTGTCATCATATCATTATTTTTCATTCTATTGGTATTATCATCACATTGTTCATCCACAGGATCAATTTTCTTTTTTTGTTTGGTTTCTCAATCTCTTAACTGTTGAGTTCTCTGACAGAAAACTGATTGCTCTACACCCTGTGATGAGTTATTTTCCCCAAAATACAATAGTTCGTACAAATGATTCCAGATGCTACCATTATTATTATTTCTCCATGATTTTTTCGACGCATCACAGGAAAATGATCACAGATGTATGAAAAATAAAAGGGTGATGGAAAATCGAATGAGAAATTCATAAACACTCATTTTTGTTTCTCAGGCGTAGGTGGAGTAGGTCTAGGCAATGCAGCGGGAGCTTAGATAATATCTTCATCTTCAATAGTAAATACATTATCACTGTTATCGATACCATTGATACCAAAATCAAGATGAGACTTGGGTTCATCTTCCTGGATTCATGTGTTGGGATAAGTTTCTCATCATCGGTTGAACAAAGCATATTATGTCGCCGAATCAGTCATTCATCATCCGCCATTTGCACTAATGTCACAATCCTATTGAGTAATTGACAGAAATCTCTCTGAATAAACGCTACTAATATGACATGAATCGAAAGTCAACGTTGTTTTGAAGAAGTACCGTACATAGGTATGTTCAGTCAATTGATTACACAGAAGCAAAAAAAATCAGTTCGATAACTACAACATGCCGCCCAGTAGAAAATGAACAATAAAGCGCGGGAAAAAAACGTAGATACGTGTGTGTAGCACAGTGGGCACAGCAGGCCAAAACGCGTGCACGGGTGTGTAGCAGTTGGAATGTTAAAGAAGGTGTTTTAAATTTGTAAATTCCCACTCTTAAGATTTGGCAAAAATGTTCGATAACAGTAATATAGTCGTGTACATTTTTGTCCTTCTATTTTGGAAAATTTCAATACAAATTGATAGTGTAGTTTCAGTTTGACTCTGGTGTTAGGAATTGTTGGAAAATAGTAACCAACGAAACTGTGGTAGGGTCTGTACTCTTCGTCTCCTTGTGATGGGGGTTTTAACATGCCAATTTTTATTTGGGGCCTCAGCTGTTGATTCGTTCACTAGCTGCGCCTGGCTTGAGCAGGGATCAAAAAAATTCATCAAAATGATTTTTTAAAATAACTATTGCAAAAAGTGCAAAAAGTGCTTCAATCATGTTTTTCTAATATTTCTTCATGTTTCGATACTTTTGATGTTGTTTGATTATGGTTTTGAAAAGGCGACGAAGCACTACACAAATGTCTTATTCCGCTATGTTGCAACGTTTTGGCGATATAAACGCTATATTAAAAATGAAAGCATGATAGAGACGATGTTTCTCAAAATTATATCAATTGAGGTGGAGAAAGGTGGAGTAGGTTGGAAAATTTTACAAACCAAAGTGACGCTGTAAATGCAGGTGGCAGACGAGGCATAGGTTCAACCCGCTTGTGGACACCATATTCCTAAAATTAGGAAAACGCGTTATGTGTTTCCGCGTTGATGGATGAGCTAATAAGAATGACATTGAATTCTTTCAAAAAGTTATATCAAGTTGATGTTTTGACGGCATTCAAGTTAAGAATCAATCTTCCCATTTGGTTGGTTTATTTCGTAGACTATTCTCATGAAGGAAATATTAGATACAATTTAATATTATATAGGCCTATTGTAATATTAGACTACTATATGAAACGTGTCAACGTGTATATATGAACGTATTAAACTACTATCTAAACGACTGATTGGATTTCAGTGAAAGTTTGAAATAATCTGTATCATTATTATATTGAGATTTGGTGAAAATTAGAATTTTTTTAAAAGGCATTTTTTGTACGAAAATTCTTCTCTTGCTTTTTTTTGTCATTATATAATTTTTTATATCAAAACGACTGATTGGATTTGAGTGAAAGTTCGGAATGATGTGTATCATTATTATATTGAAATTTGGTGAAAATTTTAATTTTTTTGAAGGACATTTTTTTTACGAAAATTCTTCTCTGGCTTATTCTTATGAGTAATTTGGAAAATGGAAAATTAGTTTTCTCAGAAGTGGTGCAACCGATTGCGTATAAAAACTGATGAGATTCAATCCAGATGATGACACATGGGCATGCCAAGTTTCAATGGAATTTGAATTTTCGTCTAACCTGTAGAGCGCGAACAGAAGAAAAAAAAAAAACATACATTTTTTTCGGGTCAAATGAAATTGAGTCTTCGCTTTGCTCATCCAATAATGAATTGGGATGTTTCTCTTGTATGCCAATTGTACCTTATATAATGATTTATCAATACCATATCTTGTTACTCTGTAGAATGTTGTTGCGCTACAAAACACAATACTTAAAAATAATAGATGCACCAAAGTTCTACTGTTCAAATTCTAAATGTAATGAAGAGAAAAGTAGAAGCTTTTGTTTTCATGTCTCTATTAGGGTCTGATGCTATATTCCTTTCACACTAGATGGAAATCAATTGTTTACTGGTTTGTGGAGGTATTCCAGCTATAAGTCAGAAATCAGTAGGCCTACTGTACTGTATGTTTGGCAGATTACTGACCGTCATTGACACGTTACAGGTGAGCCAGATCTACAGTCCTCGTGACGGCAAGCTCATGTCTCTTGTGTATGATGACCGAGGTCATTTGATCTTCGCGCAAGTCTACCGTCACAAGTACTACGTGGCCACCGACCAGTCCGGCACGCCGGTCATGGTCTTCAATCAGTACGGTGAGGGAATACGCGAGATCATGCGCTCACCGTATGGACACATTGTCTATGACTCGAACCCTTATTTGTATCTGCCCATCGACTTCTGTGGGGGACTACTCGATCAGGTATAGACACCAGAAACGTATTTCACGCAGTTTATGTATGTATGTATGCATCTATATTAGGTTGTTTCTGTTAACATAGCTCTTGCATTCTGTAAATTTCTGAAATATGTTTTTTTTCAACCTTTAGCCAATTGTACTATATTTATCAGCAATAGATACTATTATTTATGTTATTACAATATAAAATCACGTACTTATTGAAATCTTAGTTATTATTACAAATTTATGGAAATTAATTCGTAGTCTAAATTGATATTTTGAGATTGTCTGGAGTGAAATCAAAATCAAAATCTTCACTTTTTCATCATTTCAACAAAAAATGTACTGGTGTCAAAATAGATCATTGAACCAGCATATGTCTTTCTGTTTTCATTTGTAGGTAAAATGTAAAGTAAAACTTGAACCATTGTACTGATCATTACGGAAGCCCGAATCTGCCAAGTAGTTAAGGCTTAGATGCCCTTTGGGGCCGATTTTTAAATAAACTCCGCCAACATTTGACCTGATAGTCTGAATATCTTCTGTTAACATACTGAACATTGTAAATCTCCAAGTTTCATGATGGATAGATTATCTTTTTTTGAAAATTATCACACAGATACCGTTTCAACTTTGACTTTGAAATTCAATACATGGTGCCATCATTTTCTATCTGGTGTTTGAAGAATTTCATGGATAACAGAAATTGTTACAAGCCACAGGAGGAGAAAGGATTTCTACCTGATTGCATATACTGTATAAAGATTGACTCTAGGTAGACAAACTGATTCTATAATTTCAAAATCATCGTTTTTTTTATAATGCTGCTTAACGTCCCCACCAACAACTAGGTTATTTCTCAAGATGTAAACATGAAGGATGTCGTTTTACATGGCGTGATTAACACATAATTCAAATTTCACATAAAAACATGGAAACTTAGACATGAATCCAGAAATCTGAATCATTGCTTGTAGAAGTAGAATTAAAATCGAAATCAATAGTTGGATATTCTAAAAGAGCAAGATCGGAGTAGAAATTTGTATACCCTAAAAATGGAAGAGAAATCGGAAAACGTTTCACTTTGATTTCCTGACTGTGACTCAACAATGTAGGTTCTATACGTATTATGATTGTTTGTTTGTCTAGGTGACGTCATTGGTTCACATGCCAAATGGTAAGGTGTACGACTCTCTGATTGGCCAGTGGCTGTCACCAATGTGGGAAGGTGTTCTGGATAGGGTTGCCAACCCTTCACAACTGCACTTGTACAGATTCAACGGTAACGACCCAATCAACGTAGGCCACCGCCCTGAACATCTCACAGGTAAGCGCGACACTCATGTCCTACCCATCTGGTGTAGTGACTGTTTGTTAGATCGAACTAGGAACCAGTTTTACGAGTGGTCTCTACGTAATATAGAAATCAACACATTCATTTGCTTCAACTTTGGCGATAACGTGAAACATTGCCAATAGATCGTTGTTATCGTTACAATGTGTCATTAAACATGTGAATAAATCATTCAATATAAACGTAAATAATTTGACTATTAGTTGTGTATGTTTTATTGAACCCGTTGGCAGTCATTAAGCCAACAATCATGGTTCTGATTGAAGTAAAAATTGTTTCTTGATGGTAACTTTTGAATGTTATGATATGCCAGTATTCTTCTTATATATACAGAGTAGAAACACAGATTTGTGAACCCATTGCCGACAGCCATACTTATTGCTCTGTAATGTTTACGAAGAATTTTTAATCAGGTAGTGTAAGTGAAGGCTTCCTTTCGGTCCAAGATGTAAATTTCTTTTTTTTTGGGGGGGGGGGGGGGGGGAATTTGAATAGTCAGGTCAGATGGTTTGTTTGATCAATATGATATTTTTTGTGAACACATACTCATCTCACTCAGAACTGTATAGTTTTCGGTAGTTTTCGGTTCCACCACTTGTTATAAAATTAATTATTTGAAGTTTTTTTGGGACAAGTTGCAAAGTTATACACTCCACAGGATAAAGGGTTGGCTTGATCCACATGAAACTCATAAAACTTGGATCTGTATCGGTTTTGGTCCTAATGGGTTGTTCCACTTTTCAGAAGAAAAAAATTGGTCAAATTTGGAAAATGTTCGAACAAAAATTTAATCGGAAAAATTTAAATTTTCTACCGAATATCACCAAAACAGTGATACACTTCATTATGAAGTTTAATGTAAATTGGACCAGGCATTCGAAAAAAATATATATTTATACAGATTTCCTCGGTCAATTCTGATTACGGTAAAATGAATTTTCATTACTGCGATTGTCTTGACGTTTTATTGTAACTTTGCCTATGATTACCTTTATTCGGAACATAGAGTCCGTGTCTTGTGAGTTTGTGATGTTGAGGTTCTGTGTTGTGATGTTTGTGAGATTTTTATCAAACCAATCAATGATTTATTATAGAATATACATTGGGATTATGTTTGAGCCTACACCCCTACATAATTCTGTTATTGGAAAATGTAATATATAATGACTTTAAGGAGCAGGTTATGGATTTTTTTTTTTTTTTCAGTAATTGATGAAGGAAGGGTTAGTAGTGGGGGGATGCCTCATGCTTTATCAAAGTTGAATGAATAAAAGTACGTAGGCCTACTGTCCTCTTTTTTTGTTCTGGTAATTCTTGTAACCCTAGTTACACTTGGAGATGAGAATTGTAGTGCGAGATGGAAGATGTGAAGTAATGATTGTTATGAAAGAAAATACTAAGATGAACAGAAGATTGTCTCCCATGAGGGATGGGGCGAGTAAGGGTTGGGCTCAAGATATGTTATATCATTGTGTTTGGTGATATTTATATAACTCAAAACTGAATCCAACTGACTGACTCGTTTACATGAATTCCATTACAAAACTCGATGTTAAAAATACATTCCAAATCATTTCTTATTTTCAGAACACCAAAGCTGGCTCTCGCTTCTTGGCTACGATCTGAAGAGTTTGTCACCTCAGCTGTACCCTGAACTTCTTCCCGGTGGTGGCTTACCTCCCAATCGTGGTTTCCTTGGTGTCGGGGCTCTGCAAGATCAAACCGTACCGAGCCTAATGTCAGCAAGATCGTCCTTACAACTGAAAGCCTCACCTTCGACGCAGTTCGCAGTAACGTCTGGTTTTCTAGCACACTTATCGGAGCGACGTTTGGGTGATATATCGTCATTGAATTCGCCACCAAGATCGGCTGTGAAGCGCGACCCTTGGCCTCCCCGAGATTTCCCAGCTACAAATCCAGCATCTGTCTTTACGCTACGCCGATTAGGTGCTGCTTCCGACCCTCCTTTCGGTCGAGGAATACTCGTTTCTCGCACAGCTGAGGGTCAAGCTATCGTCAGCTCCGCACCGTCGGCAAACGCTATTTATCAAGACGTTTTCACGTCGGTATTTAATCAGAGTTATTTACTACCATTTACGTTTTTGGTTCACAATGCCCAGCAAGATGCATTCTACTTTGTTAAAGAAGATACGTGGCGGGCTTCGGAAGACAGAGGTCAACTGAAAAGACTCGGAGGTCAAGTGAACACTACCTTTCACGAGAAAGAAGCCGGCTCGCTGGAGTCGACCAACGGGAAAGTGGCCGATCTTAAGATACACAGCGCTTCGGCAGTGATCAATCTGCGTTATGGAACCACTTTGGAGAAAGAAAAGCAAAGGCTTTTACATCACGCAAGAAGTGTGGCAATTAGAAAAGCGTGGCACAGAGAAAAAGAGGCATTAGGCAAAGGATTTGCTGGTTCGATCGACTGGGCTCAAACAGAAAGCGAGGAGATCATGAAATTGGGGTATACACTGAGCTACGACGGAAAGTATGTTCACGACGTACAAAAATATCCCGAATTGGCAGAGGATCCGTTTAATATCCGATTTGTCAAGAAAAGTGCCACAGTAACAGCAACTGAAGCAAACAAACGTAGAAAACGTAATGTAGACGAAGCAGTGGTGCCAATTAATCAATTCAATTTAGAAACTAGGCCATTCCTTTATACGAAAATTTTGACTGATAAAACAAATCATAAATCGAAAGAAATTTTAAATTTATCACTGAATAGAAATCGTATAATGAGTCTTAAAAAGAAATGCTTTAACAAACATTGGTGGTTACCATGGACACACAATAATCCGGCGTGCTGAAAGCACCGCTAGATGATGACAACCTCTTACCATATTGTCATAACTAGCATTAGTTCTATAACATAATCATTGTTCGTGGTTTCACATTAAAAAGGCGAACAATTCAAACCTTTTTGATGAAAACATGTGTACATTTTCTGAACATTTCCCTTCTCACAGTTGACGTAATGTGTTTATATGTCTCCTGGTAATCGTGTGAGATGAACCGTCGAGAAGTGAAAAGACGTATACGCAGGCTGTTTGTTAGTTGCACAAGAGAAGAGTGCTATCAATGTTCTGTCACTGGATGCAAGGTTCAAGTGAATGAGTGACGTAGTTTGCTGCTGAGAGGCATTCATATTCGTACTTGAAAATACTTCAGTCAATAGTAAAACCGTTCAATTATTATGTCATTGTTATTTATCACGACTTTTAAAATAAACCTATTCTATTCTGAAGATGCCAAAACAAGTGACGAAAAGAAAGTTGTTTTTGATTGTGCTATTGAGGTGCTTGATATAGCGTCTTAGCAAACATCCATGTAAATAATAGGCTATAAGTTATATAAATATATTAAATATATAGGCTATGTATATGATTATTATTATTACCTTATATAATATGCTATATATTATATATAATAATTAATAATATATGGACATAAATGAGTGAAATTGTTGGAGAAGAATTTCTTTATGTGAAAGATAAATAAGTGTCCAAGTTGTGTTGTGACAAAAACAGAATGATTCAATTTATTTCTTGGAAATATTCCGACCATTATACAAATTATGTGTCCATAAAAAAAGTTTGGCATCAAAAATGGGTGTAAAAACTAAAATCTAACATTATTTATGTATTATGTCGTTACACCGTATTTATTGTATTGCCTTTCAAAAATAAAATATTGTATTTTGGCTTTTCTATTTAGGCAGGGTACCGTATATAATATTTGTAATACCACACTAAATATATGTGCGTAAAAATATCTCAATATACAGTAGGCCCTAATTGGATTGCGCATTGGAATTAATAATCAGGGTCTATACAAGGTTGATAACTACTGGCAATGTATTGCAATAAATGACAATTATCATTTATTTTTAATAGACACAAGTGAAGTCTTGAGTTACCGTAGCTCTGTTAACGGGACATATTAGTCCGACTAGTTACCTATAGTCTCGCATTACCATAATAGTGGAAGAATTTAATCCATCCTTATATTGAGATGTTTTTACCAAACTATTTGTGGTACATTTTTAATGCTGAATCTAAATGCTACTCAATATATATTAATATTGTATGTATTTTATGTATTGAATAAGTGAGTTGTTGTTTTTGAAAGCAATTTTTTGTTTTCTGTCCATATAAAAACATAATACTATCGAGCTTCATCGAAAAAATTTAAGAAATAGCCTATCGTAAAACGTATGCTTCCTGACTGCTTTCAGATTTTTTAAAGAATGTTTAAACAATTCGAGTTTGTAATAACTGCCTTACATACACACATAAACATGTAAGAGGTGATTACTTATAAGTTGCATATGTCTCTATGACAGGGTGGAATTAGCATTTCTCCAACTAGAATGATTTTTCCATGATTGAACTGATTCTTGATTGGTTTTCTTATTTTTTTATATTGATTCGAAATAATGGGTTTAGTTCAGTAGATCTCAAACTATTTATAGTAATTTACTGTTGTGACAATAGAATATTAGTATGCTATGCAAATGCATTCTTCTATGCTTTTTTCTATAACGATATGTTTTTTCTGTGATTATTAGTTTATATAATGAACTACCAGTTTTTGTTGTATAAATGATAAAAAAATGGTTATATTAAAAAGCTTCTGTGAAGTTTCGAATAATATGGGAAATCAAAGTGACATTGTAGAAATGAATACAAATATTTTGCTTTTTGCTGATATTTCAAATGTAACTAATAACTATTCATGGAAATATTTTGAAAAATAACAAAAGTTATATTAAACCATTAGTGTAAGAAAACATTGGATGAATATGTGCAATGGCTAAAAGACTCACGTTTCCAAATGTGATTGAAAATCCGTGGATAATAAAGTAATAGGCATAAAAACTTTGTTCTTTGGATTCTATTACGTGGTACAGGAACTGTATGCTCTGGTTTGCATGTTATACAAAAGTTAACATTTCACTAACATTATTACTAATTATTATGTCTGTTGTCCTTTGGTTAGTAGTTGGAAGTTGACGTATTCTATTGTTGCTAAATTTAGTTCTGGATGTTATGCAATATTGTCTGTCAACTATTCATGGTTTGTCAGGTTAAAAGATCATCAGAATCTTAGCATAATTCAGTTGTAAACATGGGAATATAAATTCAATTTATCAGTAACTTATACATTGTTCAGTGTACCTACCTTTACCAGCTTAACCACCTGTTTTTAGAATACTATTTTATCAAACAACCATTTTTATGGAAGATGTTCTATTACTGGTATCAACAATATGAAGGCATGTTTTAAAGGATCCCATTCATCATAGAGATAGATTGTTGATTTACACACCATTCGTATGGATGGAACCCAGACTGAAACGACTTCTATTTTAAAGTAGGAAGAACTTTACCAGTGAATTCAAAGAAATAAGAGTCTGAATTTGACCACCAAGTTTGGGGAAATTGAACAATACAAAGTTGATTTGAGTAGATCCTTTTTCTAATTAAAGTGGTTGTTTTTACTGCTAGTCAATACATGTTTCATAGTTGCTGATGTTATTCTCATATAAGGCTTACCACCATAATTGTAATTTCAAACAAGGGAACATATTTCTAGTTTCTAAATTATTGTTGAATTTTTTGCAATCGTTTGATATTTTATTTTAATCTGAATTCCTACTTTTTCAATACGATACTACCTAGACTGGTACATATAAATATGATTTTGTATTACTCACAAGATAACTACATGTTTCGCTCCACGATCACATATCCACGCTCGTATTTAATTTCAAGTTGAGAAAGTAAAGTGTTTTACTTCGCTGTTTTGTATCACTATTGTACAACGAAAGGTTTCTTATTCTATTGCTTGTCGTACAGATTACTGTTAAAGAGCACAAATGAAAGCGAGAGCAATTCTAATGTCTGCCAAAAATGATTGTATCAAGTTGTAGAGCCAACTAATGATCAAACTACAGTACATGGTTTCAAACAGACATACTATAATTAATGTCTGTTGATATTGTTGAAGAGCTAGTCTATTTCCCAAAATTTATTTAATATTGACTTTACCAAACACGAGTAATGTGCAATGAGCATGATATGAATTTTACTTTCAGCATTTTAGATTATTATTTTCCATAATATGGTTCTATAAATTTTGAACTATCTGTATACTATTATGATCTATAGTTAATTATTGTACATAGAAACCAATTATATTAATATAGTGTATCATTTCACTATTACTTCCAATTCAATTCTATTTTAATCAGAGATAAGAATCAATACTAATATGTTTCCATTTTTCCAAACTTATAAAGGAAAAGCCTGTGAAATAAATGTGTCATTTGTCAGAGAAGTGTATATCATACAATTTTCTTCATTTTCAAACCTTCTACAGTATGTTGTTTCTCCCTATACCTGAGTTGGATTCTGCATCAATTTACACGCTGCCAGCACGGGTTATAGCTTACTTCCTACATCCTTATGTTTGCCGCGTACTCCAGTTTCATGTTTGATCAATTTACACATTGCCTATAGAGGTTTATATCTAACCTCCTACATGTCATGTTTGCCCCATACCCGAGTTGAATTTTGCATCAATTAACACGCTGCCTGTACTGGCTTAGGGCCTATAGATAACTTCCTACATCCTCATGTTTACCGCGTACTCCAAAGCCGTTCTTGATCAATTTACACGTTGCCTACAGAGGCATAGCTAACCTCGGACATGTCATGTTTGCCCCATACCCGAGTTGGATTTTGCATCAATTTCCACGCTGACAGCTCACGTGCTATAGCTTACTTCCCACATCCTCATGTTTGCCGCGTACTCCAGTTTCATGTTTGATCAATTTACACGCTGCCTATAGAGGTTATAGCTAACCTCCTACATCTCATGTTTGCCCCATACCCGAGTTGAATTTTGCGTCAATTTACACGCTGCGTGCAAGGGCATTGGGACCTAGAGATAACTTCCTACATCCTCATGTTTGCCGCGTACTCCGAAGCCGTTTTGATCAATTTACACGTTGCCTACAGAGGCATAGCTAGAGGCATTCTGCTTCCCTGGTACTTGAAGTCAATTTTCCACGAACAAAAATTTTCGAGGAAATTGGTCAACAGTCCAGTATTCCTACCAGGGTAGCAGAGCAATAGACAGGTCGAGTTTTATTTATAATATCTTCTTCGAGTACCTCGACAACTTTGAAAATTCATATGCACAGGTAGCCGAGTGGCTAGCGTAGACGATTTCGGATAGTGGTCCGGAGAGGCTCGCGATCGAAACCCATACATAGCTGCTTTTTTGTCATATTTCACTTAACAATTACTTAGATTAATTCAGTAATGAGAGTTATTACAGGGTGATAAATTTATCCAGGGAAGAGAGGAATTATCTCTGAGCTACTGTCCATTGAGGATTCGTACCATTGCATATGGGTATATTAAAAAAAATACGACAGAAAAAAGCAGTCCCCAATGGTATTCGATACCAGGACCCTTCGCATCAGGATCCGAATCCACCAACGCTAGCAACTAAGCTACCTAGACATAGAACATTTGCAAAGTTATTGAGATACTTGAAAACATATTTGAATTATTACCTAACCTGTTGGTATATTCTGCTCCTCTGGTAGGAGAGCTGAGGTTTGAAATATTATTCGAATTCATTTGTGACAGGTGGAATACCTGTTGCAGCATTCTGCTTCCCTGGTATTTGAGTCAATTTTCCACGAACAAAAGTTTTCGAGCAACTTGGTCAACAGTCCAGTATTCCTACCAGGGTAGCAGAGCAATAGACAGGTCGAGTTTCATTTATAATATCTTCTTCAAGTATCTCGACAACTTTGAAAATTCACATGTCCAGGTAGCCGAGTGGCTAGCGTAGACGATTCTGGATAGTGGTCCGGAGAGGCTCGCGATCGAAACCCATACAGAGTTGCTTTTTTGTCATATTTCACTTAACAATTACTTAGATTAATTCATTAATGAGAGTTATTACAGGGTGATAAATTTATCCAGGGAAGAAAAGAAATTATCTCTGAGCTACTGTCCATTGAGGATTTGTACAGTTGCATATGGGTATATTAAACAAATTACGACAGAAAAAAAGCAGTTCCCAATGATATTCGATACCAGGACCTCTCGCATCGGAATCCGAAACCGCCAAGGCTAGCAACTAAGCTACCTAGACATGGAACATTTGCAAAGTTATTGAGATACTTGAAAAGATATTTGAATTATCACCTAACCTGTTGGTAGGTTCGAGAATTCGAGAATGTCCATGAAGGTTCAATCACCAGACTCCTAAACTACTTGTAAATCGCAATTTTTTTAAATATTTTTACATATTTCAAAAAATTCCCTGCGGGGCTTTGCTGGTGGAGATCGAAAAAATGACTTCGAGAATGTCCATGAAGGTTCAATTATTGGACTTCAAAACTGTATATAGATCGCAACAATTACTTAGGAAATGTCCATATTTCAAGAAAATACCTGCGGGGCTTGGGGAAGGAGTAGCAAAATCAATTTCAAAAAAGTCCATTATGATGTCTTTGTTATTATGAAAGTCTTCTTGAACTAATAAAATATGTACAGAAAACACGAATTTTCAAAATCTTCCCTGCGGGGCAGGGAGGGGGGCGAACCCCCCACACCCCATTGGGCTCTGACATGTTCTGCTAGAAAATTAGAGCACCCGTCGGAATTTTCAGAAGTCGGCGCCTATGCACGTTACCTACAAGTATTTATAGCTAACCTCCTACAGTCTGATGTTTGCCGTCTATCTCAGTTGGATTTCTTCAATATCTTTCTCCATCGCTAAAAGTCGATTTCAATCAGGGAATCAGAGAAGTTAAAGAGGTTCTTCAAAATTCAAGATCGTAGTCAAATTCAAGTTTTTTCCATTGGTGTACTACCCTCATTCAATTCATGGTTTTGGAGAATTGGTCAAGTGATTATTGTTGCTTCTTTCTTTTTCTAATCAATAATGAGCAGGAAAGAAGCCGGATAGTAGAAATTAAATTACACAAAATCTAACAACATATATTTATTATTCAGACACTTTATATTGCACCAGGCAGTAATAATAGAAAGACAATACAATTCAATAATATTCGTGATACAAAAAAGTAAAACAGAAACTTAAAATTAGAGTAGACAAACAGAAGATATTTATGCTGTACATGCATATATAATTATACAAGTCAAACGCAGCAGATGTGTTGTATAATGAGTATGATATATATTTAAATAATAATCACGTCGTTGACGCGCCGTAAAACCCCAATATTCAATTCTAGAAAGTTGGCTATAATATGAAATTATACACATCTTGAATCTTTTAATATATACTTCATTTGGTATTTATCGAATCTAAGGAGCCGTGAATCTTGGCAACATGGTTCTACTATTATTTACTATCATTTTGATGAAAGAAACATTTATTAAATCATTTTCTTCAGAATGGCTGTTCCGAATTGCATACAGATTTGTATGATTGTGTATCATTTATTTGATTCACATTGAGTGAAAATTTTAATTCATTTGGAGCGATTTTATTTTCCAAATTTTCCCGACAAGCCCAATCTTACAGGGTTCCTAGAAACTTTGAGCTGACGTGTTTTCCAAGATTTGACCCCACAGCTATACAGATCCAAGTTGAATAAGTCTACTTTACCAGAGAAAGTTTCATGTCAATCAGTCAAACCGTTCGACCTGTGCAGTGCTTACAAACTCACAAACAGAAAAACATACAGACAAAGCTCCATAAAAGTGGGATGGAAGTATTCATTATCGCTCATCTAATAATGAATGGATGCATAAACTGACCTTTCATTTAGTACAAAGCTACCAAACTTCATTTTTTTTAGATTGCAAAGATATGTTTACAATAGAAAAAAGAGTAGGCCTACATGCGTGTAAAAATCAGAGACAAAACTAAATATAAGTGAAACAGAGAATATTTGATACAATATAACCTACATACACACGCACGTTAAGATAACGTCAAGATGCACGTTAAGCCTGCACTCTTAATGCTCATCTGGCTATCGTTGACGTAGACACAATAATCATGTCTACCCTGTACATATATGTACCCTCTCACATGTCTACAATGTCCACTCTGAGAGAATACAAGAAATATATCGATAAATCATGTGTGTTTCACGTATTAAAAGTAACAAGCTTTTCGTGTCAGTAAAATGAATACGTGTCTGACATGGAAACCAGTAAATCCGTACCTGAATTACAATCTCAAAAGATTATCTATAAACACGATATGAAAACGATAATCAGTGAAACCGGTCAATTTTGCTTAAAAAACTGATGTTATTTATGCACTTAACGTCTTCTTGGTAACGTATTCAGGCCTACTATGGTTTTCCTAAATGAAATACCTGAAGAATGAAACAACCAATGAAGAAGCCATGATAAAATGACGTATTTCTTATCGGTAAACCGACGCAAAATGTGACATGTAAAATATATGTTGACATTGCAAATGCATTTGTTAACCAAAGGAAAAAGACGTGCTAAAACGACGTGCTTCTGGGCGGTAAACCTTATAGCGAACCGATGGTATAGCCAACCGATGAGAATAACTCCGGTGAATCCACACGCAATTCGCAACCTAAAAAATACGTAGGATTAACTATCGAGGCGTGTGTCACATTCTTATGGTGTTTCGCATGCAGAGGTGGGCAAAGATACTTACAAAATGTATCTTATAGATAGAAAATACTAGTTACTCTTCTGAAACCCCAGAAAATACAAGATTCAAGATACATTCCCAAAAACTCAAAAGATAGAAGATTGAAGAAAATTTCAATTAGGCCTAAGTATCATTACAAGATCCTGTAATCGTGACGTTTTTCCAACTGATGTTTTTTTTCCAAATATAATAGTAAATGTGTCATTGAGGGTTGCCATTCAATTTCAATACTTTCGATATCAATAATAATCCATAATAATTGCCATGACCAGAAGCCTTCACATATAAGTTTTGAAAAAGTAAAAAATTATTATACTTCAAAAGATACATGTATCTAAGATACTGCTCATCTCTGATCGCATGTCGCTTTGACACGACATACGCGTAGTTAATGGATTTGTGCTTTTTTGTATCGTACTCATACATTTTAGAGTCCATATAGTATAGCTTGAATCAAAAGTAGAAGACCATTCCAATTCCTGTTTGCCTGATACCGTCCAAACCCTATATATTGATATCCATTGACCGTTCATCCATTCATTCATTCATTCATTCATTCATTCAATCATCTTTGAAGGACAGGGTAGACTTTTACACAGTTTCCGTCACTCATAAAATCAATAACAGAACGGTTAATAATTTGTAATCGATTTCTGGCCAGCTTTGTGTATCGATACTATTCAAATCTCTAATAATTGATAATCGATAGCATAACATGAGAATACAGTTCAGTATTTATAACATAATACAGTGTCAATTCAGAAAATTATTACCATAATATGAAAATTGGTAAATGAGTGAAATATCAGTAGTTTGTAACCATATATAATTATGTATATATATATATATATATATATATATATATATATATATATATATATATATATTTATATATATATATATATATATATAATATGATGATAATAAGTCACTTTTCGGTGATTTGCCCTTCCTTGAAATGGCTGGTGGTTCTAAAAAGAGCCTTGGGTTTCGACGTTTTCGACGTTCAGCCGAAGCGTCGAAACCCAAGGCTCTTTTAGAGCCACCAGTTATTTCAAGGAAGGGCAAATCACCGAAAAGTGACTTATTATCATCTTCCTCCGGCCCTCAAAGTCTACGCTACAACACATATATATATATATATATATATATATATATATATATATATATATATATATATATATATATATATATATATGTATATATATATATATATATATATATATATATATATATATATATATATACATATATACATATATATATATACATATATACATATATATATATATATATATAAATATATAAACTATTGTAGGGAGGGAAAGTGGAATCGAAATCAAAAAACATTTCACTTCGAGTCCCTGATATATATGTGTATATATATATATATATATATATATATATATATATATATATGTATATATATATATATATATATATATATATATATATATATATATATATATATATATATATATATATATACATATATATCAGGGACTCGAAGTGAAATGTTTTTTGATTTCGATTCCACTTTCACTCCCTACAATAAATAATTATCTAACCCTGTTTTCAAATACAACATTGGGTCAGGGGGTGGGTGTTCCCACCAGCACTAGGGCCGCAGGATTCCCAGAAACCGGCTGGCCACGCCTGGCGTTTCATCCTCTTCTTCCTCCTCTTCTTCATCTACTTCCGGTTGCTCCAACAATTCCTTCCACCTTGTTCTGTTCTCCCAATGTCCCTCCGTCTCTAACTCACTCCACCTTCCTCCCCTCTTCAGTACATCCTCTTTGATCAGTCCAATCCACCGCTCTCTCGGTCGCCCCACTCTCCGTGTTCCCACTGCAGCCGCCTCGAATACCCGCCTTGGTATTCTCTCGGTTCCCATCCTCTTCATGTGACCGAACCACCTTAGCCTCTCTCTCCCCAGTTTGAATCCTAATCGCTCTATCCCTAGCTCACTTCTTATCTGCCTACTCCGAACTTTATCCATAATTGTAACTCCCTTCACACTCCTCAAAAACTTCATCTCAGCTGCCTGTAGCTGGTTCCATTCCCTCATACCCGCCGACCATGTCACTGCACCATAAGTTGAAATTGGCAGGAAATACATTTTGTACATTATTAGTTCGATTTTTAGGGGAAACTTCTCATTCCACAGCAACTTTCTAACTGCCTGATAGAATGACTCCGCTTTCTTTCTTCTCTCCTGCACCTCTCTATCCACTTTAGCCTTGTTGGTGAGTATGCTGCCAAGGTATTTAAACTCTTCAATCTCGTTCATCCATCCTTCTCCAAGCTTGATCCTAGCATGACCGTATTTGCTCTTCTCCTTTTCCATGGTCATCACTTCGCTCTTCTCTTCACTTATTCTCAAACCCATCTTTTCTGTCTCTTCACTCCATTTATGAATCTTGATCTGCAATTCCTCTCTAGTTTCTCCCCACACCACCACATCATCAGCATAAATTAATGTTCGACTATCATCACTCTCATTTGTCTCTACATTCTTCAGCAACTCGTCCATTACTATGATAAACAGCGTTGGTGATAATACACTGCCTTGTCGTAACCCTTCACTAATATTGAACCATTCCGATCGCCCTACCCCCGTCTGCACACAACTCACACTGTTTCGATACAAACATTTGATTCGCTCGATCAAGTCCTTGCCTATTCCTCTCTTCACCAAACACTCCCACACTCTTTCTCTTGGCAACCTATCATACGCCTTCTCCAAGTCTAAGAAAGCCATATGCATCACTCGCCCTCTCTCCCACCGCTGCTCCATCATTTGTCGCATGGTGAATATTGCGTCTATTGTCGATCGTCCTCTCCTGAATCCATACTGTTCCTCCCGCAATCCCTCTTCCACGTGATTCTTCAATCTCCACTCCACTATCTTCTCAAATATCTTCACACACTGGCAGAGTAACGTCACTCCCCTGTAATTATTACACTTCCTTCGATCTCCTTTCTTGAAAATGGTCCCCAATCACCTGGAATCTTCTTCTGTTCCCATGTCGCTCTGATTACTCTACCAAGCCATCTCCTACCACCCTCCCCTGCCGCTTTTACCATTTCTATAGTAACCTCATCGATGCCGGGTGCCCGCCCATTCTAAATCTCCCACAATGCTCTTGCTATTTTTGCTTCACTGATATCTTCGTCCATGGCCCTGTCTACCAAGTCCCCTTCACTCTGCAGGTCTCCTTCCTCTTTTGATGTATTCATGTCATTTCTGTCATTTCTTACATTCAAAAGATTCTCAAAATACTCTCCCCACATCTTGTTTATCTTCCCAACATCACTTATCAGTTCATCGTCATCATTCTTCATGCTCTTTACATCGTCTCTCATACCCCTCTTCTTCTTGATTAGATCATAGATCATCTTCTTGTTGCCCTCAAAATCTTTCACCAACTTGCCTGCTAACTCCTCTATTGATTTTTCCTTCTCCTCTGCGACAATGATT
This sequence comes from Brachyptera putata, assembly GCA_907164805.1. NCBI lineage: Eukaryota > Metazoa > Arthropoda > Insecta > Plecoptera > Taeniopterygidae > Brachyptera > Brachyptera putata. The sequence continues at coordinate 39,288,026 of OU015463.1, forward strand.
GGGACATTTCGTTTGCATATTCTGTACTGATGTTCACTCTCTGCTGATCTGTGTAACTCGTTATTCTGCCACGCTATTCTCTTTTCCTTCACTGCACCCTTCACTCTCTCATTCCACCATCGTGTCTCCTTCTCCTTTCTTCTTCCACCTGCTCTTCCACACAACTTTACAGCTGTAGAAACTATAACATTCTTGAACTCCTGCCATTCATCCTCCACATCCCTCAACTCCCCTTCAGGCACTCTGCTTTTGATCTCTTTACAGAATTCGTTCTTCACAGCTGGGGCCTGTAGTTTCCACGCCTTGATCCGTTTATGCGAAATAGCTGCTATGGGCGTCTGCACGTGGATCCTCAACGTGCACTCAAGCAGTCGATGGTCACTGTCGAGTGAAATGGCTGGGCATACCTTCATGTCATCTATGCTCTCCCTCAACCTCTTGCCCACGCAGATATAGTCAATAACGGACTCCGATCTATCCTCACCGTAGCCGTACCTTGTTATACGATGGCTCCTTCTCTTATCAAACCAGCTGTTGCCTATTATTAATCCATCCCTCCCACACATATCCAGCAGTTTCTCTCCGTCTCTGTTTCTCTCTCCAAGGCCAAACTTCTCCAACACCTCCGCATAACCCTTTCTATCGCTTCCCACCTTTGCATTGAAATCCCCCATCACAATGGTGTCGTAATGTGACCTCTCCAATACCATTTCCAATTCCTCCATGAAACTCTCTTTCAATTCCACCGCTCTACCCGAGTGTGGTGCATACACTTGTACAATCTCTACCGTCACCTTGTCACTTGCCTTGATTATCAAGGACATCAATCTGTCACTGTGACACTTCACCTGTACAACAAAGTCACTAACCTGCGGACTAACCACTATTGCCACTCCATTTTTCCCCTCCAAACCACCAGACCACCACAGCTTGAAACCATCCCTCAAATTCTTCACTCCACTTCCTCTCCACTTTGCTTCACTCAGCCCCAGACACAACAATTTCCTTTCCACCATCACATCTATCATTTCTTTCACCTTTCCATTCAGCGTAATAATGTTCAGTGTACCAAATACAAATTCTATTCTCTTTCTGACATTCTTTCGCAAATTTCTCTTCATTTTGTTCCTTGTTCTCTTCAAATTACCGGCACCTTCTTTATCTTCATCACATTTCACTACCTTCGAGTCCTCCAGACCCTCCTGGACTGAAAATTCTTGTTCTCATCAACTTTTTCCTTCGCGTCCCTCATCTCGCTACGTTCTTTAGTCTCCATCCTCTCTCGTAGCTCTCTCCCAGTACTTCTCTCCCATTCCCATCGATTACTTCTATATCCTGGTATATACGGAACCTCCAGGAAAACTGCACTGTTCGACTCAACCATCCTTTTCAGATCGTTATTCAAGTATGCTCCTTCTATGCTTTGCAGGCCACACACCACAACTCTAACGTCTGGTGTTAGCGCCTTCCTCGTGGCTTCTACTAAATCTTTAATGTCCATTAGTATCTGCTCCTTGTTAACTCCCTCTCTCACTTCTCGGTTTCCTACTTTCAAGATTACAGTCTCAACTTCCTTCAATCTCTCATCGTAATATCTCACCACCATTCTAGCTGCCAATTCTTTTACTCTTATCCCCGGGTCAATAATTGCACCATTGCCCCTCTTTTTACAAAATTAATTTGCCTGTCCCACTTTTACATCACCCATCAGCACTGTCCACGTACTCGATTTCTTTGCTTGCACTTTTACTGCCAACTCCTCTTGCTGTGCACGTATTGATTTATCCTGTTTCACTCTCTCTACCTGACTTTGCACAAGTTCCTTCTCTGCATCCTTATCTGTATAATTAATTTTCGTCATTCTCGCTTTACCTAGAATCTTTTCTGCTCTGTTCCATACTTCTTGGTCTCTTTCCACACCTTTTTCCAAGTCATAACTTTCTATTTGACTTTCTTGATCTCCAAGGTTCAGACTTTCGGACTGTGTGTTTACACCGTTCCTTCTACTTTCTCTATCGGTCAAATGTTGCATTTCACCACGTTCATGACATATATCTTCTCCCACCTCGTGTCCAACATATTTATCACTGGGCGTACACTGTTTTCTTCGAATCTTCTTACTAGCTTTCAGGCCTAAGTTTGTATCATGATTTACAACACTATACAATCCTTGTTTCAAAATCTGTAATTCTTCCCTCAAATCCCTATTCAATTCCAATAGATTTTTACTGTTCTCACACTGAACTTCCATCTGTTCTTCCAGAGTGTTCAGTTTTCTTTTCATCGAAATTTCCTCCATTTCCATATTCATTTCCCACATGATTCTGTCTGACAGGGCATCATAGAGATCGTTCTGAAGCTCACTTTCTCGTTTTTGAGAATTTTCACCTCTTCCATCACCTCCAACACCAGTTCAACCATCTTTACTGCCCAATTTTCTTCCCTTTCTTTCCATTCTTTCCATTTCTGTACCTTCATAGTGTCAATTATCTTTACACCCTCACTTTCGCACGAGTCACACAACCATTCATTCCTGTCCATCGTCATGAACACTATTCTCCGAATTCCCGCACACTTACAATGTCGCCATCTCTTGCACCCGGCACACTTCACACCCACTTTCACAACTTTCTTACACTCCACACATTTGTCCTTTTCCTTCAAGCACTGCTTGTCCTTACAATTCTTTTTAATAACCATTTTATTACTCTGTCTATTTAGTTTTATCACTAGACGCACTTAACTGATATATCTTGACACCTTGGTTCTTCTCTCCCACGAAGAATGATCTTGTAGGCTCACATTCAGATCCAATATACCGTGATAATAAGAAAAGAAACTTTTCTGTGATTATAATCACTTAACCTAACTGCTACATAAATAATTTTATCATACTTGGCAAACCTTTCATATTGAACACAAAACGCTGATTTTCATCTTGAAATGTGAAGAATTATTTGAAGGTCACTTCGGTTCACACACTCCTTCAGACCGGTGAGATAATTGATCAAAATACTATTTATTTTAGAGGAACAAATCTGTCACTTTCTTGCTCGAATCATGGTTACTACAATAGTTTATAAAAATTTCGATTTCGATTTTGATTTTTCAACAATACTACATATCGATTTCGATTTCGATTCCAATTATTTAAATCGGTAATTTCGAATTCAATTCCTATTTCATTCACATTATTCCAATTTCGATTTTGATTTCAATTACTATTTAAATTCCAGTTTTTTATGCATGCTTCAAAAAAGTAGTCTCGAATAAATTCGCTTTTGGAGAATATAATTCACAGCATTCAATAATCATTTCACAGGTGCACTCAGACACTTGTTTGAGAGCGGTATTACAGACATCTCTAGTAAAATGAAGTGTTGGCCAAGTTTTTTTGAAACCATCCCTCTTCCACCATATACGCATCACTCGTCGCAACCGCTCGGCGGTTTTGAGTTTACCCAGTAATGTCAAGTTTACTACACGCATTATCTACGAATAATAATTCAGATAATGAAATGACATTTGAATAATCTATTCGACTAGAATCAAATAAAAGAGCTTAAATACAAGAAAAATTGTCGATTTCGATTTCACTTCAGACAATCTCAGAATAATAATTTCGATTTCGATTCCAGTTCTCGTAAACGTAGATTAAAAATTTCAATTCCGATTCCACAAAAATATAAATTAATTTTGATTTCGATTTCGATTTAACTTCGATTCCCATATATATATATATATTGCATGGACAGAGGTATGAAAATTCTAATACGAAAAACATACATCATATGCTCATTCAAATTTCGATCAACGACGCACTGTCATGATTTTTTTTTATTATTATCAACATCGAAACTTGATACAAAATCATTGTTCCCCTATTAAGGCTAAGGATGAAAGTAGGATCGTTTGGACGGGGCACCACAGGGGCGATCTTACCACCAGATACCTCAGATTTCCACTACGATTCACTAAGATTCATTGGGGTTTGTGAATGATGATACTAATGGGAAATGAGATGGAAGGTTATTTTATGTTTTGGACAGTGCATAATTAGTCGTGGCCACTCGAATAAGAGAGTCACCATGCACCTCTGATTGGATGGTTGACCATGATGGGAATCGATCCCCGATCTGCTGAATGTTGGTCCAGCGTGCTACACTTCAATCACATATGATATTTTCAATTTGCCCACTAGTGAGAGTCTAATTGCTAATGATTTGAAATTGGTATTATACCATATTGGGTCTTTGTGAGTACAATTAATCATTCTAAACTCCTGTCTGATACTTGTAGTATAGCTATATAATGTCTAAATGTGTTATATGAAATATAATATGTTATGCAATTCCAAACAATGCGTAAATCTCCCATGCTGATAGTTGCAGACAGAAAGATCCTCAAGCTAATAGTATAGTGGTAAGAGAAAGATAGATAAGAATAAATCATTGCAAAGTGTGTGTAGGATGTTATGTACTTGGCGCTGATAATCATCTCGTTAAATGACAATTGACTTGCGAGAGTGCTATCATAGAAAGATGCAGTGCAGTCAGTGGTTATAACGCTTGCAAGAGGCTAGTAACATGGCAGAGGTATCGAAGGTGGGGATACCAGCTGATGACGATGCCCCTGAAGGAGGGTGGGGTTGGGTGGTTGCTATGGGAATGGCAACCATGTTTGTGAGTAAAAATTGTTATAATTTGTAATTTAGGTCGAAGTGATTTCAATTCTGTATGAAAAATTCGAATATCCAAATACCAGTTGATTCAAAAATTAGAAATATAATAGTAAACTAGATGTTGGGAATGGAAAAAATTATGATATCTTGTTGAAAAATATTACTGTTCGTTCTCTTTCCCCCGAACTATTGCAATCACAAAGTGCATACCAAGATACGGTTTGTTCATGGCAGATGCATCGAAAAACAAATATGTGAATTTTGTACAATAAGTTCCTATAGGAAATCCCATCCCATACTGAATATGATCTTTTGGCGATTGTACTACCTATTATCATCTTCATTGTTAAGGGGAACCCACCCCAAAAAAATTATCGAATATTTTTTATCATTTATTGATGTAACAATGTTAAAAAAGTATATTAAAATTATGAAATTGGAAAAAAAAATGAAAATTCCGAGAAAATTTTGGAAAAACTAGTTGAAGATTACGTTAATCCGTTACATACACGAAAACCATTAGATAGTTGGCATCTAGGTGAAAATTGATACGTTCATAGGGTAAACCTTCCTCTACCAGCTAAGCTATTTTTCTTCAGCATACCTGAAGCCGTTCTGATACAAGTTTCGGTTTACCTCGATTTACGGAAAAAAATTGCGTGTTTTCCCGGTCTTGTGTGCCAAACGCGTGAAGTTGAACTGTTTATTTTCAACTTGGCCCACAGCGAGTTCTTTTACGAACATATCGACTCCACATACGATAAAGTACATCCAGAAGTAATCAAGTGGTGTATATAACGTGACATGCATGTTTTGTGACCATTCAGTGTCAATTCTAAAGCATAAAATCGTAGTGGCTTTCCGGATGAACGTATTGTTGTCAAACTGCTGCACACCATTCAGAAAAGCACCTTCTAAAATATGGCTGATCCATAATAAACATTCACAATATTTTCAAAAATAATCACCCTGGTGGGAACTTTTTCCCTCTGGTGACTGTGGGGGACGTCTTAATTTTATCTTTGATATCATTTTAAACCAAGAATGAAGATTTTGATCTTCATTATAATAATGATTATTATTAGTATTAACCATGAGATTTCCGATGAGTATTAGAACATTTTAAAACCAAAATTAAAACCTAAATCAACTAATACATCAAAGGAATAAATGAATAGATAATGCGAAAAAGAAGTGTCGAAACGATCTTAAAGTTAAATGGAAAACAATGGAAAAATAAAGAATGGATATAAAAATGACTTACTATCGATTTCTATGGTCATCAAGATTGTGACTAATCTCAGAATTTTAACTGCATGAACGTTGAACAAAACTCGAAGTTTGTGTGTTGCTGGAGTTCCGAGGTAGAAGAGTTTGAACTTCTATTCATATTAAGATTGGTCAATGTATGATTCACAGGTTGTCACTATTGGACCAATGGGATCATTTGGTTTGATCTTTGGTGCTTTCATGGATGATCTGGGTGAAGGGACTAAAGGTGTAACAGTTGTTAACAGTATTTTCTTTACGTCGTGCTCGTTTACAGGTAGGTGTGTCCCAACAAGAAATTATCAATTGAGATGAACAGATCTACGGAGCATATATAAAACAATATATATATATATATATATATATATATATATATATATATATATATATATATATATATATATATCAGGTTCTTTGAACTTTCGCTATTATTACAGATTGCTTTAGGGTTTTGACGCGTTTAATAAGAAACAAAGACAAATCCAAATATAAAATTGATTTAATGAGAAGATTTCCTAACGTTTCCGGAACTCTGTCGCTCCCTTCTTCAGAGGAATAATGATACAAGATACAACAAAATATGTATCTAAATATGTATAATATACATCAAAACATGTAAATATGTAAAATATGTATTGTTAGTATGTTGTTGTATCTTGTATCATTATTCCTTTGAAGATAGGGAGCGATAGAGCTCGGGAAACGTTAGAAAATCTTCTTGTTGAATCAATTTTATATTTGAATTTGTCTTTGTTTCTTATTATACGCGTCAAAACCCCAAAGCAATGTGTAATTATATATATATATATATAATATATATATATATATATATATATATATATATAATATATATATAAATATATATATATATATATATATATATATATATATATATATATATATATATATATATATATATATATATATATATATATATATATACATATATATATATATGTATATATATATATATATATATATATATTAGTGATGCCTTCGGGTACCCGGGTACCCGGGTCGGGTACGGGTAATGCATTATCCGGGTAATATTCTGTTACCCGGGTACCCGGATACCCGTCTAGGTTCCGGGTAATTGTGGTAACCAGTACCTATAATATAGAAAATAACTTTTAAAAATCACTCAAGCTACCGATAGATATTCAGCTTCGCATTCTACATAAGTTTTTTCACCTATCTTCCCAGACCTCCCTCAACTTGTCATAATGCGCTCGTCAAATCTAGTCGCACCACCTACCGTTATCTGTGATCACACGTGCAGTGTACTGAATCCCTCTCCTGTCAACCGCTATTTAGTTGCCTTGCCAAATACTAGTCTTTACCGAGAAATGAGAAGCATATATAGTCATATAGTTTTTAGTTTTTAGTTTCATTTAGTTTTTTAAATTACCCGGGTAATACCCGGGTAATTTCGGCGGGTACCCGGTTCCTAATTTGTTACCCGAAGGCATCACTAATATATATACTAGGCATATTATGTACAAATAACAGCTAGCACAAAAATTGGGATTTTAATCCGAGCTCAAGTCAATACTAGTCGAAGAGATAGTAGTTGCATTCTAACTTGTATCAGCTCTGTGAAGTTTGAAGGCTACATAGTATCTGTTCGACTAGTATTGACTTGATGGATTCTGAAAAAAAATTGCTGTTAACTGTCTATAAATATATATATATATATATATATATATATATATATATATATATATATATATATATATATATATATATATATTTATATATATATATATATATACATATATATATATATATATATATATATATATATATATATATATATATATATATATATATATATATATACATATATATACATTTTTTTCTAATCACACATTTTCATATTATACTCATTTTTATATAATAGTAAGGAATATATACGAATTATATGAATCATAATTATATATTATAATTCATATATGAATTATAATTATACGAAATATATATGAAGGGTTAGCATGCATTCTTCTAATGATAAAACCAAATAAGTGTGAAATGCCATCGCATCATTCAGTTTCAGAGGACTGACTATTGGTATTGAAAATTCTATTGATTCTCAGTCTCATAGTAATGAGAGTCAAATGTTAATTCATTTTCATGTGTGTCGAGAAACGAGCTGCTCATTCCAATAATAATAATATTTAGAGATTTTCTTCATTGACCCATATTCAAAAGTTATACGATGTAAAAATCTGCTTAACAACTGGTTTACTATTATGAAGCCAAATGTGACAGATTTGAAGTCATAGGGTGTATAGTGCATGTATAATTTAATGATGATGCTACGTACTAGAATGAGGAAGATAAGAATGTTCGCAATTAACATTTTTAGTTACCAATATGTGATTAGATGAGCTATAGCAGGGATTCCATCTGTTTTTCCTGTATTTTGTTCAGTGAAAATTGATTAATTTAGTTGAATTAACAATTTTTCCATTCCTTATTTGAGAATGTATTCATTCTGAAGATTGACATTATTTTAAATTGTGTTACCATCTTATTATTCATGTATTGTGATTTATGCGTTATAATTCATCAATCACGATTTGTTTTGGCAGGTCTGATAACAAACTATTCCTTGAAAACCTATTCCTGTCGGGAAGTTGGTATTGCCGGAGGATTCTTATTTTTCTTCGGAAATGTTCTCACAGTATTCTCAACCAGCGTCGTGTACATGAGCATCACGTTTGGATTGATACCAGGTATAGCAATCTACATTTTTTCAATATTAAGATTTGTTAATGGCAATGAAAGATACGAGAATCCGAAAGCTTAGACCAAAAAGGTAATTTCAGTATAATCTTGATGTAGTATTATCATTTTTTGTCCCAGGGACAAGATGTTTTGAGGGTTGCGTTGGTTTGCCGGTCTGTTATGGTGGCTCAACTCAAGACACCCCCACAAATATTGAGAATATGTACCAATTTACCATCCAAATATCTGAACCTAACTATCTTGCGTGACCTAGTAGGTATACAAGGAACTGATTTTTTAAACAAAATTATATTAACGTCGGCTCAGCTGTAGCATTAGTCACCTGAAATGCCAATTTTTTAGAGTTGCAGAAGACACGACGCATAGTTTCACATTATACACACCTGGTAATATTTGTATTTTCAACTTTTCCTGAATGTATTATTATGTTCTGCGAAATCTGGAACTATTCACAAATATTTACCTAGTGTTTTGGTTTTGGTATTGTGAAGTGACCTTTTGGGTTTCCTCTGGAATGAAAAAAATGTAATCTATCATCAGTGGTTATGGTTAGATTGATGTATGTATTGTCTCTCTGTACGTACTTACCATATCAATGGCCACAAGAACGAATAAATTGGTACACAACGTCTATATGTGGCAATTGCTCAAATCAATTTATACAGAGATGCTCTCGCCTCTCACTCTTAGTCTCATTTCTTTGGAGCTTGGAGAACAGATGCCATTTCACGAGAGCATGTTTTACAGCTACAGTATTAGGAAAACTCTTTTACAGGCATCGGCATGGGCTTAATGGTTCCTGCAGCACTCTCAAGTTTCAACGCATACTTTCAACGCAGAAGAGCGTTCGTGATGAGTATAGCGCAAGTTGTGATCGGTGCTCTACTTGCCATTTTCCCTTTACTAGCCCGGACATTAGTAGATGAATACGGCTTCAGAGGAGCTCAAGCCATACTCACTGGTATAAGTCTACACGCTGTGCTGGCCATGGCTGTGTTACGACCAATCACCAAGAAAACCATCACCGTGCTCAACGCTCAACTGAACGATTTCACCAAGAAAAATGGTGAAGTGGATGTCGTCATCTGGAAAAATGTCGAAACAGACGATGTTGCCATGAGTAATCGTGCACTAGATATCATCAAGATCAATGGTGACCTAGAAGATAGCAATAAGACAATTAGGTTAATAGAAGAGACCACCAAGACAAGTGGTATCCTAGGAAGCAGTGAAGAAGACGAGAAGGAAGATATTGTGAGAAACGATATAATACAAGGGAGTATAAACAATGAAGTAGTGATTGACAAGTTGAAGAATGGATTGACAGAGGGTTGTAATTCAACGATATCGCGACCAGAGTTTCAGTTTTGTGAGGTTTTGAATGAAAAAACTGCCGAAGAAACTTCCCTTGAGAATATAGACAATAATAAATGTCGCGATGAAAAAGAGGTAGGCGTCTAAATCAGCGAGTTATTTTAATGAGCTGGTTTTATCAAACTGAATGACTCCTCAATCTTGATAGACAGTGGGTCATACTCAAGTAGGCCTACTGAAAGTAGTGAAGAGAACTTCAATCCAAATTCAGTCTAATTCTCTCACTCATTGATTATCCCATAAAATATGAGGAAATGAATTATATTAATGTAATTTTTTCAAGTTGTTTCGAAACTGTGTCAATGTTACCCAAGTTTTAGAATATAAGCAATATGAGTAGGCCTATATCACGAGTGTCCAACCCTGTTAAATAAGGCATAACGTAGGTATCCAGTATTAACAATAAATGATATTGAACCATCAAACTAATAATGAAAAATAATAAGATTATACATTCGTAAATCCATTGATCTAATTATCTTCATCGTGGAGAAGTCAATATAGGTAATTGGCCGCTATCTAGCGTGGTTGATAGCTCCCGACCAACCACAGAGAAATCGTGAAATATTATTGTCCTAGTCAAGTTTCTAGTCCTGAATGAGCGTATAGTGTTCTGTACGTGGCATTCGTGATTGGCAGAATAACTTTTGTTTATTTGAATAAAAAGTTTACCCTTTTCAAAGTTCAATGAGTTGACTACTGAAGGGTATGTTCGTTGCAGCTTGTAACACCACTACTGACTGAACATCGAGAGATCAATGATGAAGGTAAAACACAATTCAATGAAAATGATCTTCGTGTTAATGCATCAGCTCTTTTCACAAACAAGACGATAGACTCGAACACGAGGCCTTCATTTACGAGCACAAAAAGCGCTTCATTACTCGACTGTAAAAACTCATTGGGAGATGAAAAGAATGTCAGTAACATTGTCAATAACAAGAAGTAAGTCATCCAGTTACCATCTCTGGTCCATGTATTTTTTCAAACCATCGACTATTATGCCAATAGTGTATAACAATCCGAACAAGTTACAGTGCAGAATTGAGACACGTTTAAAATCAATTCTAAACAAAAATGTTTCTAATGTTGCTTAACGACCCCACTAACAGCTAGGTTATACGGGGGTACGAATGAGCGGATGATAATGAAACGATGAAGAGATGATGGATGAAAGGACGTTTACAAAAACCCATGCCTTATGCAGGACTCGAACCCACGCCCAACGGTGACTTCAGTTACTACCGCTAGCGATAATTCACTTGGCCACCGGGGCGGCTAATTCTAAACAAATCCAAACAATTAAGAAATTAGAATATTGATATTGGGCTTGATTCCATGATTTATGTAAGTTACACTATGTTACATTAGATCGCCATTAGATCTCAGTTATCATAACAGTGAGTCGTTTTAAAACCCAATATGTTACATTATAATAAGAACCCTTAGAAAAAAATATAGCTGGTCTCACTCGAATCGACGAAATATTTACTAATAAGCTGTTTTCAATTTCAGAAGCATCAGTCAAGTAATCATCGATTTCCTTGACTTGACGCTATTAGAAGATCCCGTCTATGTCAGTATCGTACTTGGGATGTCGCTAGCATTCTTTGCTGATGTCACATTCTTCACTATTCACCCCCTCGTGTTGTTTGCTCTGGGTTTCACTAAGAGCGACACAGCTCTGTGCATGTCGGTTGGGGCGGCCGGTGATCTCGTAGGACGTCTTTTCTTGGTCGCACTGGGGCTTGTCTGGCCCACAGTAAATAGTCGCGCACTTTTTTTCTTTGGATCTCTGTTTTCAATCGTTTTAAGAACAGGTAGGAGTATTTTGATTCAATCGTGAATAAGTATGTTACGATGTGTTACTACATTCGCATACGAATAAGAGCTGCTCGATTCTTGTGAATTTATTGTAAAAATGCAATATTATTTTAGAAACTCATTTTTATTAGGGTGAGCATATAGCAAGGATTTGCAGCTCAATTTTTTCCAGGGTGCGATTGATGAATTTTTCATTTTGAAATGTTCCGCAGCTTCACATCTTGAAGGTGATAATTTCAGGATAATTTTGTTATTTAGTTGCCATCTCAATTCATCAGTCAGATTTCTCTTCGTCATCTTCATTGCATGAATGAATATAAAGAAACTTGAGGCTACCCATATGCTGAGATATGGTCGTACGGTTCATGATGGTAAAAGTTCTCTACATCTCTCTCTCTCTTCAATTCACTTCAATTACTGAGAAAACCAAAAAAAAAATTCAGTTAGGATGAAAGATTTTGAAATGGAGGACGGACAAATTCTCCAGAGACAACTCTCCAGTCAAATTTCTTGTGGGAATTGGTGAAGAAATACTATTGAAGAGAGACTCAATAAAATTCACACAAATGAAATGTCAATATTATTGTCACATCTTGCTCAGTCATCCGAAAAAAATACTCAAATAGCATGGATTCTTCAAGTAAATTGAATTTGTATTTAAATGTTTCCACTCAAATTGATTTCACAATCGACTAGGATTTCATTTTATTGCTGCAGTATAGACTTATTACACGTCTGCTCAAGCAAGTACACAAGCGATAAATTCATTTTCATTCACAATTTAATCGAGATGAGCCTATACTATTTGTCTTTGTATTTCAGTGTTCATATCATTCAACAATTTCATGGCTTTATGCATAATCACTGGCGTTACGGGTTTCTTCAAAAGCTGGGTAATGGTTACCGTACCACTTGTGTTTGCTGAATATTGTTCCCTCGAGCGTTTTCCCTCGGCGTATGGCCTCTACATGGTAGTTAATGGAGCCATAGCCATCATCGTTGGACCCTTGATAGGTAGGTGCAATTTAATATTCAATGAGTTGTGCCAATTTGGTTTAATATCATGAGACCCAGTTTCACGAACTGATAGTAGATTAAGCCATTCCCATAATTAACAGATTAACTTCTTATCACACTTTGTTACGTATGTTATTTTTGTGCCTGGACCAACATTTAGATTAATAATGCTCAACTAATAGTTTGTGAAACCGGCTCTGAATAATATTCACTATGTTGGTTCTAGTTAAATATCGTTATTTTATAGTTTCATTTGTCAATACTATTTACGAATAATGCACTAAAACCCACCTAGTTTAAACTTTTTTGAGATCGGTAATTACTGTACGGAGAGTACCCGAATTTAAATGCAGTTTCTTTATATAATGGAATTTCTAAGATCGTTGAGCTCATCGCTAAAACTAGGGTACCGTAGTGTGGGTAAAATGGAGACGCTTCAATTAAATCCGCTGTACCGGTACCTACCGCTCTGCTCGTCACTCTTTACGATTTATCCCAAATCAGTTTTGAATTATCTACCTGAATTTGAACACTTATTATCAAAAATATGAATTGAGTATTGACTTATATGAGCGCTATGTCAGTATTGTTAGTGAGATTATAAAAAGTGGGAGCAAGCATATAAAATATTCGTCATTTTCCCATTTTATATGCAACACAGTGAATGTTTACAAATTTAACACACACACACGTTCACCGGATTTCTGTTGTTTCAGGTTATATTCGAGATGTGACAAACAGCTTCCCGATTAGTGTGCACTCAATTAATTTGTCTGCGATGATCTGCATAGTTTTATGGACTGTAGAATTAGTTGTTCAAAGATTGAAATCGAAAAAAATGAACAAACAAATAGAATGAAGCAAACTTCTCATATATTTCTGATTACACGCTGATCATCTGATTGAGTACTACTATAACAGACAACCAACACGCCAACCACAGTGTGTTCCAGAGTTTCGGGTTTATTTGGAGCGTCTGAAATAATTATTATTTGTATATATATATTTTTTTTTCTTTAGTGCACTTCAAGCAATTGAATTCAAATGTTACGAGTGTAGCGAATACATGTTCCTTCTTTCTTCATATATTCTCGTATTTCTTCTTTGTACATTATTTTGAAGGTATTAAGATTAAGTGTCTTATTTCTCTCGTATTAGAATTTTGGTATCTTATACCGTTCAAAAGTTATCAACAAGAAACTGACATTTCACTAAATCGACTCCCATGTATAATGGGCAAATCATTAGATTTTTATTTTAGCACTCGAACATTTTATATCTCAACATATATTAGTTATATAACTGTGAATAACGTAATTTCATGATTCGCGATCGATATTTTACATAAACTATTCTCCATGATTCAAACTATACTTGTTTAGACACGATTGGATATTTGAAATTGTTTAACAAAATAATGAGTGTGACTTGATCGAGTATCGAAACGACAAAGTACTTGAGTAACAAATCTAAATCCTACCTTCTGTGGTATACATCTTACACGCTGTTCATCTCTCCGCATGGCTTCGTTTTTTTTTTTTTTTTGATAACATCGAAACTTGATAAAACAACATTGTTCCCCAATGAAGGCTAGGATGGAAGACAAGAAATGAATATGCTGTGGAATAGTTCAATCTTGGACCGTTGCTAAAATAACCATCAGACTGAGATAACTAGTACGTTAACATTAACTCGATGATCAGCACCTCATATACACCATGTGACCACTGCACAGCTAGGTTCAACCGAAGGTTTAGTTTACTGTGAACAACGATATCTGAAATTGAGACTAGTGAATCTGTACTAATTATAGCCTGATTTTATATCAAGTTCATTATATTGACAATATTTTATACCTGAATCTACATTATCTTATAGTGGAGGACACAAGACAGCGAAAGTGCATGATGAATATCGTAAATACTGGTCAATACTCAGAAAAGTGTGATTCGTTAGTATTAATTTAAGATTTTCTTTCTGCATCAGCTGTAACTTTGGATTATTTTACTTATTTCACTTATTTCACTTCTGTATCAATCCAATATCATATTACATAATTCCCTGATTTTTTAAATTTGTTTTTGCAATATAATAGATTGTTCAATTTTTGCACCACGGTCTACTTCATATTTCATCACATTACCTGCAGAACGTAATCAAGGGGACCAGACTGAGAAGGTACGAACTGTACTAAAACTCTATTCAGACTGGAAAAATATGTTAATGTGAAAAACTTACTATTGAAACTCTTCAACAGGGGTAGCATATGGGTATAGGATTAAAAAAATGAATCTCATTATTGTAATGAATGTATAAACGAGAAACTTATAAATGAGGTTCTATACGGTACAATAACACGTTTTTGGGTTTCCATTTTAGTGATCCTAGCTTTCTTCTACTCTGAACATCAATTAAATGATCATAGAATAATAATCATTCTTACTTCTAAAGAATAAATGTACAAAACTGATTGTTTTACCGTCACGAAATTGTACTGATATTCTTATTTTTTGTTATTAGTAAGTTTCTCAGCGCAGTAAGCTTTTTCGCTTCAGTACGAGTATGATAATGATTGAAAATTCTTACTTGATCGTTCAGCATGCAAACTCAATTATCAATTACTATTAGGAATACATTAATTTTATAATTCAATGTGGGGAAGTTATTCCTTCGATTATATAATCAGAACTGAATCGTTTAAATATTGGGAACTCAAAGTTGTTTTTTGGTTCCGGTCATGGTTCTACCACAAGAAAACAAGTGTTCCGGTCCGGTATCAATCCAAATCACTAGTATGGTTCCGGTTCCAGTTCTGAAAGGTTCCAGTTCTAGTTACAAGCTACTGTATTTGATATTATTTTTATTGCATAACAAAAATAATGTTCGGGATATCGGAATGGAAGGACAGAAAGTTGAGAAAGTTGGAAATGAGAACTTTTCAATGTTTGGAAATAAGATCAGTTTTCTTATTGAGTGGCCTCTATTTTTGTGCTTCGTTTGATTCGTTGGCGCACTTAGTTGCCATACGTATATGTTGAAATTTATTAGATGGAAAATATATCATTGAACCCTTTGGTACCTCATGGAACCGATTAAACAAGGTTTCAATTCGAATGAAGGTTCGGATTATTTTTCAAAATTTCTGATCCCATTTCCACTTTAGGAAAAATATGATGGTACTGTTGGGTTCCTGGTATCGGTTTGTGGTCCCATGTACAAATATCAATTCTTATCTATAGCTTTCACTTATATTCCTGTTGAACCGAGGGGTTAACAACTTCTGAAATCCGGTGTACACTTGCAGTTAAATCCCTTTGAAATCACATTGAAATCCATGAAATCACTTGAAATCCCCTTGAAATCCCCTCGAAACCTCCTGAAATCGTTGAAATCAATGGCAAAAATCTGGAATCACTTGAGATCCCCTTAAAATCCGTATGAAATCTCTTGAAATCCCCTGAAATCTCTAGAAATCTATTGAATCACCTGAAATCTGAAATCACTTGAAATCACCTCGAAATCCGTATGAAATCTATTGAAATCCCCTGGAATCTCTTGAAATCGCTGAAATCACCTGAAATCAGGTGTAGGCCTATACCAAATGTGATTTTTGAAATACAACGAGGAAGAAATTGCTGAATAAATGAATTCGGTACGTGGTTATAATTAACAATTTTTCCCTTCAGATCTAATGAATAATAGGCAGGAGCCGAAATAATAAATGAAACGAGTATTCTGAAAAATTTATGAATTTTATGAATTGTTCATACTCTATGGATTGAAATTGATTTCACGAGCTCTTGGTGCAATAATTGTGTTCTGGATTGATCAATGCAAATATATCAATATATAGCTATGGAACGATGTGACTCAAGTTCATTTTTGAACAATATATCCACCTTCATTGAGAAACTTGTCCATTAATACCAACAAATATGAACCACAGAAAGCAGTGAAAACAGGAAGAAAATTATGAAAAGAGGTGACCAAACCCTTGCTCTTTCAACACTTGGGCATATAAACGTAGTAAGATAGAAACTTTCGGCCAAGTTTACTCTCAAAATATGGAACTGATATCGGAACGACTTTTTGTTGTTCGACCGATTATAACTCTATGCCAATTCAAACAAACCTCACACTAGATGACGAAGGAACAAAGAAAGAGCGGTGAGAGGGGTGTGAAAAGGGGATAGAGTGGTGAGTATATGGTGGTATATTTTTCATATGACCACAGTTCTTAATTCTTTGATACGGTCCAATTTTCTGTCACCGTGATTCACTCCAGCTACAAGTAGATAGTATTATTCAACAAAAATATTAGTTGATTGAAAAAACGCAATCTTCATTCCTCAAAAACCTTTGACGAATCAGAATCAGAACGGCTATTGATGAATCATCGATTAAATATAAGTGTACATCCTGTATGAACATGTAAACAAACATCATATTCATTTCTTCTACTGAAGTAGGAATGAATGCAGAACTTACATAATATGTAATATCATCAAATCATAAAATGTAATTGATGCAATTGATGTCTGTGAGACATACCGTTAATACTATTACAAACATCAATTGATTTATATCATAATAATTGTGTTTCACATTTTAATTATCATCCTGAGCTTATAAGGGAACAATGAATTTAGCATAACATTTTCGATGTACTGTAATGAAATAAATAAAAGTTGCCATTTATTTATGTGTTCATGCGTGATAATGATTGAAATGAACACCACAGGTGCGAATAGAATTCAAATTTGTCCAACCTGTGAACTAAAATTCCATCGGTGCAGCATTCACGCTATAGTCCCTAGTCGTCAAAGATCTGGATGCAAATCTCACAATCTAATCATTCATTCATTGGCCTTTGCTGTGGTCGTTTCTTCGCCATTGGCCTTGCCCCATATAGAACCATTTGAAATCTCCGATTGAGTTGGATTTATTTACTATTTTTATTCGGTGTATTGCTGCTCTTCTTGGTCAAACATTCCAGTTTGACTGTTACCGATTCAACTGTCCACAACACAATGCACACCATTGTCATTGCAGTCAACGTGTGGACACAGTTAGGGTAGCTTGCCGTCACATCTCTGACATAGCCTAAACAAAATAATTAGTTGATATGATAATTGATACTCTGTTGTGAAAATGAAAATAAATAATAGACCTTAATTGATGTTTTCAAATCGATTTACCGGTATTGAGAATGGTGAGAAAGCTTACATGCCTAACACCATGCTTTTTCAATAATAAAACAGAAACAGCATCACCCTTTTCTAGTAATGTCTGAAATATTTTGAAACTTGAATTATAACTGTCATTTATAAACATAGCTTAGTAAATAATTACTATTGGGGGCTATTAATTTTTTTAAATCCATTCAGTAACCTATTCCTTGGGTTATTTACTATTTACTATTCACTTCTATACTACGATGTTGACTGACACGTACCCCCTTTGAACTGTGCACGTAACTTATATCTGCTCATTGCATTCTATATTACATCTATATTTATATTAGGCCTATATATTTTGTGAATTCGCGTGGGAAATTGAATAAATTCATTTAATATTCTATTCTAACCTCGGCTAACAAGTAAAACCACCACTTTTGATTAAACGTAAGCCTACTGTTTGTTTTCAAGCATTTCTTCAACTATTATTCTTCAAGAGGCAAATTCTATGAAAGTCCTCACTTAGAAGGATAGTGTAAAATCAAAGCATTCATTATTGAAACTGATGTGTATCTAAAAACGTTGAAAGCTCAACATAATTTTTTAGTGGGTGATGTCAACATCAACATTCTTGAAGACAAGATTATCAACAAAATTCAGACAGACTATGTGGATGTAATGGCTCCAAATGGATCAATTTCCTGTATTAATGTACCCACTAGAACAACTCTTACTTACCATGTGCTTGAAAGTAATCATCTTTTTTTCCGATGCCTATGCTACTTTTCTTCACGCAAAACTCCATCCTTTTTCTACGAAAGTTCTGCATTCTAAAAGATTATGGCACTGTTGTTTTTCTGTGTTGCACACTGTCTTATTCACTAATTAGCTCATAAAATTATTTAATCTTTTTTATATAGACCTCCACCAGTGTCAGGATTCACAACTAGTTCACGAGCCAACAAATATAATGATATGTCTATGACTATGATCATGATTACGATTCACAACTAAGAAGCGAAGTCATTGATTGCATGCGCCGAAGTCAGAAGAATTGAATATCTATAAATAACATCGGATTCTTACCTACTACCGGTCCAAGTGAAACTGATATCAGACCATTGATCACCATGAACAAACCATATGCGGAAGGAAAGCGGTCTGCTTCACAGTACTCGGCGAAAACAAGGACCAAGGGAGCGAGGACCCAGCCTCGAAAGAAACCCATTAGTCCTGATAAAGTCAGGAGAGCGTAGTAACTAGATAAGAAAGTGAAACCTGCAGGCACAATATTGGATTATTCGAACAATTTAGTTTTGATGAATGTATTATCTTACTGAATCTGCAGGTTAACATTCAAACTGATCATTGCGTAATAACGTCTTGACTTCACAACGGTAGTGAACTAAGATTGGTATTGTTTACAATGTATGTTTCAGAATTTATTCTTGAAATACACTGGAAGGAAATAATTGACTTTATGAGAAAACACTTCTCAACCAACTGAATTTAATCAATTGATGACAGTTACTTCATGCTTTCTGTAGGTGGAGATACCATATTGTTTTGTGATTTAGTCTATTCATATTGATATTACAAATACAGTTATGAAATGTGAATTTTGATTGGAAATGACGATATATACCTCCATTCAATTGGACAACTGTATTTCCGTAGGCAAATTGACTAGTTATAGCTCAATTGTTGTATCAGGCCATAGACTAAAGAGTTGGAGAAGAACTTTATACCTCATGTGCAACTGCTGCGCGAATTAGACGACCGGTGTCTCTGGATAAGTTGCAGTTCAACATCTAATACATGTGCAGTGCTGCTGTACAAAAATATGAAAAGCATAGTGCTCTCTGTCACTACTGTGTTGACTATGATTTTACTATAGTTAAAATGTTCGCACAAAATCCGTTGGCTAAAGGCTTCTGATGTCTTTTGATGTCTTCTGATGTCTTCTGATGACTCTAGCAATACAGAGATTAGATGTTGAACTATACCACTAACCTTCAAAAAGCAAGCAAAGTGTATTCAACGTGGGCAATTATATTTTTCCCCAACACTCTATTCCATGATGAGGTGTAGGGCCTACAGTGTAATACAGTTACATGAGGTTTTATGCAATATGCGATAATATGAATAATTATTGATGTGTTGAAGGTTGTTTCCGAAAAATATGAAATGTATGTTGTAAAATTGTCAGGTTGCAAATTGTTGATTCAACTTTCAATTTACTTCATGGAAGTTATAACTGCTTACGCGAAACGGTATCCTCGAAAGAGTATTGGAGGAAATTAATACAAAAAATATGATAATACTACTGAATCAAAAATTTCTCGATACAATATAATTTTTTCTCACGCAAAATCAATCTCAAGACATGATAGAGAATTTGCTATTCTTGTATGTCGATCAAGTTGATTTAGATTTTTCAAAAATTCAATTCCAAGTTGTTTACCTGTTCGCAGCAGAACTGAAAACAGAGCTCCAACGAAAAAAAATCTTCTGCTGGTGAGTGATGGCCAAACTAATGCCATTCCAACAAGGAAGAGTCGACCAACCAAGTCACTAAATCAAAAATACAAATTTTCGGTAATTAGTTAGTATTAACATCAACCTAACATTGTTCGCATAAAATGTGTTCATCTAAAACATGTCACCCACCACTTGGAGTCAGAACAGAAGGGAGGGGGCAAGTGGACATGCCACCACAACTTTGGGGCTTGGGCCAAGTCAAAACTCTTTTTGGTAGAATAATTTGTTTTGTTGTTTCTCACTCATTCACTTACTCAATTATTCAAATATGCTATGTTCAAAGACAATTGAGAACAACCTATGATAATCATTCATTTGATATTATGAAGTAAGAAAGTTGAATAAGTATACGAAACCCATTCAACTTCTGGTAGAGTCAAATTTCCGGTTTTGGTGTTTATAATTCGATCTTACGTTACTCATTCCATTATTATCTGTTACAGTCCAATAGTTACAATCTTTAGACAGAAACAAGTGTGTTTACCCTGCAAATCCAACTGATAGGCAAACCGCGGCTTCACTCGTTGAAAATGCCATACTTGTAACGATAATTGGTAGAAGAAGGAAGAACATCAAATCGGCAAAGTAAACAAAAGAGACTCCAAGTACGATACTAACGTACACCGGGTCTTGCAGTAATGTTAGATCCAGAAGATCTACTACGGCTTGAGCACCGTTCTTCCTGCAATCAGACGATCAATGGTATTAATAAGCAGGAATTGCTGAAGAAATAGAACATAAATAATGAATGTACCTTGTTTTGGCACGTACAACACTAATGTGTGCTTATTGATATACCAGTGAAAACACTTTGTGAGTCACTTTTCAAAGTGTGCTGATCTTGATTTATTTTTTCACAAGTTTTTGTTTTGGTAGCGGTTTGGTTCTACGACATACAACTCTGAGAGAAGTGAGTAAATTTCAAAAAGGTTTTGGTGATTATAGGTGTTATCATTGAATACTAATTGGTTGATAAATATAAGTTTGCTATTTTTTTTTTCAATAGGCATACAAAACTGCGTCGTTCTAAACAAAGATGGCACACAGCGAAATGGGCGTTACATGCAACCAATATTTTTCGAATCCATTTTTGATGTATTAACTGCCTTATAAGGAGACGTTCTATAACATTGGAAACATATATTGTTCATAAGTAATATAGTATTTCTAGTATTAGGTCTATTTCACATATTGTAATCATAAATATTTCAAAATTTGATGAATACTGCAAGCAATTTGCCACATGCCGTCAGTTGTAATATATGAGGTTTGAATACTTGAACATCAACAATATCAATTAGGCCTACTTGAAATTAGTTAACTCTTGTTATATTTTTGAGGCGCTTAATGGCCTTATTTTTTGGTCTGGTTATCAGCACCTAGATATTAGCTAAAACTGAGAATATTAGATGGAATACATTGCCAAATCAAATAAACGTACCGTTTACTTTGTTTATCCAAGCTTTCCTCCATGCTTTGCTTTGTTGAATGAATTGGCCCCGGAAGCATCCAGCTTCTAACGCTGGTAATGGATGGCCGAGGATCTGACGCTATTCTTTGAAGTGGAAACAATGCGGCCACGTGTACAGGTGGGTGGTACTGACCATCGATGGCACTTTTGCCATTTACCTCATGAGCATTATCAGTAACTAAGAGAGGCAGAATGTCCTGTCAACATGGTTTCAGAATGTATCATTATTTTATAAATTAGTCATAAGAGGTACCACCCTACTGTTCCATTTTTTTTATGCAAATTGCGTTTCCCAATAGATAAACATTGAATCAATCAAAAAATCGAATAACGAGTCCAATTCGATATCGAATCGAAGTCCTAGAATATCGAATTGATCGAAAATATTACAGTCGAGCGAAAAAAATAAGCAGTAGCAAATATGTTCAATGAAATTTGGAATTTACATTGTACACTAGTCCAGGCTAGGTTGAGATATAGGAACATATGGAAAAAAAAACGATACAGGGATACAGATTCGGGTGATTGTGGGAGGGTCAAGACATTGAGTGTAGGGGAGGGGGGGGGGATAAATGGGGAGTTATCCCCTCACATCTTCCTATGCGCTTGCTATATAGACAACAATGTAGACAACTATATAGACAACAATGCATAATAGTTCTTCGTGACATTACTATTAGTAATATACTGGGTTATTATATGAAATACGATAGGAATGTACCGGTTTTTCACGAACAACTATTGCATCTGACCGACCCTATTTAGTACAAATCAGATGGCAACAAATTATATCTATGGTGACGGTTGCGTCACCATAGATTTTTTTTTAATGCTGCTCAACGATCCCACCAACAGCTAGGTTATACGGGGGTATGAATGAGCGGGTGATAATGAAACGATGGAGTGATGATAGGTGAAAGGACGTTTACAAAAACCCATGCCTTATGCGGGACTCGAACCCAAGCCCAACGGTGACAATTCAGTTACTACCGCTATAGCGATAATTGACTTAGCTACCGGGGCGGCACCATATATATAATGGACTCTCATAACCCCCATGGTCTCTGATACATGGTCTCTGATAACCGCACTAACTGCTGATAGTATAACATTGTTCAAAACCAAAACAAAGTTTTGAAACTAATCATTGTAGATCCTCGTTCAAAACAATTACTATAGCTTCTATTCAGCCACTATAATGCATTGTAGACAATCATAACTAAACTTACCTGTTTGTCTTCATCAGAGTCAACATCCACAAGAGACGTTTCTTCTACAGCTTCTTCCTCCACTTTCTCACACAGCTGCAATTCCTGCCGAGATATCGACATGTTACAATCCTCTTTGGACCCATCCTTTTCATCCACGTGTTTATTGTTTAGTGATGGCGACTCTTTGCATTTCTCTCTCAAATTGTGTCTCGCATCATCTTCTTTCAAGTCTTCTGGACTTCTGCCTAGCGCACCGCTTGACTTGGTTGTCTCGACCAGTATGCCATCGTTCTGGGTGATCTCATTCGCGGTACTTTTTGCCTTGATAATATTATCTTCTAGCTCGACTTCACCATTTATATTAGTGATAGTTTTCTTTGTAACTGGCTTTAGAAGACTCATGGCCAGCAAAGCATGTAAGCTTAGTGAGGTTAACACTGCTTGAGCACCTCTGAAGCCATACGCATCGACTAGAACTTGAACTAGTAATGGAAACACTGCTGCCCCAGCACCCATGATGATTTGGGCTATACCCATTGCTAATTTCCTTTGCTTGAAAAAATAGGTATTGAAACACGAAAATGAAGCTGGTGCCATTAAGCCCATTCCGACTCCTGCCAACAAAATAATGTTGATGAATAGCTAGCTATTCACTCGTGTCAGTTTCACGTCAAGGTTGTCATTGCATTGCAATGACTGAATATTCAGAATAAAGGCTGTGAATATGACAAAAATTTAAGATGAGTGCAATAATTTAGATGTTTTTTCAAAAAAGAGAAATCGGACCAAGTTATTGGTGCCGCGATTAAAAAGCGGTCGAGGTGTATTATAAATATTCAGTTATAGTTGCAGTCGTACAATTGTGAAATGTAAGTAATGGAACCATTTTTATAGGTAAACATTTTATAATGTGGAAAGTGATGTTTTTTCAATTGAACAATAACTAGCTGTTAGCTGTGTGGAAGTGGAATTTTAATTATTTTCCTAGTAATATTTTTCAACTTCCATACATGTTATTTCTTTTTTCAAACAGGTTTTCTAGTTCACCTGAAATGTTTATACATATAGTTAGATAAAACTGAAGTGTTTTATTAATTATTGTCACTTCGGCATTTGTTAGTCAACTTCGAATTCATTCATATTAGGTTTAACGACGCACTGTGATGATAACTAAGACATATTGACGTGGAATGTGGATTAATGAGATGGTGTGATGATGTGATTTCTTGGGTAATGGGAAGGATAGCAGAAGGAAGGGGTCGTGATCCTCCCAATGGTAGAAACCATCTCGGTATTAGATTAGATTACAGAAGATAACCACGGAATACACCAGTGAAGATGGACGGTGGAGGGGATCGAACCGAGGTTCGATATGTCCCTCACCTTTCAGACCAGTGAAGCAAGCACGTTAGCAATCGAGCTACTTGTGCCGATCTACTTCTAATTACTAGTAGCTCTATTATTCTGAACTTCAGGAATATTATTCTACTAACCTGGAATAATTGCGAAGGCAATTATCAAATGAGTAACACTCGAAGCAAATATCGTCAGAAAGTTGCCAATGAAGTAAAGAATGCTGCCAAAAACTCCCACTTGGCGACACGAGTAAGATTTTAACGAGTAATTGGTGACCAAACCTGCCCACACAATTTTATTTGTATTCATTTGTTCGTTCCTTAAAACCTCTATGGAATTCGAACCCACAATTTTGTTTTAACAGTCAGCACAGTTCAGATGTAAAATTATCACATTATAAAATTTTGAGTAATGTTATTATAAATTGAGCAGTTAATGGTCTACAGTCCGTCAACACATGATCGAATATGATGGCTCAAATTGAATTATGAATTGATGTTATACCATAAAATATAATTTATATGAGTAGAGTCTATTCCCAATGATTAACCAGCGTCGATGAATTCTCAAAGATTGTGAACAGTTGGCCACAAAATGTGATTTTGTAATAATTGATTTGAATTCTTTTGAACGCTCATTTGAAGGAATGCCTGAAAAGCATAAGTTGATGCTTCACCCCACCTAATATATTGAATATTTCTCTACCAATTACTCACTAGGGTAGTGAACTTTTTCATAAATTATTTTCTAGTGTTTATCGTATGCTTTACTCAAGCTCCTGTGACTATGTTCAACTGTGACCTGTGTAGAGAATTCATGAATGTGTACATCGTTATGTTTTTATGTTCAATACAGAACAGTGATTTTTGTGTGATGGAAATACAATGAGTATTCTGCTGATCAGAAGCCTTTGCTTACCTGTGAGCGAAACTGCTGAGAACAATATGCTGGTTATCACAGTGACACTCTTCGTACCTTCACCCATATTGGTCAAATATTCGCCGAATATCAGACCAAATGACGCCATAGGACCAACAGTCACCACCTGAGACCAATCACATGTGTGTCTGAACTTTGTAGTAGAATTGTATGGAGAAGAGATAGTTTAGCATAAGCTGCTATTAGTTGCCCTGGCTGGATGAAAGATATACTCTCCTACATATTACCTAGCTACCATACACATTTCAAATGACACTGATCAATATTGATTCAACACAAATAAAACTAGAGAGGACGTTTATCAAAAACGTTGTACATTCTGCTCTGAATGCATTATCATATTTCCTAATTTACCCGAAGTTTATTAGATAATCTGAAACCATAAGACTAATTCATGATGTACGTTTTGATAGATTCAGTCACGTTCATCGTTCCAAATTTTTTCCTTCTATTGTAGACGATAAATTATAAATAAAGTCTCAAATCTGACCATTGACCAAAATAATGGAATGAGTCAGTCAGTCAAGGTTACCACAAAAAGGAAAATTGAGGAATAATGACACAGAATTACAACTCATCAAAATACAGTCCGTAATTGTTTTGTGAATCTGCGTTGGGCCAATTGACTTATTTCAATTCTAGTTTTTATCACAAGAATGATAGAATCGAAGATATACTCACAAACATAAATGCCATTCCAATGGTGATCACCCAACCCCACCCTCCTTCTGGTAGGTCTCCACTTTTATCTGAACCAATTTCCACTTTGGTTTCATCGCTCATTATATTATCGTCGGAAAACGATTCAGTATTTCTATGAACTAATTAATACTGGCACTCAACATGAGACGTATGCACTGAAACTCGAAACTTCCATCTTCTCTTTCATTATGTGACATTTATCTGCATCTTATTGTCAATAGATCAACAAGAACTGGATCGCAATGGTTACATTAGATAACGTACAATGTAAAAGTATATGTCTCGGTTGTAGAGACGTGATTTCTTATCTGAAACGAAAGCTTTTGTTTTAAGCCTTTTCGAATGTCACAGAAATGGCATACATGACATGTAATTCTAATAATACTAACGTTTGAACGTTTGTTGGTATGATCAAGCTGTTAGCCTTGCTTTCGGGATAGATACGTCACACCGTTAGTACTAATGGATATATACAGAAGACGATCGATCGACTTTTGTGTCACAAACTATAGATCATCAAATTATTTTCAATATTTCGGAAAATAATGTTACAAATTATCTACGTACGAATTTAAAATATGGCAAGTAGTTCCAAAAGTACGACTTGAGAAATAAGAATGGCACTTCTAAGTGGAAGAACGACTAAAGAGAGTAAAGAACATTTCATTTGTTAGCCTATTTTGCATAGTATTCAAATTATCTACGATGATTGTATGATATTAATTTAACTATTGAATGAATTAATAGTGGATTAGTGATCTTCTTGATGCCTGTAGAAAGCTGACGAATTGTACTACTGAACGGAAAAGCATGATGAGTTGAATCTTCTTGTGAATGTTCTGCCTGGATAGTTATCCTTTCTCATCCATTCATCCTGACTGTTGGTTCTCCGAGGTTTCCCACATTATTTATTGGGTCACGACTGGATACTAATTTAAATAATCAAGTAAATGATGATTTTTAAATAAAACGACAAAACATTCTGATAACATAAAATTGAGAAGATATATAAATAAGGAATAGACGGAAAAGAAGACATTTTTGAACTTTCTCAAGTACTCCAATTTATAATAATAATACAATTTTGTCGGGCCTACATAATGTTTCAAATTGGACAGGAATAAAAGTTGTACAAGCAATAATTACGAAGTTTTGCCAGTCGATAAAATTATGAACATCACTAGGGAATACATGATAGTTCTGAATGAATCTAGATTTGCAGTGTGAAGTTTGGATGAAATTGGAATTGAAATAATAAAATGAAGGAACAGAGTGGAGAGTAATGAATGTAACCGAATAGTATAGAAACTAGATGCAAATGATGATATTTTATTTTATCAGTAATAATAATACTCAAGAATTAACATTTTAAAACACTCTTACAATATAAAAATATGTTGTAAAAATGAACACATAGTTGAAAATTATTTCTACGACTAAAAGACTATGTTTTTGTATTGCTTCAAATCCAGCTCATTACATTAATAATACTAAATTGTGGTTCGTTTATGATGAACATTTGGCTGATATTCCAAATGTGAGTGGCATTTGTCATGCCTAAGATTCCACACTTTTTTTAATCATAAGTCATTTTCTTAAATGATCTAATCAGTTCTTTCTTCATGTATTCACGTTTTCCTTTCATGCACCATATTCTTAATTGAAAATAAGTATTTTATTTTACTTCCACGTCTTTACTCTTTATACCGCAATGATTCATTCATAGCACACCATATCCATACCCTAATACAAAACACTTTACATACTAATATGCATTCAGCCAATTCAATCAAGCACAATACCACATTATCGAATGTAAATCAGCATTCTACCTCCATGGAACTGTTCATTTTCAATCAATTTGTATTCTATACCTCAAGGCACTTACATCGCACACGTAAGTAATGATACGAGAAAAAAATGTGCGGGGATTGCACAGCTTATTTAAGGTACGGTAATGTAAGTGATAATCTCAAGTAATTCTTTTCTGAGAATCTGTCCTTTAATTCCATTCCTCCATGAACTGGTACTTGTACAGCTTGAACCAAAGTGGAAATCTCTTTTCTGCCTGGCAAAACCAGTCAACCTTGTGATATTGCATAGGACTTAACAGCTATCAAACGAACAGAAACAGACTTTTAGTTTTGGTTCAAGCCACACAAACACGGTCTCTCATGTACGCCCTACACGACTTATATTTAGCCTGAACTCAGACCGTACATATCATGTGTACTTGGGCCAGGTAAATTATACATACTGTTTACAAAATAAAACACAATGAGTCAATACTGCGCAAATAATAAAATTGGATTTAAAATACAGTTAACTGGACATTTCGATATCAATGACACGTTCTTTGAAAACGATACTGAATTACGCTGACAGATAAGAGTACTGTAAACAAAATTTGGACTTTTAGACAAGGGAAATATTCTCAGGTGAATTTAAATTCAAATGTGAGTAGCCTTGTTGACTGCAATTAAAATAATAATTTGGCACATGGGCAATTAACTATCTACTGTTTTCTTGACAGCGCATCACATTATTCAATTTTAATATTCACATATTGAATGAACACAACATTGAAGAAAATGGCACTTTGATTGTATCAGCAAATTGTCCGCATTGTCATACTATTTTTTAAGTACATTAGGTTTCGAGTTGATTAATTCCTCATTCATGTGTTTTACACTGAAATAATAGAAGCATTATCTACAGTAGCCTAGATAACTGGTTGAAGACCCAAATTGGTAATGTTAATCAACCCTCTCCACTCCATACTTGACTTTACTAAGCTACAGACTACAACACTTTCTGTGATGAAATTCAAATTGAGTCCCATGTACCTTGAGACTCTCATTTTTAATGGATTCATATTAAACTGCCAACCTAACTGCCAACTGTATTCCACGAAATACAAACATAAAATGGTTAATTAATATATCGTGCGTAGATCGTTACGTAGGATTAAGTAATATAAGTAATATTTTAGGAACATTAAACTTGTGAATAATTTTCCAGTACCTAATAATGTTTACGGTAAAGCCTCACCTTTTGGAGGTTCCAAAATACTCGGCTTATGAGCTTTGACAGTCTTCAAAGTTTTAGTGCGCCCAGAAAAGTAGTCCTCTATTTCCTGGAGAGTCTTGCCTTTAGTCTCCACAAGGCAATAGTAGAAGAAGATGGTCCCAACGAGGGAGATGCAACCGTAAATCCAGAAAGTGCCATGTTTGCTCGCAACATGTTGCAGCATAGGATAGGTCTTGACTACAATGAAGACAAACATGTGTGCAGCGCAAGTCGTCATCCCGCCTACGAGACCGCGCACCTGTATCAACAGTGACAATTGTTAGCGCGTTTCTCGGTCCGTAATCATCTACTGTCCTATTTGTTAATTCAACTCTAGACTCATCGGTTCATCAATAATATGTGGAGTTTAATATAGATTTCGAAATAAATAATATAACTACATGGTTATTGAAATGGGAAGCTGTATGACACACAAATACACTCCATACATTTTCATTGATATTGGATTCACTAATGCACCTCAATGATAACTAAGATCTATTAGCGTAGAATGTATCATAAATGAAAAGATGGGATGATGAGATGATGGTTTTCATCAGGTAATGGGAAGGATAGAGGGAAGGAAGCGGCCGTGGCCTATATTGTAGAAACCATCCCAGCATTTGCTTAGGCTATAGAGGGAAACCACAAAAAACCTCTTTGCAGAACTTTCTTGCAGCACGTTTGACTTTGACGCGTGTCATATTCACCTGAGTGGGGTAAACTTCTCCGATCATGACCCAGGGTACCACCAAGAAGCCGAGAGTGCAAGCGATAGTGAAGGCGAAGATGCAGGCGACTGGGAACCAGGTAGCAGTCGGTTCGATGTTGGCAACACGCCACCCTTCGCGAATATACATGTACGTGCCAAGACCAATCATCGACAGACCACAGCCAATGCCTGGAACAATTACATTCACGTTTACTGGCAGAACAAATCAAAAGCAATTTGAGAGATAATATAATGAAAATATAGGTCAAAAGCTGAAGTATTATTATTTCGTTACACCAGTTTAATCTCATTCTATTATATATGAATATACTGTGAACTGAAAGTTCATGAAAGTCCAATGTACATAACCTAGCAGTGAGCAAGTATTTTCTATATTTTTGATAATTTCAGCATCCTAATTTATTTTAGCACCGATTATTTTTATCAACTGAATTTTCCCAATTCAAAATATTCCAATTTCCAGAAAATACTCTTTTTCTATTATTATTCCCAAGGTTGAGGTCCTCTCTCAAATGATGTCACTTATCGCACTGCAATCAAACTGATGGAAAAGGCTGATGAACCAAAATATTAAAATCAAGTGGTTTCTGATATATTGTGAAAGTTTTTTCATGCAAGTAATAGAAGCAATCTAATATAATGAATCAATTGATTTGAAGTGTGCAAGATGAGTGAAAATGTGATTATTCTAACGGTCAACATAATCATTATGATTTTACGAAGGTTGCTTCAGCTGCTTGACTCACTCGAGATAAATGTAAGAGGGCGGCGTCCGCATCTACGCAACGAGATACAAGCTACAATCGTTGACAGCAGACGCACCACGCCGAGTATCACAGTTGCCAAGTACTTATTGATTTCAGCTCCAGAGTCCTAGACAAGAAGCAGTCCATTAGAAATACAGTCATAAGATTGACGCTGCTAAAAGCAATAATAATAACATGATCAACATACAATCAAATTCTGATGTCTACATTTATACTCCACAACATTTTTGTGCAATATTCTCTCTCTGTTATCTACAGTTTTTTCTTGTACAGACATGTTTATGTGATGATAATAATTGTTGTTTGCCAAGACTCCACCCACAGCTAGTGGTTAGTGGTCCTGATGATCAGATGATATATGAATGATGGCTAGGAAAAGTTGGGAAGCAGTCATTATTTGTTTGATGGCAAATTTACATGTTTGGTTTTCTTTTGAAGCCCATATTCTCATGAAATGAGAGTGTGAAAGCACCTCAATGGGTAATCCTAATACTGTAGTTTTGTTAAAGGTTTACCGACAGTCTGGAGCATGTTTTCTTTATTAATCTTATAAATACATTTTCAGTTCAATAATTTATAATGATGGCCAATCACCTATAGGTAGAGATACGTGTTTTGTAATACTTGACGTGTAATACGTGACTGTAGATGAGACGCTCGTCCCAACGTCTCATCTCTAGAGTCCATGTATGTTTTTGTGGCGATTTTCCAATGGCTAAAGTACGTAATAAATTTTTTGGTACAAGCCCGTATATGCCGCGATCTATTGACATAGTATCTGGAGTACCCGCGTCTTCGGGTCACTCCAGTTATGTTCGGCACTAGCATATCAAACGGCGAAATACGGGCAAAACGCGGGAAGCTATAAACAGCGTTGTTCTGACAATTGTGAAACCTTTGAAACATTGACAATCAGAACAAAACTTGAAAATAAAAATGACAAATGAATAACACTGCTTACTTGAAAAACTTCAACAGCGTAAAAAGTGACTGAGTTGACTCCGGAGAACTGGTAAATCATGAAGTACGTAACAAGCATCGCAAACGGTTTCAGTGCCGATGGTTGCATCAACGCTCGCAGAGTTTTCCTTGGTCCAGTCAGACGGACAACATTATTCTTGGCACGGAAACGAAGAAGACTATCCATCTCTTCATCGACGTTGCAAGTGTCACCTCTGTTAAATAATGAATAGTATTGGCTCACAAACATCTACCTCATCTTACATATATTGAAGAAGTTTCATGGACTTCGAGATCATTTCAATTTTTCGGCATGTTACGTTAAATAAGATAACAAAATGACAAACTCGAATCCATCTTATTACATAATACCGTAGTAAATGCATAACGAAATGAAGAAAACAATTTGATAATATATTGCAATATGGGATTACGATTACAATTGCATGTCCAAAAATCAAACACTATCGTACTTTCCAAAAACGATAGTTCGGTCTGTGTATTATCTAAGCGGTAGGCCTATCCATTGTTTACAGAAAAAGTAGACACTTTGGTCTTCAGCATATACAATAATTCAGTTCATTGTATTTCAAAAATCCCTCCTTGAAATCTCAACTACGCAGAGAGTATTGCTTTTCTAAATCTCCTCTTTTTTTCTACACAACACAATACACTCAATGCCAGACGAGACCATGACGACAACAAATATTCCGATATTAACCAACAAAATGATACTTCATTTTGAGAATCTTTTCGATATTTACATAAAAAAGATCAATCTACGACTGTACTAATGTACGACCAAATATGTGATCAATTTCACTGAATGCTTTGTTCATTACACATGTGTTACGACAGAAGAGAGTTGGCAGTGAGGAAGCTGGCGGCTGGCCACTGCCATCTATACCATTATAATTTACATCGTGTCACGATAGTTGGCTGGCATGATTGTTACTCTGAATTCTTTCCTATCCTTCAACACTTCATTGCTAACGAGTAACGATCAATGTGTCCATCTAATCACGCAACACTGAATATCTGAACACCTACAATATGGATAGTTCAATAAATATTGAATATTATAGTACATTATCTTTCTTGTATTTTTTCCAAATGGATGGAAATAGAAACCAATGTGAGTGTTCATCATAGTGAATTACTTTGAAAATGGCTACGATCATACTGGATGAAACATGGACTATCAGAAACATTCATTCCCAGGTTTTTGCTCGGATCAAGTTTTAAAAACCTTGTAATGATGTATCTCAATAATAAATAACTCAATTTGTTAATTGGCCTGCTTTGTATTTGTATCGAGCTTTAGCAATGAGTCACCTGAATCGTTGCAATGCCGCCCTTGCATCATCCGTGCGACCCCTCGTCAACAGGTAATTAGGTGTTTCCGGCATCAACGTGATGGTGATGAGTGCCAGCATCGGGATGGCAGCGCTGATGCCAGCTAGCATGGTCCACGACACTAAAGCACCGAGGAGGTACTCGATAAGAACACCCAGCGATACTCCAACGGCAGCCAAGGCAGACAACATGCCACGCAGGTGAGGTTGAGTCACTTCAAGAGATGAGAAACAATTGTTTTGAGAGAATTGATTAATTGAATTCACTTCAATCTACTACATTACATACGTACAGGTAAATTGACTCACCATGAATTATAACAAAATATATCAGCTTTAATTAATCTAAATCATGTTATTGTTCAATTTTTTTTCCAATAATTGAAGTGATTTGAATAGTTTTATCTAGAATTTGGGACATATTTTAAAATCTTGAGTGTGGTACATATTATACTCACAAACAATATCTTGATAATGTATTTAACGAAATGTAGGGCCTGTGGAATAGAATATCATTCATTTTTTAATATCCCCATAGCTGTCATGTAACAGAGATGAAATCGTGATATATCTTATAAATCTGGATCTAGCTAATAATTAGCAAATCTAATAATATGAAGCATATACAAGCAATGCTCACCTTCACCCGTGTACACCCTAGCAGGAGCACCCACCATTCCCGAGCCGAGTCCCACGAGTAGGCGACCTCCGTAGATCATGCCGACGTTACTTGATCCAGATATCAACAACCAACCAAGGATAAGAGGAATCTCAGTCAGCATGAGCGTATACTTCCTACCGATCATGTCCATCAAATAACCGCCAAGAATACAACCGAA
Source organism: Brachyptera putata (assembly GCA_907164805.1). Lineage (NCBI taxonomy): Eukaryota > Metazoa > Arthropoda > Insecta > Plecoptera > Taeniopterygidae > Brachyptera > Brachyptera putata. The sequence goes on from OU015463.1 coordinate 39,322,059, forward strand.
AGGAGTCGTCATCGAGGATAAACTCGCTAAAATGAAAAAGTGTTCCAATTAAAACAAAGACTTGCACATATTTATCATACTGTGGGGTACACAGAAGAATTAATACCATCAATTGATTTGCATCTATCGATATATGAATAGAACATGTTTTCAATATAATTGCTTCATTTCATTTCATAATTTCATTTTAGAACCGAATCTCCCAAACATGGAATAAGATAGGTCATGAATAATTACTGGCAGGTTGTGGGTTTATTGGTTAATGCTGATGGCGTGGTTCCAAAGTTTGAGTGTAATATCCCTATGACACGTAAAATAAAATAAAAAACGTTGTTATTGCTGTGAATACGGGTTCCTCATGACAATATGCCAGCACTAATTATCAATCATTCAGTTCTGCCATTATTATATAGTTCAGGAATGAATGGATGGTCAATATTGTTATATTTTATCAATTTCATAAGTCTCATATTCGTTCTTTATAAACTGTAAAATATTGTATCCAATTATTATCATGTACCTTCCATGGTAACCTGACTGAACCCTGGTGAACCTTAATAAAATAACGTGGCCAAAATACGGCCGAAACACGGACAATCAGGTTTCAAGGGACCAAACGCGGACGGACATTTCATGACCGGCAATTACCAGACAGGCAATTACCCTGATCATTTGTATTTGTAATTCATCAATACATTAAAAGTTGAATTTAAAAATGTAGAAAATCACGGTTAAAACAGGGAGAAACTAGAGACAAACAACTAATACATTTTGCGGACAAAATAGTTAACGGTTAAAACAAAGTGGGGAAAAATATCGGCTGACACAAGGATTGTTCGAATCCCCGATCATATGCTTTCTATGCGTATTTTGTCTGGCCAAAACAGAGGCAAAACGGAGAAATTTGAAGGACACAATAGGAACAATTTAGGGACCTAATTTGCCATCCAATTTCAGTATGCAGTGCAGCTCTCAAATAAATGTATGTCTCTCTCTCTCTCTTTCTCTCTCTTTGTACAGTAAAATGTTGGAAAATTGTATTCCGAGAGAAAGCTTTAGGACTACAACAGTCTGTCATTACCGATCCAGGACGCTTGACTCTCGTCAATGGTGATTGTGCTATTCGGGTCTTGCAGTTGAGGAATTGCTACCGCAGAAAAACCAAATGCCAAGCCAGTATTGATCGTACCGATGTTGGCAATGAATGCAGCGATCACCTGAAAAGAAAACAGAATACATAGAAATTAAATCATCCCACAATTTCGATATTCATTTTTTGCCTAATTTGATTCTCGTTTGGGTATATTTTTCACCTGTTCTGTCACGGCATCCACAACCATGGGCATAGTATTCGATTATTACATTTAAAGCTATTTCAGAAAAAAAAAAAATATATAAAACAAATCCCCTATTTAAAATACTCATAATCTGTTTAATTCACAGATCTGCCTAGCAAGTTACGTTGTGAAATCAAGTTCAGGATAAAATCATAATTTATGAAAATGTGAAATATTTCAAAACATTTCCGGCTCAGGTGCAAGTAATGCATTGCTCGTGTATTATTCTGCTACCCGGGTACCTGAAATATGGAAAATAGCATTTATAAAGCAAGCAAAAAAAAATATATATAAAACGAGAACCGTTTTAACAAGCATTATTGTTATCCTTACATTTTTTCAACTACCCTCCCAAACCACTTTCAAATCGTCATGATTACATTCTCGAAATCATCCATTGATCAAATTGTTTTAATATTAAGGAGCTATCTGCTGCATCAATTTCAATTTCTGAGTCAGAAACAGTAGTCGAGATGGATTTTACTATTACCAGTCGAAAACTAAGTGTTTTATTAATTTGAATAGTTATGAATTACTGCACTTTATTCAGGTCCCAGAACTCCCTAGAACTCCCTTCACTCTAAAAGTACGAACTGGGTCTTGTTTTTTTTCTAATTGCTGGTGTAGGAGGCTGCAGGCACATCATCATGGTTATTGTTTTCAACACCCATACTAACTTCTACACTTCTAACAAAATCTACCAATCGCCACTGTGGCAGCAGCACACTAGTTGCCATGAATAGTACAGCCATCACTCGTTGTAGGCCTACATATTTTATTTTTTACCCCACAAATTTAGCAAATTTAGCTGCTTGTGCTTCAGTTTATTTACTGCCACAATATTGAGAAACTTTACTGACAACATAATTACATAATAACCATTTACATATAATGAAATTCCTAATTGTGATATATTTTAATAATTCCTAAAAATTAATGGGAATACCGCAGCATAGACCTGCATACACCCCATTAACACAAACTTGGTGTACGCAAGCCAGTCTGTGATAATATGAGTGAGCTTTGCTATTGACTCGCGTAAACCACCAACCACATCACTGATCAGGACAGAAAAACGAGAATCAAAGGGCATGATTTAAATTCGAAAAAATGTGGTACGTTTTATTCGAATCACAATTTACATGGGTAATGCCGGCTATTACCCGGGTCCTCATTTCTTACCCAAAGGCCTCATATTACAAGATGATACACATGCATAACAAATTATGTGGTTTCATGACCCACATCCAGACACCCAGACCTAAGCCCAGATCTAAAAACCCAGATCTAATTATGATTGCATGCAATATTCGAAACATTCATTACTCAATTTCACATTCAATCCATTTATTATCAATCAATTGAAGAGGAGCACTTGAGCTCCGTCAAAACGATTACCAATTAATAAGAAGCGGTCTAGTACGTGATTGATAGCACTCACTCTCACACTATGTCCATAACAGTGTAAGAAAGCAACATTTTTTGTGTTCCATAGGTAATGGTATAAGTGCCTTGTCAAAGCTATTTGATTCCAGTTTGTAGGTTTTCGATGTGGGGAAGGAGGAGGGAGTTGACCATAACCAGATGTTGCAAGCAGGGCCAATACACAAACGCAGAACACATAATAATGATGAAAGCCGAAAGGATTATCATTTGTTTGACGTCCTCATCTCTTGATCGATTACTTTATTTGCAGTATTTAACCTAACTATATATGTCAACACAATATCGTCATTACTACGGAGAGCTATTTGCTTACAACAATACAAATAGTTATTATCCACTCAACATCTTCCATTGGTGTAATAACTTTGATGATAAGTAATTACATTCAATTGCTACGTATTGATTAATTAGCGACTGATGTGAACTGAAAATTCTGGTCAAGACTGGGTTCGAGTCCAGCACACGTTTACTTACTCTAATGATATCCATTTATCACTCGTGTACCATCACCTGACCTAATTCACTGATGCATGCTCAATTACAAACAGGTACTGACAACCACATTGTAGATTAAGTTGGGTCCAAGAAATGAGAAAAAAATCAGATAGTATAGCCTATGTAAAGGCATGAAGATATTGGCTTACGAGTGAATGGGTTTCGATTCAGCGAAATACCATTTTTTGGATGATGACGTTTGAATGGTATGAGATATCAGAATTGTAATAAAGATGAAACAGACATTTTTGATACAATCAAGAAAATATAACCAAACACTTTTTGCCGTACATCGCATAAATTTCACAAATATACAACTAAGAAAACAAATCTAACTGTATACCTGTGAGAATAGATGATTTCATTTCAGATCATCTGGAGGTATAACGATACACTTTTTTTTCTATATCAGAACTTTGATAAATCTCGTACAGTTCAATATTATCGCCAAAGACTGATATTTCCCTATACCGACTCCCATGCACTCTTAAATCGTGTATGTTTGTGTTACTAATATTTATATTATCAGCACTGTACTTCCTAAATTCATCTTTATTTTCATAATCAAACTTAATATTGTCTAGTACTTGCATCTTATAGTAAAATATTTCAGATGTGGTAGTAGATTAATGATTACGCCTTGAAAGTTGGCAATTTAAGTGACACTAGTGTATGACTACCAGTTTATTTCGGTAATGTCAGGATCCGATGAGAATTTTGAAATGCAGAAGGAATTTCTATTAATTGTAACACAACTTGAATCTAATGGTATCACGGACAACATTTTCTATCTTCGGTGATTTTATTCTCTTTTGTTTTTGTATAAAGAAGTGCGAGTACACATCGAATCCAAATGAGGACGATCGTATGTCGCCGCTATATTCTAGCAAGAGCGTTTGGTAGTTTCGACCCACCAGTGCCATGTACTGTGGTCCGTCGAGAAAACTCAAGTCATGCATGATCATTTAGTATACAAAACTGCAATGTGACCTATTTGGCATGTGCTGCCTACTTCTATCGAGTGCAAGTTTATATTATTATACAGATTATAGATCTAGGCAAATTATATGCTAACCAATTAAACAGCAGCTAGATCAATACATGAGCTTCTATATGACTAGATCGAATGCATTTATAATTGATTTAACCATGATATCAATAGATAAGATCACAACTTTACATAATTATCAGTTCAAATTGTTTTAAATAGATTGTTAAATATTGATATAACCTTAATCTATTCAGGAACAATTGAGATACTGAATCCAACTAATAACTACGCATCGGTTTGGTAGGTTTCGACCATACCCAATATAAATATAAATATATATATATATATATATATATATATATATATATATATATATATATATATATATATATATATATATATATATATATAATTATATATATATATATATATATATATATATATATATATACATATATATATATATATATATATATATATATATATATATATATATATATATATATGGTGATGTCACATTTTGCGGTATGCCCTCCTTTGAAACAGTTGGCGGTTCTGAAAAGAAGCTAACGTTAGGTTCTTTTCAGAACCACCAACTGTTTCAAAGGAGGGCATACCGCAAAATGTGACATTACCATCTACCATTGGCCCTCAAAACCTTCACCATCATATATATATATATATATATATATATATATATATATATATATATATATATATATATATATATATATATTTCCGTATTATGTTTTGCAGACTCACGACTGTAGTTCAGTATCGATCAGTTCATTATTCGGTGAGCAAGTGTAACAAAGGTTCCTATTTGCTGAAAATCCAATTCATATTTGGATTGCTTTTATAACACTTGGAAAACAAATGTTTAAAAACATTGATTTGGGGAAATTTTGCATGCCACCATCTTGCTTGCTCTTCCAACAAAGCATGCATATCGCATTTATTGTTGAAAAGGAATTGAATTGCATTTTGCGTTCATCGATGCGAAAAGTAAACGTAGTTATAAACGTTCTGTTTGCGTTTATATCTGTTTTAATAATAGGAAGCAATTACTCGATTAATTGACGACGTGAATATCATGGTTAAACGAAACAGTAGACTCTTGTAATGCATAGATGACAAATTGCAACCGATAATTAAATAAAAAATGCTTGCAACATTGATCGGAGTCAAAGAATGACCTTGCTCACTTGACTCATGTTGGCATGACTTATGTGTACACACATATATGTGTGTATTTATATAGAATCGATTGAACGCCATGGTCATTTGGAACAATTGAAGCAGCCTGCCTGCCTGACCTTTGGAAAGATGACAGAGGTATCCTCTGACCTATTCAGTGTTATTAATTTTGTGATCGTAAGAAGCATTTAATCAAGATGCTGTCAGACAATTGGTCCACATTTAATTGCTATTGTGTGCGATGGCCTGTAGAAGGAGTTAACAACGAGGTAGTTACTGGTCAGTGAGATATACACAGATAGTTGAAGAGCTGGACGATTGAACTAATCAGCTATTATAGTGGATGTTTTCAAACAATCGTTCTGTTTACTCAATTGAAATGGATAATTGCAGGGTTATGTACATATACATATAGATGTATATGTATGTATATTTTGTATCGACTTCAAGGATACCATTGGTATATATTTATACTAGTTCAAATAAAAATTATAATTGATTTCTCACTTGTTCTTTTATTCAATGGGTAATGGAATTATTTGAAGATGATGAAACAATAATCATCATCTCCAAATAATTCCATATTCCATTCAAAAAAATAACAAGTGAGAAAGCAATTGTAATTTTTCTTCTTTAATGCGTGAATTTTATATATTGGCGTAGAAAAGCAGTTTCTCTTTCCTACCATCCTCCGAAATTTTCATTTTTCTCGCACTTTTATGAATTTTATGGTATAATCCTCTATGATATATTCATTCTTATAGTTTACATTTATGGGCTATGTCGAATAGCAGCAGTTAGTCCTACGACATTGAGATAGTTGTCTGTACTGCCTGACCCAACAAACTAAATATAAAGGCAGTAACAGGAAATGCAGTCGCTTATATTGACATTGCTCGCATCGCTCAGGATGTACACTTACGATCACATATGAATACATTCTAGAGAAAATGTACGAACATTATTAGCACTGGAACTAGTACATAGTGTACATACATACGCTCTCCATGTATGAGCCATGAAAAAATTATATGTAAAATACGGGTAGATTGAAATTCAATTTCAATTTCGTAAAAAACATATATGTGGTCGCAAGTGTACACCGGTATGTTGTATATCCAGTATAATAAGACTACTTACTCCAATTTGGTAGTTTTGGTTGTAATTTTGGCTGTAATGATGACCAACATCTATTGGCATTGATGAATGATAAATGAGGTGATGGGAAAATGAGACTGTAGGTAATTTTAATGTGTTTCGGATAGTGGGAAGTGAACTATTATTAAGGAACCATCTCAGTTTCATCTTAACGACAGGGAAGAAACCACGAAAAACCTGCTTAAGAATGATTGACAATTTCGGGAATAGAACCCAGGTCTCTGGAATGGTTCAGCGTGCTGGCCACTGGCCCATGCGTCAGTCATCAGTATCATGGGAATAACGCGAACGAAGATTCCCATTATACACAGTTGACAAATTTCGACTTGGATTATTCATGTTGTGCGTGTATTTGTTTTTGTCTCCGAAGTTATGTTTTGTCCCCGAATACGAAAGACTGATGGAAAAAATGAACCTGTAAAAAATCTCCGATTTATTCTCTCGGTTCCACATTTTCATGACATTTGAATTACCATTAATTCCAATTGGTATTCTTGTTTGGATTCTGGAATATGTTTTTCATCGAGCTGAATTTTCGTAAAAAAAACTTGAGTAATATACCAAAGACATCGTAACTCACACTCTACTCTTTTGGCCGAACGAAACTAAATTCCCCAGACCTCTCGTTTATGTAAGTCTAAAATCGTGTACCAAGAAAGAGACCCCAATAACAGCACGCTATTTGGAGGGGGGGGGGGGGGCACTGTATGCCTATGATAAGACTGCGTCAAAGATTATGTTACCATTACCAGCGTTCGCTTGTTCGCATCTGTTCCATTTGCTTTTTATGTTTTGTTTTGTTTGTTATATCTTCACAGTTCTATAGAGCTTTATATTCTATAGAGCATGTTTCAGATTACCATAGCGACTAGAAAACTTGGTGGCAAACAAGACTAACACTGAAGTTGTGGTTGGAGAAACTATTACATAATTTGGGTGACATAGTTGTAGACTTATTACAACAATGTATGACATCACTTGAAAAAAGTATAATGTCTATACTCTGCATGCGCTACCCTCCCCAAGTCAAGTTATTGCCACGTTATTATTATAAACATATGTTATTATCCTTAATTTCGATATTTTTGAGTATTTTTTTTTGTGTTCAGCAATCTCAAGTGTATAAGACAGAATCTTCATTGAAGATATATCCAATGCCTGGACCCCCGTAAAGTTGGCCACGCACGTGTGCGAAATCAAATTTTGACAAATGTCATTCGTTAGTGCTTCGTTAGTGCAGGTTAGTGCCGCAAAGAAAATCGTTAGTGCTATTATAGTGCTGGCACTAATTTACCAAATACATCGAAATCATCGAAAATACAATCGAAATACATCGGAAATTGAAATTTTTTGACGTCATCATCTCATATTGTGTTAGTGCTCGTTAGTGCCGCTCATTTTTTCGTTAGTGCTGTTAGTGCTTTTCGTTAGTTTCATTTTTCGATGTCACCATCTTAGATTGTGTTAGTGCTGGTTAGTGCCACAAAAATTATCGGTAGTGCCAGCTCAGTTGGCCATAAATTAGTTTCAAAAATCGATATTTAATTTAGCCACGGTGCTATCTATGTGCGAGGCCAACTCCACGCTGGCCCCGCACATGATCGAAAATTGTAATTTTTTGACGTCATCATTTCAGATTGTGTTAGTGCTGGTTAGTGCCACAGAAATCATCGTTAGTGCTAGCTTATAGTTTGGTCATAAATTAGTTTCAAAAATCGATATTTAATTTAGCGACTTGCTTGTAGCACAACTAAGCTGGCACTGACGATAAATTGTGTAGCACTAATCAGCACTAACACAATCTAAGATGGTGACATCGAAAAATGAAACATTTTCCATCATATGCGGGGCCAGCGTGAAGTTGGCCCCGCGCATTGATAGCATCGTCGCTAAATTAAATATCGATTTTTGAAACTAATTCATGGCCAAACTGAGCTAGCACTAACGATAATTTTTGTGGCACTAACCAGCACTAACACAATCTAAGATGATGACGTCAAAACATTTCAATTTTCGATCATGTGCGGGGCCAGAGTGAAGTTGGCCCCGCACATAGATAGCAACGTAGCTATATTTTATGTATCGATTTTAGAAACCAATTGTGGCCAAACTAAGCTGGCACTAACAATAACTTTCGTGGCACTAACCGGTACTAACGAAAACTCAGGTGTATATGTCATAAAAACGCCATTACTGCTCATCTTCGGGGATGCTGCGCACATAGCACCATCGCCAAATTATATATCGATTTTGTGAATTGAATTGTGGATAAACTGAGCTAGCACTAACGATAATTCTTGTGGCACTTAAAAGCATCAACATACACCTTATTCCGTGTGACAGAAAAATACAATAATTCCTCATGTTCGCATGTGTATAATTGCTTTTGCCCCGCACATAGATAACACCGTCGCTTAATTATTACTCGATTTTTGAATTTATTTGTGGCCAAACTGAGCTAGCACTAACGATAATTTTTGTGGCACTAACTAGACCTAACGAAGACCTAAATTTATACGCCATAAAAACGCTATAATTGCTCATGTGCGGGGCTGCCCCGCACATGACTTAGGTTGATTTTGCTCCAAACCAATGCAGCACCAACGATAAAATGAGCGGCACCAACGAGCACTAACACCATCCAAGGCGATGACGTCAAAAAATTTCAATTTCCGATCATGTGCGGGGCCAGCGTGAAGTTGGCCCCGCACATAGATAGCACCGGCGCTATATTATATCTCGACTTTTGACATTTATCTGTGACCTAACTAAACTAGCACTAACGATAATTTGTGTGGCACTAACCAGCACTAATGAAGACCTTAATTTATATGCCATGAAAACGCTATAATTGCTCATGTGCGGGGCTGCCCCGCACATGACTTAGGTCGTTTTTGCTCCAAACCAGTGCAGCACTAACGAAAAAATGAGCGGCACTAACGAGCACTAACACAATATGAGATGATGACGTCAAAAAATTTCAATTTCCGATGTATTTCGATTGTATTTTCGATGATTTCGATGTATTTGGTAAATTAGTGCCAGCACTATAATAGCACTAACGATTTTCTTTGCGGCACTAACCTGCACTAACGAAGCACTAACGAATGACATTTGTCAAAATTTGATTTCGCACACGTGCGTGGCCAACTTCACGGGGGTAATGCCTGGACATATTATACTCGTCAACCAAATATGATATAGGGCAGGTTCAGGAGGTTTCAAGTATTATGTACCAACTACAATCTGTTTACTGCATTTTCATGGAACAGATTATGGACATATATTTCTCATAACCGTCAATCAATATGACCATTATGTTAACCGATATGAGCTTCTTGTTATAACTTTCGAATAGTATGATACATCAAAATTCTAGTACTGAAGAAATACAGATAATTCCAACACCTCAAAATTATTTGAAATAAAATCAATATTCTTGGTTTCTGACATTTGGTAAACAGCTAAAAAATATGTTTCTTAGATGTATACCTGTAAAATATATGCGATATAAGTTGACCAGTTTCCACGTACACCATCCTGGAGGTATTACAAACATCTTCAATTCTCCCCCGTATTAGATTTTTTGTAGAAACTGTTTTCTTAAATGATTTTTTTTGGTAAAAAATGATGAAAATGGAAGAAAAAATTATATTTCATTGAGAGTCCACGGGAGTCAAGCAGAATATCAGTTTTTTTATGATAACATCTGAAGGGTATGAGATATCAAAATTCTAAAAACAAGGAAACACAGATATTTGTAATACCTTTCAGATGATGTAAGTGATAAGTAATAACTATTCCTCTCATATCGCCTAATTGTCATGCGTATACGTTTTGAAAATGTATATTTTCAAGCATACGCCTGACAATCAGGAGATTTGAGATGAATGGTTATTACTTATACCATCTTGAAGTTATTAAAGAATTTTGATATCTCATACCGTTCAGAAGTTATCATCAAAATACTGATATTCCGCTAAATCGACTTCCACGGACACCTAAGCTCTTATAGTTATTTCTATAGTTTACCTGTCGCAGACAGCTGCCCCGATTGAGCTTTTCCTGAGCTTTCGTGATGAAATCATTGTTGCTGGTGACATTAATGACGATCTTCTTATCACTATTCGATTTCACCAGAGGAGCTTTACTCTCGACGTCCAATTTCACCGTCGATCTGAATAACACAAGGCAAGTCGAAATAGTATGAGTTTTGCAGCTTCACTTGGGAAAGGGATGCATGTTGAAAGTTGAAACTTGAAAGTGTTAGGCCTATCTCTTGAAAAACTCCATATGTCAACACATCGAATAGAATGTGATTACATTACTCTAAGCGAATCGATTACAATCATTGGAAAAATATGTTTCAAGTTATTCATTTTGGGTTTCAACGACGCACTGTATTGATGTATTGATATTGACTACGATCTATTGGCGTCGGTGAATGATATGTGAGATGTTGAGACGGAAGGTTATATTGTATCAGCAGTTTTTGGATAGTGGGAAGGAGTCGATCGTGGCCTGTTGTTCAGGAGCCATCCCAGTATTGAACTGAATAACGGAGGGAAACCACGAAAAACCCCTGCCAGGATGGTCGACCATGGCGGGAAACGAACCCCGGTTTGCTGAGTGACGGTTTAGTGTGCTAGTCACTCGACCTCTCGCCTCAATAACAAAGATGTTGAGGTAGTACGGACTTTGTATCACACGCCATTTATACAAATTCATCGTTCACAATATTATACATTTCTTTGTGAGAACGGAGGTTCTGAAACGCGTTCGATCAAAAGAAATCAGGAAACTCTGAACGACACTGAAGATAAATGTAAAATCATATGACACACGTGATTCAGTTTTCACAAAAGAAATGTTTAATGATTTATAAAGATCACGTTTTTGACGTTTGTTTCACTTTTGACCGTTGATTTGAGAAGTCGTGACTTTTGACAGGAGAGCATGAATTGAATCAAGCATATATAAGCATATAATATATTATCTTTGCTGCATAATCACGATTTGCAGCTTAGTATGCAATCACTGACGAGTAATTGACAAGCTTATTGAAAATTATTACAGCACTTCTTCAAAATCATTTTTCAAATCATTCCGTCCAACAGTTACTGAGACTAGGCGATAACAAAGTCATTGTGTAAAAAGATGGACCCCAATCTTCATCACCGTTTTCCTCCGCTATGATGTGGTCGCATACAAAATCAGAGATTAAATTATCAATAGCTGCTATCGCCTCAATAGGTAATAAGTAACATGTACCAGAAGCTTAACGTATACTTCCCAAATATACGCATGATCCCTTAAAAAGAAAGGTGGGCCCTAATCGAACAAAATTAAACAAATAGATTTGATATTTTCACAATATAAATATTGTTAACATAACCACTGATAAGGAAAACGAGTTTACATATGGGCAATCAAAGTGGCAGATTATAAGATTAGGCCTAGTAGGCCTATCGTATGATTTGAAAACGTACTTTTCCGTATTTTGCTTATATAGTTGTACTGTTAATAATTCAAGAGAATATACGCAAATTTCTGATATTTTCAAGCCGATCATAATGAATATTCCAAAAATAATGTTGAATGTCAATTCATCATATACGGTATAGCTAACGCCAGTTCGTTCAGAGTCACTATGCAAATGTAACTCACGTTCGGAGCGACCACCCTTATTCCACATCTCTTATATGCACGGGTCGTTCGTGCCGTCTTTCGTGGTCACAAGTATACACGTGATTGTCAGCATATGTCACCGAGTAAACCATGGTAAAACTTGCACTTCCTTGCTGGAAGTAAATCGTATCAAACACCGTATTCTATTAATAGTATCTCCAAGGGGAAAACAGATTATTGTGTTTACAAGTAGGTCAGTTTGTTTGTCTTGCACCAACCTGCACTAATGTGTTGCTGGTTCAAAAAGGAAGTGCGTCATATTACGGGTTTGGTGCAGGAAATGGTTCCTTAAATGTTGAAGTACAAACAAACACGAAAGTGCCTATTTTAGCGGTTCCTGGGCGGTAATTTTCAAAATGGAAGCAGATCCGTTGATGAAGGAAGATGTTAAATATCACGGAACGTCATATATTTATTTTTGAAATATGTGTCAACAAGTCTCAGAAGATGTAGGCCTATAGGTTGAGCTAGGTTGAGCTAGGTTGAGCTAAGCTAGGTTGAGGCTCTGACCAGGATTAACTTTCTTGAACATCCAACATTAATGACGTAGTTCACAGCTTATAAGCCTACAAAATAGTGTCTGCCTACAACTTGATTTTGGCGTCTGCTATCTAGCACTGAACTAGTCACACCAGCTCCGGAGCTGATATGGCACTACCTGAACTAGTGCTAGTGAACATAGGAAAACCAACACGAAAGTGTGGCATTGATGCTGCACCACTTTTACAAAACAAACACAAAAGTGCAGGAACGAAAGAATCAGTGCACAAAGTGCAGGACAAGCAAATATACCTAGTATTTCGACTGTTACTTGTTCATGTGTCGAGAACCAAAAAAGCCATTGAGAGGTTTAGCGTGGGGTTTAGTTTGCAACTTTGGTATCTTTTCCAAGGTATATTTTTTTTATCTTTTTCTTTTTTTACGTACATAAAAGTCCGCTGTACGAAACATAATGGATAGAGGTATCCATTCAATCGATAAAAAGTTTGACCTTCTTAGAGTTTGAGAAGATGATAATAATAGCATATAGTGATATGAAATCTTATGTACAAATCCAGTTTTGAGATGAAGGCCAAGGCACGTAATAGAGAAAATATGGTTACCAAAATTTCAAATCTTCTCGCTTTCTGCAACAGGTTTTCGCACATGTCTAAACTAGCAATAAGTGTATTCTATTCACACACCTTCGATAATTAATTGCTCCAAACAAAAAGTGTTTAATTTGGAGGCCAATCGGGAACCAAGTATTCAGTAATTTGTACAAGTTTTTCTATGTAATCACTTCCAAATAATCCAACACTACATTTGAATGTAATACAAGTTGAGGAGACGTATATGAGCCTCACAAGGCACAGCAAGTGTTATCTCCAGTTAGTATGGTAGATTACATGCTTCTTACAAAGATTGAGAGCAATACCAGTGGGTATAGCATGAACAAATCTCAAGGATTCACTGAGTTCTATTACATTTACACTTCCCAAATATTATTTCGCTCTTCATCACCACAGTCATGTTTGCCATTCTAATTAAATAGCATATTTATTGTAGATAATATGCGAGTGATAAAAAGTGCTTATACAATCATAACTGTATAAATTGAAACAATTACACATGGTAGACAGTATCATTACTAATAATTCGTGCCTCGCCTATAGATTAGGACTTGGCCTTGACAGGTTCCATGTGAAACTAGCTGAACTGTTGAAAATTTGATAAGTCCCGGTATTTTTTGATAATTCAATTTTGAGAAGACAATCTAGAAATAAGACTGAATTTCAAACTTGACGACGAGGACGTCGACAAAGGCACGTAGTTTAATCATATAATTGGACATCCATTCGGTCCAATTCGCGTATTTTTCCTGGAAACTGATTCACACAAAACTTTTTCTATGCAGTACCATGGCAGTACTTATTTTCTAACTCATTTTCTCATTTTCATTTTCTAACTGTACGGTAACAGTATGGGTCTTGGTAACAATCAGTCACAAGAATAAATTAAAGATTGAAAAGTTGAGAATACCCATAAGAATAGATAGCATTGTATTGAAAAAGTTGAATATTAGTATTCCAAAAATATCAACATTTTTATGTGAAGTTAGGACAACAATGACACACATACATTTTCAAGCTTTACGAACATCGTGCTAAACTGTTTTCAAGATCAAGAAGTGTATGTATTTTTTACAATCGATATAAATACATCTCGCTCATCTTACAACTCACATGGTGCGTTTTCCTGGTATTATTTGATAACACTGAGTTATCTGAGGATTACATACGATAACTCCGATTCTTGTTTCTTGAACTAAAAGTTGATTTTTACACACTATGTTTATATCTGGTTAATGACCCTCAGATTAATAATCGAATTAGTGAGAGAAACGAGGCGGCAAATTGTACGATGGCACAATTGTATCATAAATTAGAGGGATGTGCAAGGTATACAGATCTGTTGATAATTTGCTTTTTATTTCTCATGCGTTCGGTTTCATGTTCGATATATCTTCTATTGAATATCCGTTTCTTTCATCATTAGCAATGGGAACCGGCATTATTATCGATCAACGATGTCAAGTTACTTTAGATGTGACAGAAAATCTGCTTTTAAATAATACATCACAATTTAAAATTTTAAAAGTCTCATTTCCTCTCATTTGCATTACTACATATCGTGAGAGTTTAGGTAGTCTATTCATTTGTGTGCGTTTGCATATTGACCTGCTATATATTGTGCATTATTCTCTACCTGATGGCTGGGCATACATCTCTCAGACTGGTCAGAAAATGCAGCAATTCACTTACATTGGATCTAGGATAATTAGATAAATGAATCAATATATTATGAATAAATCAAATACAAAGTCACGATTTATATTAGGTCTGAGCATCGATAAGAAAATATAATGTGAAAAAATCTTACCCTTTCATGATGACGAGTTTGGGAACTTTGAATAAATCTTCAGACACAAGTTGATCAACCTAGTCAATCACAACACATGCAACCGAACTAAACTTAACATTGGTTTATAAGTCACTAGCAATGAGTTCTGACATTCGTGTGAAAACGAGTATAATAATAGCAAAATATGAGCGTCACAAGACCGTAATTAGGCCAACATCGAAAAAAACTCAAATTCAAACACTTCAAATCATAGATAAATATATTGTCCGAGTTATTACTTTTCTTCACCCGAAAGTCACTTGTTGGACTTTCGTTAATCTGTATTATCATAGTAGTACTATCCCACGAGTGTGTGCCGTCAACTGCGCTTGTCCGCACCGCATGCTCTTTTATATATATATATATACGCAGAAATCAGCTGTTCCTCCTCGCTCACTCTGACGTCAGCGTGTAAACAAAGAACGGGCGCACCACGCTAGGTACTAGTGGTAGCCAGTAAAAAATTAGTATCCCAATTCGAGCTTCGACGAATAATTTGGGCGTAGTTTCGGATTGAAAAAATATCTAAAAAAAACTAGAACTAGTGTTTCGAAGTCCAGTTGCATGAACTTATAGCTGTAGTAATGTAGCACTATCTAGACTTATGAGAGGGATTTAGTACTGAGAATAAAATAGAGTTATCATTTTAGTCAATGTTAGCCCAAAGTGAGATGCAAAGTGTATTACACTAATACAAATGAGAAAACTTCTGGAGGAACAACCTCTCCGGAGAAGATACCTCGTACCGTTATTTATGGATTTGTTTCCCACCGTGATCATGTAAATTATAGAAGAAAACGGTACCTTCATTTTCAAGCGGGAACGGAAGGGATGATTTCCGATGGAATTGTCGAAGATTTCGTATTGAAACTTGATAGTTATTACAGACCAGATGTGATATTATTTTTAATTTGGATATTTTTGTTGAAAACACTTCAACGAACAAACACTCTTATTCTTACGTTCTATCTATTCTCATACACTCATCGCGTACTTCAACATAATCATATTCATACCCTTTGTTATCGTACACTTGCGGTCACGTGAAATGGTTTAATACAGGATCAAAATTTTAATTAAATTGAAAACTACGCGTGTTTAAAAGTGATAATTTCTCCAAAGACTATGCGTGGTGTGCTGATGTATATTGTACTCCAGTTATAGTGCGTTTAATATCAGTACATAATAATGAATTTTAATGTACCTTGATCGACTCCTTTATGTGACCGCAACCGTATATCATCTGATGAATTCTTGATTTGAGATCAGCACAGCAGAACGATGAAGACAGCAATATGGCGTATATAGAGCTACTCTTAATTTGAGTATGCTTAAAATCTCTCATTTTAAAATCACCAAAGTTAAAAACACAAAAACCTTTTAAAAATCTATGCGTTATCGTCGATTGTTCTTGTCGTCTCGGTATTTGTAGATCTCACATTCCAACTCCTAGTCTTGCATTTCTTCATCATATACGCTCTTCCTCTCGTAACATTTATTCACTGATTTTTATTTCATTTATATTGATTTTTCTGATTTATCTATTTCCTTTATTTGCTTTCAATTCGAACGAACTGATATTGTTTTCTAACAATCCGATAACGAGGTTAGATTGTTGTTTGTTATAGATCTTGTTGTTCAGTATTTGTTTATCTAGGCGAGCTCTAAGAAGTATAATTCAGTAGGTAAATTGACGTAGATGAACGTTGAAGTCAGCATAGTATTCACGTTTGTATGTGTATTCTACATATTAAAATGCCTGGTCTATTTTTAATAGATACAAGATGCAAGATTAGAGTACACAAGTAGATGGTAAAAAACAAGGCTTCACTTTCGCCATAACCATTATGGTTTCAAAATAAAAAATCAGATGATAAAATTATTTCAGGGTGATAATAAAAAAAATGTATGAATTAACTTGCAAAGTACTAATCGAAACAACAGAGCGATAACAGATATCAATAGATAGTCTATCCAGTCACTATTTTTTAAATGAATGTACTAATTTCTTTATATTCGAGAATAGATAGATTGTATTTCTCAATACCATGTCTATTATCGTACAAATGTGGAGATGTATTTGTGATCACAGTAGTGCCATGAAATAAAGATATTACCTAATCATTTATTCATTGCAAATGAGATTTTTTGATACATGAACCGCTTCAGAAAGCTTATTTTCTCTACGATTGTCTGGAATCTTGCTTACTTCACGATAATGTACGTATGCCTTTTTATTTTTCACTCGTAAGCACTTTGACGGTCAGGTTTCGAGAATCCAAGATGGACAACAACAAAGAAAATACACAGCACAGATTTATTTTCAGAAAACACTAAAGGCAATTGCAATGAAACTTACAACGTATGCAACTGTATTAGCTTCGTAAAAAAATGATATTTGGTGAAATAATGACAATTATGAGCCTTGAAATAATATTTTTGAAAAAAGGTTGATCTTTCATTAAGAATTGTTGAATGTTTGAGGAAAACAGAGAAAAACACGGGTATCTGAAGAGGTTTGCAGACACTGGAAGTACTCGACGCAAATTGCCATCAATACAAAAACGAAAACATTTGGTGTATTTGATCCAACAACGAGGTCCGGAAGAGGTTTGCCCAGGTTCAGCAATTGAAGAAAAGAAATGCATTCATGAACCGACCATACCAAACCAATGAGATATCGACAAGATCTCAGTTAATTTGGACTAGACTTATTTGGTGCAAGAGGTACTAACAAAACTTTCTTAAGGTAATTTGATCAAACACGGATTATATCAGATTATGTACGATAGTAGTAAGCGATCATTTGTCATGCGATGATTAATTTGAGGAATAATCTATATTGTCAAAAAATCATCAATTTCATCTCATCTTCACATCTCATCTTCACTTAACTTCAAATCTGTAACATCTATCAAATACTTTCTTTAAACCCGAACATTTATTCAATACTTCAATTCCCAATTCCTACTATGGATGTATTATGTTATATAGTCCAACATTATATGTAGGCCTATTTGCTATCCATTGTTATATATTCTCATTTCATTTTCGTCCTCATAGAGATTGAGTAATTTATTGCCATACCATTCTGTGTTGCTATGTGTTGCTATACCCACTGATTGAGGAGAGGAAACATTCCGAGTGTAGAATAAAATCAAGAAATACCCACATTATCGATCACATTTCCCGTAGAAGAATCATGCGGAGGACTATCAACGATGAATTGTGCATTAATTTTTGACCATAATAAAAAATATAAAAACATCTGCTCACCAATTGTTATTGAGACAATATCTATGTTGAAAAGATGTTGACAATTTCAGAAATTAAATAAGAAGCAGATGAAAATAAATTTCAAGAACGCTTCCCAAAAATGAAAGAAAATGATGAACTATCCTATCGAGCTGTAGTCTTTTTATATTTCAGTCCAATGTAGAAAACTTAATTGCCATTTTGAATTTGCTGACATGAGCATTGTAAGCATTTTTTTCAATTATCCATAAAGTTCTCTAAAACTAGGTAAAAATGGAGTTATTCTAGTGCATGTTATGTTAACCTATATTCAATGAGCAAATGGAATCGTATTCCTCTGGTCAGGTTCAAGCTGATATAGCAGTAGGTGCTCGAACGTGTGTAATCAAATCATATTACAATAACCGATGACAGCTGACACCTGAGCCACACCAAAGGTAATTATGCGCGAGACCTTCGGAAAGTGTGACTAACCAAAAACAGAACAACACTATTCTTCTATTGTCATTTGTCTGTGTTATATTTCTTTTCAAGAGCAGTTGAATAGGTTATAGTTTCAGAAATATTTAACGACAGGATTTTTGTTGATCACTAAACAAATCATCAAAAAGTAATTAACCAGAATAACAATTATATTTGTCTTAATTGTAAATTCTATCTCTATATATTTTGATTATTAATGTTTAGGAAACAACTTATACTCACATTTTGAGTTTTATGCAATGTAATTATAATCGTTAGTTCCTTCGAAAATGGAATTGTCTAGTTTTCCAAATACTTTTTAATTTCACTGAATTAAGCCTCAAGAAAAGTATTTTTGTATTGTATGTATGAGCATGAGCGAAAACTTCTTTTCGGTCCAAATCTGTTGATTCTCTCTTCGTTCGTTTGGATGTTCTTTTTTTTGTGCGAGCTCCATGAGTTAGTTGACTTTAACTTCTTACAGGCATTATCTTTCAGCTTGAAAACTGTTTAGTTCTGGGTAACTATCGATCAAAACTCAGAACAGAAAAAAATTGGCAATATTCATCATGAGAACGGAAAAAGTAGAGCATATTTGTATCCAAAAAATATCAATTTCTAGATGTAAGTACAACAATGAAGGACATGTAGTGAAGTTGCATGATGGTCGAGTGAGTTTAAAATACAATGTGCATATTCCATACGAATATCCGTTCATCTCACAATGCATAATATGCTGCGTTACCTATAGTTTATATACAGCTATATGAGATATATGAAAGAATACGTTCCTCGCTGATGACATGTGTCCATACGTAGCTATAATCACTGTTTTATTACATTCTCTTGTACTTCTATATGTCTGTACAGTGACAAAGAGAAGTATTATACGATAATATTACATTTTTACTGCATTTTCAAATTAATTGGACGAAAATACCCAGAACTTCTATGATTTCTAGAGTCACTAAATTTGCATAGGCCTAACCTTCATGGTCAAACGCCGATCCTCGTGAGAACGATAGGCGGATGCGTGGACTACCAATAAGACCAAAAATACATATGAAAAAAATCTTGTTTGGTAAACAGCCGTGTGTAACAATCGAACAGTCAGACATGCGGTAAGAACCCTTGAGAGTCGATTTGTGAGTAGAGTAGATAATGTATTCTTTTTAGCTGATAGACCAATACGCGTGACAATAATCATGAGATATGAGATCTATAGTTCTCACTCATACCACTTTGAAGGTATTGAAGATATCTATCTTTTGTTCTTATCAGAATTTTGATATCTTATTCTGTTCAACAGTTATCACCAAACAACTGCTTTTCTGTTGAATCGACTCCCGTGGACTCTTGAATAAAAAGGGTATCTACAGCAGTGGTTCCCAGCCTATGGGTCACGAACCAAAATAAGTCGCGGGCATAATTGCATCGGGTCGCTCATTACTAAAATACTCATCATTGAGTTTACACCAGATACTAACGAATACATGCTGAAACATTGAAGCTACTTTGAGAAATCCAGGAACTGAATTTGAAGGAAGAATGAGGAATTTTGTTTTTGGGTCCACAATCTTCACTATACTTTAAACTATGAAAACACAGAATAGTTACGTTTACTATGTCTGATGCGAAAGTTGGAAAAATCCTGAACCTAATAATCGATCCGGCATGAGACTAGGGCTAGCTTACAAATAAAGTCGAAAACAATTTCAAAAGTAGTGATAATTTCATCAACAAATTTGCTTACTATGTGATCATCGTTAATTGAGGATTAGAGGTGATTAGTCATACAGAGACGAAGTGATAAATATTTTTGAATTGATCAAAGTTAAATGAGTGGCTAGCATACAGACCGGGATTCGATTCCCGTGATGGTCGACCATTCTGGCAGAGGTTTTTCGTGGTGAAACCATCTGTCGTTCAGGTCAATACTGAGATGGTTCCTCAACAACTGGCCACAGTCGAATTCTTCCCACTATCCAAGAACACCTAATAAAATATCCTTTCATCTCATCATTCCAACATCTCATTCATATATCATTCACCGACGCCAATCGCTCTTATCATCAGTTCAGTGCGTAGTTGAAACACGATATAAATGTATATATATATTCATTCTTGGGGTCGCTAATATATCTGCTTTCTTGAAAAGGGATAATGTTACAAAAATGATATTCTGGTCTATAAAAGATATGTCAAGAGAGTCGCATGGGCGTCTTCCATTGCCCTCATTTTATGAAAATTATGAATGAAATAGTTTTTGTGATGTATCTAATATGTGCAATAATGAGCAGTTCCGATATCGCTTAGTTTGTAGCTCTGTGGGCTAACTACACCGTGATAAGACTGTGTTAGTGGAGATAAGACATCGTGATAAAGTCGCGGTTTCTTCTCATTGGTGTGTATGCTGCGGTTGGATTCGATTAGACAGACAAGTGTCGAACCTTTACGAAACTAGCAATTGAATTATAAATGTCATCCGACATCCAATTGAAAAGGTACATTAGCCTCCTCCCACACACTCGAAGTTTGAATTTTCTTCAAAAGTGTTGAAAAATCGGTTTGTGCTGCTTCTGTCTCTAGTTATTCCAATCTCAATGTGCGGAGGGGGGGAGGGGTTTAAGTGATTATACCTCAATTGAAATTATTTAAGCTCTTTTTTGAAAAACTTGTATCCACGAAAGCAGAAGGCGCGAATCATCCGTGCGCTAGTGCCATGGTGTAGGGGAGACGATCGCTCGGAACCTTCTTATTTCATGAACATTAGCATACATTTAATAATAACACAGCCATTGTAAAGCCGCCCTCAAACTAATTGTGTATAAGCTCATATATATATATATATATATATATATATATATATATATATATATATATATATATATATATATATATATATATATATATATTTCTTGAAAATGATTATATTGCTTTTGTGGTCAACCTCAAATTGAATACAATATGAAACTTCATATTCAACTATTTCTTGAGTAAGCAATAATTTATAATTTCTTATTTAATTTCACTACTCGGTATGTCGTGTCAGAGCTCCCTTAAGCTGAGATATACGTGCAGATGAAGTTGAAGTACATTTGGGAAGTATTTCAAGTAGCGACGTAAACTCACATTAGAAATAGAAATAAGATTACATGGAGCAGGCAGTGAGAAAATAGCTGTGGTAGGCTGTTGTATCAGACACGTAAAATTGTTTAATAAATAAAATTGTAATTTCCACCCATTGTTAGGTCTACATAGCCTGTAACATGGATGATAGTCAAGACATTCTTGATTCAAGACATCAAGACTAATCAACGACATTCTTACGACTGCTTCTTTTTCTCACGCTCGGACTATAAAAACAAATGCCACTTTTTTTAGTAATAGGGCCTACATATAGTTCGCTAATATTTTATGAATCTCATTCCGCTTTATCATGAAGGATATATAAGCTGATTCTCTACAAAAATCGTTTGTATATCGACACTCTTGGATAAGATGATTAGAATTATATGGATGCCTTCATCCGTTGCTCAGTCAGCTAAGGCATCGCTTTAGAAACGGAAGTCACAGTTGTTCGTGCGTGGGTTCATGGGTTTTGTAAGCGTCCTTTCACTCATCATTTGTTCATAGTTCAATTATCACCTGCTCATTCGTCACCCCGTGAGGTCGTTAACCAAACAATAATCGAGGACGATAATGATCATGATGATTATTGTTCGTTTAACAATCCCACCAACAGCTAGGTAATACGGGGGTACGAATGAACAGGTGATTACGAAACCAAGATGTGATGATGAGTGAAAGGACGATTCACAAAAACCCATGCCTTATGCGGGACTCAAATCCACACCCAACGGTGCCTATAAAGTTTCTACAAAGGTGCCTCAGCCAACCGAGCTACCGAGGGTGGCTAATCATCATCATAATAAATAAAAGATATTGAATTCAATTCAGCACTAGAATATACTTTGATATAGACTTGAAAAAAGTAACTTATTATAATCCTACATCTATAATCACGCAGTATCGCGAAGAAATCAACTATGAGAAGAGATCAACTAACGACTTATGAGAATGTATGTTGGCCTACACTTGCGGTCACATGATATATTTTTTCGAAGTCAAAATTAAAATCCTCATACACACAACCGATAATTGGTTCTCATTCTGTGCGTGAATTGCGTATGTACATTAATTATCTGCTAGTGAGTGTGTACTGTGTATAATATCATTATGTTTTCTTCAGGATGCATCTGAATGTGTCATATATATATATATATATATATATATATATATATATATATATATATATATATATATATATATATTATATATGCCCGTAGTTATGTATTTATATATTAATTTATATTGGGTTTAACGTCTCACTATAGTGATGACTGATGGCATCGGTGAATGATGATTGAGATGATGGGAGGTTAAACTATGTGTTTTTTTGGTTAATGAGGAGTCGGTCGTGAACTGTTGGTTAATGAATCACAGTGTTCCTCATAATAGCACTCAATGATAATAGCAAAGAAAATACTGGAATGATTCGTCCGTTTCCTTGGCACTGTCTAGAATACTTTACAAAATATAACCATTAATCTCATCTTCTCATTATCACTTCGAGTGCGTCGTCAAACCTAATATAAATGAATGAATGTATGAACAAATGAATAAATAAATACAATACTTGATGAAATGAAGAAAGAACGAACATGTGAATGAATAAACATATGCATGAAGTAATATCATTTAACGTAATATCGTGTAAGTTCATTTAACGAATGAATTATTTTTTTATAAAGGCGAGACCAGGAACAAACTCAAAGCGTGTTTTTTCTCTCACGAGGTGAATCCTGAAGGTCATACGCATGTCTATATAACTCGTTCGATTTCAGATAGCTCATATCATGTATATTCAACTGTTGGGCTGGTTAGTGACAACGCTTTACTCCTAATCATTATCTAAACAATGAAATCTAGCACATATCCCATGCTATTGGCAGTGAACGTTACAGCTAAGTAGAATGCTGTGATCACAGAAAATGTTCAATGTGTTTCAGAACTTGCAAATCGACTTGTATCTACTTCGACTTGTATCTACTTCCTCCACCTTTTCTTCACTCCTACTATCGTCTTCCTCTTCTTCACTTCCTACGAGTTCCCTCCACCATTCTTTATTCTCCCACTATTTCTCTTCTTTCACTGGCCTCCATCTTCCATACGCATCATATGCCCAAACCACCTGGTTTTAGAAGACAATCTTTTCACTCCCACTTCCTTCCTTATCTTTTGCTTATCTTCCTCCTCATCTTTGATACTCACACCACTCTCCCAGTCTTCAGGTCACTGTCTACGTCACCACGCCATAAGTCAATATTGGCAGGTATAATAGCTCTTATAGGTCTATATAATTAGTTTGCCATTCTTTGGAAAATCTTCAAAACAAATTAATTTCCTCACTTCCTGGAACAACCGGTCGTCCTATCCATTCTAATCCTTTTCCTCCGACTAATTCCCAATCCTATATTATATCGTTGTTGATTGTTTTCCATTCTTCATCTTTCTTATCTACCATCTACCTCCATTTGCACCTTTATCCCCTTCTTTCATTGCTTGCCGGTCATCTATTATTGAAATCGTCACACATATCGCATGACACATCATTACACAGATCAAATTAGAACATCCCGTTCGAGTACGTTCGATCATCCCGCATGAGATTCTCTCATGAGAAATGGTTAAGCGCCTTTTGCGAAGCTTCATTTGTATGGCTGGATCGCCAGCACCATACCGTCTACTGGTTTAAGCCAGTGATCACGTGATTTCCACATGATCACATGTTTACATTCAGCTAAACAATGCAAATTGATCTATCAAAACATGAATGCATTCCTCAAAAGAAAACAATAGTATCAATATCAATTAGTTCTATTGAAATAGGTCATGAATAACTATTGATTTGCTTGATCCTGAACTTGTACATATGCGCAATTGATCTTACTTGATTGGTTTACCGTTTAAAAATTAAAACTCACAGCTGCAGTATTGAAGTTTTTATATAATTGATATTGTGCTTCATTTATTAACTAATAAATGTTCAAATCGGATGACACAATTCGAAAAGGCGATCTAAGAGTTACAGCTTTATTCAATAAGATTCAATATAAGATTCAATATGGTTTCAGGGGCAGCGAAAATAAGAAGGACATTTTAAATGGGACTGAAATGAATCCGTATGGCACGATAGTCAATTGAACTACTAATTCGAGTTAGGGTGAGGTTGTGTTGTGTTTTGATTCAGTTCAATTCATTGGTTTGGTCAATAACTTTTTCACAGCGTTTTTTACAACTTTCTCACAACTTTTTCGGCGTCACAATGTTTCTACTGTTATTTGTCTAGGTGGAAGAAACTGGTCTCCGAAGTATGATTATATATTATGTATACCACAGAATAGCCTGGTTTAATAAACGTTAAGAAAGTATCTAGATAATATATTTATATTAATTTGTATTTATATATTTATTTTATCTATTTTATCTTTTCACAAGACTGACAAAGTCACGGAGCATTCACAAACCATTCAGGCGGTGAATGTGAACATATTTCAGAGAACTAATCAGAGTTGCAGATTGTTTTAATGTTCGTGTTAAACTTCCGCCATTCGGTAACAGCAAATTCGGCAGAATGCAACATACAAAAGTGAAGATTCTGAATATAATTTGTTGACTTTGTTCAATATCATTCGTATTTGTCCATGCTTATATAAATACGACGCATTTCTTTCACCTTACAAGTTTATAGCAAATCCTACAAAATATCTGCATGATCTGCATCGCCATGTGAATTGATCTAATTTGCGTTATTGTGATGTAACGTAAGATGTCCCTATTATTTCTGTAGATGTTTGCTTCAATATAAGAACCGTTGGATGTTCTTACCACACACAATGTCACAATATCACAATATCGAGCTATGCTCACTGTTTTAAATTATAATGCAAATAATTCTAAATAAAATTGAAATCTGTTCAATGAACTACTTTTCATTGAACCTATATATTATTTGATGGATACTACTGAATCTCATTGAAAAAATTATTAGTGGTCCTTATGATATTTATTTTAAAGTAAGGATTATATTATCTAAATTCTATATAATGTGAGATCCATTGAGTGATTTGTATTACGGACAAGATTGACAATCCTACCAGCAAACTCCCTGAGCGATCATTCACATGAATAAAACCGTTTCTCTTTTTGTTGCCAAATGGAACTATATCAAACAAATACCGGTAGTTCAAGAATACACTTCTGAATAAAACAGACTCTTCTGAAAACGCTTATTATTCTCCACGATTCACATCGCGTCCTGGTTATCATTATTTTTTGGGGTTTATGAAAAGTTGTAATATCCACTAATGAGTACACGCACTTTGAACGGAAGGAAAGAGACGATATAGGTAGGTAGGTAGAAACACTTCTTTTCAAGTTAATAACAAGCAGAATGTCGGTATATTTCATTGGTATCTTTTTTCTGATAACGTTCAGAATGTGTACTAGCACACATGTGGAAAGCTTTTGATTGTTTGTATGTGAATATATATGAATAACTTCACGTTTTGAATGCACAAAAATTGATATTATTCTTCCTAGAGAATTTTACATTTTCATAGTTGAACGCAATAAATGTAGCACTTTATAATGCTGAGAGCCAAATCACGTGTTCCTGCTATAAATGATAAAACTATTTTTCTCATGTTGATTCATTTGGAAAACAAGAAATTCGTGTAGTACTGAATAATTATACTTTGAAGAAGTTTAGGACTTTGAAGTCATCATTTTCTATCATTTGTTATGAATTATTAGCGGGTAATTGTTGTTTCCCAGAATGTTGGTACCTTATATCTTTAAAAGTTACAATCAAAGAACTGCTATTATCCACATTTCTTCCTAGAAAACGATAATTGCATAAATTACCGAGTACACATGATTTTTTTTTTCATCGAATGTGGCAGTGGATCGTGAGTTCTTTTCTCGTACTCAACAACTCATATAAATATATATATATATATATATAGGCCTATATATATATATATATATTGTTTATATATATATATATATATATATATATATTTAGCCACCCCCGTGGCTCAGTCAACTATTGCTAGCGGTACCTATTGGCTACCTATTGATAGAAAGTACTGAGGGCAAGCCGGGCTTGGGTTCGAATCCCGCATAAGGCATGGGTTTTTGTGAACGTCCTTTCACCTTCAACTATGAAGTATATTTATACATAAACATACTTCATAGTTGAAGATGAAAGAACGTTATATATATATATATATATATATATATATATATATATATATATATATATATATTTATATAACCGGCACATGCAGCGTAGTGGTTAACGTACTTGCTTTAAGTGATCTGAGATTCAGATCTGAGAGACGAGGGGAATTTCGAACCCGGTTCGATCCCCGCCACCGTCCATCTCAACAGTGGTTTTTCGTGGTTTCCCTCTGTAGTCTATGCTAATGCTGTGATAGTTCGCACAATATGGGTTACGACCACTTCCTTCCCATAATCATTCCCATTACCCAAGAAACCTTCATCCCATCATCTCATCAATAATCCATTCGACGCCATTAGATATTCGCCATCATAGAAGTGCGTCGTTAAACCCAATGTATAGAATATATGGGCATATATATATATTATATTGGGTTTAACGATGCACTGTTGTGATAGCGCAGATCTAATGGCGTCGAATGGATGATTGAGATGATAAGATGAGGGTTCTTGGGTAATGGGAAGGATAGTGGGAAGGGAGCGGTCATAGCCGACTTATTG
The DNA here is from genome assembly GCA_907164805.1 of Brachyptera putata. Classification (NCBI taxonomy): domain Eukaryota; kingdom Metazoa; phylum Arthropoda; class Insecta; order Plecoptera; family Taeniopterygidae; genus Brachyptera; species Brachyptera putata. The sequence goes on from OU015463.1 coordinate 39,349,899, forward strand.
TAGGAACCATCCCGGCATTAGCCTAGAATACAGAGGGAAACCACGAAAAACCACTGTAAAGATGGTCGGCGGCGCGGATCGATCTGGTTTTGAAACTTCCCTTGTCTCTCAGATCACATGAGGCAAGCGCGGTAACCACTACGCTGCATGTGCCGATTATATATATATGTAGTCTACCTTCTACTTTTCAGAGTTCCTGGATCAGATAACCGTACAAGTGTTCGGTTCTGGACAGAGATGCCTCACGTACATTTCACTGCCAGAACGTTCGCACGTCGTGTTGAGTAATACCCATGCTAGAATAGAAAGAAGACGTCGATTCTGATCTGAGCCATATGAACCTATTCAGTGTGCGTATCAAATCCAATGCAAGTATTCAACACAGAAAAATCATCCAATGTACTGTATACGAAACAATAATTGCCTAATGAAAGTTGAAACTTTGAAAAAAATGTTGTTACCGATATCAGTCTTACCTCTCAATTATGGATGATGAAAAGTACACATGTAGTCCACCAATTAGTACAAGTACAAATGAGTTCTAATTAAAATCTTAATTGATCAAATATCAATGCTGTAAATTAAATCGTATCATAACAGTTGAACACGCAATTCTGGTACTATTTGTATCAGTATTGTTTTGTACCATGTAGGCTACTCGCCGTTGTATACAAGTACACAATTCACTACACTTGCCTTCAGCCAAATAAGCGGATCCAGTAGTGATCGACGATCGAGTGTAGCTTAGCCTTCGTCAAAACAGAGTATGGATGCAAATTTGAATTATCTAACTAATCGTTATGATGTACCTATGGGAACAGACCCGAACAGTCGCTATTTGTTCACATCGACTCTGGCCGTCGTACTAGCTGACCCATTGTATGGCTTTGTTTTTTCTCAACTGTTCACCAAATTATGGCATTTTTGAATATTTAGTTAGTATCCAAATCAGTAATAGAAACTAGAATAATTAAAATAGGGAACTAATAATGAAGTGAGAATCGAGGGGTTAACAACTCCTGAAATCAGGTGTACACTTGCCATGAAATCCCATTGAAATCCCTGAAATCATCTGAAATCAGGTGAAATCACCTGAAATCCCTGAAATCATCTGAAATCACATGAGATCCCTGAAATCACCTGAAATCCCTGAAATCACCTGAAATCACTTGAAATCCCTGAAATCATCTGGAATCACCTGAAATCACTTGAAATCCCTGAAATCACTTGAAATCTCTGAAATCACCTGAAATCTGAAATCAGGTGTACACCAAATTTTCGAGTTGTAAACCCCTCGGTGAAAATTATTATTATAATGGCAGGTGAGATCGTGAGTGAGACGTGGTGCCCCGTCCAAACGTTTCTACTCTCATCTCATTCATAAAGCCTTAATTGGGGAACAGTGATTCTATATCAAATTTCGATGTGACTAAAAAAAAGTAGTAGGGGCTCCAATCATAATACGAAATAATGATCATTAAAAACTAAGCAATTTTTTTATTGAAACGAGATCTCACTTGACATTTATCTCTGCAGTATAAAATATGACATATTAAAATATGGCAAATAATGCAATAATGATGGCAAATAATGATATGAGGTTCTTTCAGTTGGTCAAACGTAAGGATCACATCGACCGAGAAGTTTAAATCAACCACTTTGTACAGACATCAATGAAAAAACATTCAGTTTTGCTGGTTCATAACTTCCATAATTATAATGTAAAGTTAAATGTAAAGTTAATGTAAATGTTATCGCCAGCCTTCCTGCGTGATAGCCTAATGACGTATCCACCCAGGACGTGAATTATCCTCAAGGTCTACTAACTGTCTCATCGACTGCTAGACTTATGTGCACGAGAAAAGGCGCGAACCACCCGCGTGGGCTAGTAGTGTAGAATAGGGGACAATCAAGTCGAACCTCCTTCATTCAGGGATATAAGTTCATTAGATTGTTGTTTCTTTGTTTATTTATTTGATTTCTCGATTCTGAACGTGTTGCAAGAGGCACAAAACCAAGTTAATGGATTGTATAAGAGTTCAGGAAAATGTAACAGAATTTAGAATGGCATTTCTGATTAAAATTGATATATTTAGAATTTTGGAAAGAATATTTCTCCGATAATGATTGAAGTTTAATGTTATTAATCAATTCTTCATTTTGAAAGAAGAATTATACTGCTCAAATTCATATTTTCTGTAATAATCCTAATCCTATGTTTCCTAATGTGAAATTGAATCCATTTTCACTCCATACTTTCAGACATATTTTCGATCGTTCTTAGATCTACATTTCATTTAATTATTTTATACTTCACTCTCTGATAATATCATTCCGAGTACTTACATCTACTGTTGAAATTGATTTATGGAATTATAGCAGTTAATCTTGTACTTATTACACTGTTGTATAGGCATTCGTAATATCGTTTGTATAATTTGTTCAATAAAGTTTTATGTCTTGAGATAAGCTCCATCATTATAGTAGTTGTTAATAATGCTACTTGTACTTGGCTATTCTGCAAAAATAATCTTGTGCAGGGTACACACGAACGATTCATGTCGTCACAATTGCCAATTGACATGGCCAACTGGATTGGATTGCATTCTATGTGTAGAGGACACACGCGTATCGTGATCCAAAAGCAATAGACAACTGACTGAGCAATTTAACAAACAATCGACTGAGCAATTTAGAAAAGCTACTCTAAAATATGAGGAGAGTAATTTCCTTACCTGAATTTGTATCGTTTTGTCAGCGTCGCAAGCAGATCTGTTAGTGATATTCGGTCGAATCCCAGAATAGTAATTTCATACACTTGAGACTTGTCTTTCTAAGAAATCGCTATATTATAGAATATTTTTTAGTTAAGTATCAATCAACTTCCATCATGGTTGATTTATTGTTTACATAAATACACACAAACACATATAAATAGGCCCATATATATATATATATATATATATATATATATATATATATATATATATATATATATATATATTTATTTATATATATATTTCAACTTCCATCATGGTTGATTTATTGTTTACATAAATACACACAAACACATATAAATAGGCCCATATATATATATACATATATATATATATATATATATATATATATATATATATATATATATATATATAAACAGAACTACAGAGATGGTTTTTTACCAAGTTTCTACATTGTGACTCAACAACCCATAACCTGAATTAAGCCTGTACTCGACAGTTGTGTGCACGGAAAGAGTTGTAATCACATTATATTAATTGCCGTATAGGCCTACGGTTTAGTTGATAACTTGGTCGTGAGGAAATCGTATTTGAAGCAGTTCAACTGCTTATTCCAATGGTATAGGCCTAGTAAGCTTCAATTGCTAGCTTCAGTAAGCTTCAATTCAAGCTTAAAAAATTTGACGGAACCAATTTGAAAAATGTCTGATATTTTTCAAAATGTCTCATTTTCAGTTTCCACATTTTTTTTTCCACATATTCCGTTTGGAGGTGGTTTTAGACTCGATTGAAATCCCTTTCGAACTTAAATTCGAGTTATAATTTATATTCAGTCAGTCTAATGTCCATTCATAGAGTAAAGAAGTTGGTCTATGGTTCATTTCCAGTGCAATATGGATTCTGATAATATCTGAATATAGGGCAAATACCGTAGTTGAATTTCATATCAGTAAGTCTCTCACCTTTCATTTTAATCATATGAATTTAAATTCATAATGACGTACCTATGGGATATATGACGTATACGATTTTTTCCTGTTAATGCTGCTTAACGACCCCACCAACAGCTAGGTCATACGGGGATACGAATGAGCGGATGATAATGAAATGATGAAGTGATGATAGGTGAAAGGACGTTCACAAAAACCCATGCCTTATGCGGGACTCGAGCCCACGCCCAACGATGGCTTCAGTTACTACCGCTAGCGATAGTTGACTTGGCCACCGGGGCGGCTATATATTATTTTTATGGAACCATTTAGTTGGAGTACACATTAGGTCTAGACCGACAACTCATTTCGTTATGGAAGAAAAGATTAAACATTAATATAAACATTGCCAGTTTAATTGACCTTACAGCATAGAGATCGTAAAAAACTCATATCTGTGCAACTGGAGTAAATCTATTTATACGTTATCAACTCATAGAATATATAGTAATTTTTCAATATTTTCAATCTGTATTCTTAGGTTTTCTCTGATTAATTCGATGTATCAGAACAAGAGATAATGCCAAGGCTGAAGTGAAGCAAATTGCCTGAAAACCTGTTTCGTTATTATGTATTTTTGTAGTAGCCTGACCTACAGCGCACATCGTCAATTCAATTTGTTTCACCGAATAGAGAATTGGGCCGACTATTTTGTCACGTTGATAAATGATGATATGAGTTGAGAGAAATAAGAACATTAATTGACTAGAAAACTGTCGGTGGTTGAGTGCCGAGTCAATTTCCTCAATTTTACATCTAATCTATTTCTTCTATTAATGTCGATATAAGTAAAAGATGGACTGAGGCCTGTTTGCTATGAAAACATTTTCAACTTCAAAGATTCAATTCATTCTAAGTATTTCCTTTTTCCACATTTTTCATTTGCAGTCAATTTTATTGGTATTGTGAATGATATTCTCGATCGTAGTATGGAACACGTGTTTCTCATTTATTGGTAGTAATCCAATAGTAATCCAATGGCTAAGGTACCGACATCAATCTTACTGATCGTAATTCACATCACAATCAAGTTTCGATTCTTGTACGGTATTCACATTGAATTGATGTGAACAATTTTCTAGAATGCCAATTGTGTATTGAATGAATGAATATTAGGGTTTTTAGGCGCGTCGACAGTTGGGAATTGTGTGACAGCTAAAGCTTTTTAAACCATGCATACAAAACAAAAATGAAATATTAATGATGAAAAATGTGTTTGAAAACAAAGAAGAAGTCAAATAATATGATGAATAGCATAAGAAAAGAAAGATTCGAAAAGAAGAGTGAATCCAGAAGAAGATCGAAGGTTTCCCGGCCCAATAAAAATGTTTGAATTGTTCATTATCTCTCAACTATTGATTGAATTATTAGATTTGCAGTTTGTTGAATAAGTTACGTTATGAATAATTATTATTCTAGGGTTCACAGAACGCCCTTGTGGTGCCCCGTTCGAACAATCATAAGTAGACTAAGTACTACTTACAATCGTTAGATAACAGAGGAAGAATGATTTTGTGTCAATGTTTGGTGAAAATAAAAATTAATATCAAACCGGTAGTAGAGGGATTATCTTGATCAATATTTTGAAAGTATACTGATTTGAAATTTAAAATATTGAACTATTCCATCTTTTCGAAGTCATTAGCCACCTCTCTGGCTCAGTCAACCAAGAGACTGGTCCAGAAACTGAAGTCAAATGGGGCGCGGGTTCGAGTCCCGCATAAGGCATGAGTGTTTGTGAAAGTCATTTCGCCTATCATCACTTCATCATCTCACTATCACCCACTCATTCGTATTTCCAATATTATAACCTAGATGTTGGTGGAGTCGTTAAACAACATGAAAAAGAACGTAGTTATTCCATAATTAGCACGGAACTGAACAATAAAAATGAACTAGTGATACTTTTTTGAATAGAAAATAAAATTAAATTGGACTCACATTTCAGGTGGTTCTGCTACTGCAAGCGATATCTTTGAATCAGTAGGCTGCACTTGTTGCACTTGCTGGGGCTGCACTTGCGGCTGCACTTGCTGCGGCTGCACTTGCTGGGGCTGCACTTCCGGCTGCACTTGCTGCGGCTGCACTTGCTGGGGCTGCACTTCCGGCTGCACTTGCTGAGGCTGCACTTGCTGGGGCTGCACTTGCGGCTGCACTTGCTGCGGCTGCACTTCTGGCTGCACTTGTTGCTGATCACATTGCTTCTCCTGCTGCTCGTGGTGCTCCTGCTCATGTACCAACTGCGATGACGTCGGCACCTCTAGGTGTTCCGGAAGAACGTTTCGCTCGAGATCTGGGTTCGATTCCAGCTTCGTTTCCGGTGATGCTTGCTTCTCTTTATTGAGATCAGATTTACGAGCACTTTTCTTCCTGTAAAATTCACCCGTAGCTCGATATTTCAATCCACGAACGAAACTGTCGAGTTTGTCCCGCATAGTTAGGGATGACATCACGACTACGATCTAGAACAGTATCATATACGAAAACAATTAGCTCGTGTCATTATGAAAACACGAGCTTTACCTTTGATTATCTCAAGTCACTGATGCCTTTCTTGAGTTACGGCTTTGTTTAAATGCCTCCAATCTCATTTTGCGTCGTGATTGTACGTATCAGGTATAATATTACACCTGCGAGATCCTTCACCACTAACATCGAAGAGTGAATTAGGATACGTCAAACAAATGCTATTCTAAATAATTAATAATAATTCCTACGTGACGATCTTGAAAATATACACCACAAACTATTATTCTAGATAACAACCAATCAGATTATGTATAAATATATAATTAGTATTGTGATTGGCTAGAAATGATCAAGTAATATGTTTTCTATACTTCCTTACATTCTATACTTTTTTGCAAATACCGGTTTTCATGCAAAACGAAGCTTACGTTAATTGTGGAAATAAAATATTCCAATAGTTTAATATTGCTCTCTCATCGGGGATGATGTAAGGTGAAGGTGTGCAACGCCTATATGTAGGTTGAAGTCCGCGAGTGTCATGTTGTATTCTCGGTTGTTATTAAAGTAATCATGCTATTCTTGGGTTCAGAAGGTCATGTACTCGGGTATCATCTCGGTACACCTGACGTACTCGACATTTCACCACACTTCATGTCATCACATCGTCTCTCAACTCGGAAGGAATGATGATTTCAATGGGTGATACGAATCCCTTGGCTTGATTCAAGTAAGACTGATAAGACTTCAAGAGTCAAGACTGATAATTTGATGAGGTTTCCATAGACAATATCTGTTCATTATTTTATTCCCTTTAGATTTACGATTAGAAAAGAGAATTGTATCTCCTTTCTGCATTCTCATGTCCTCCTGCATATGACCAGTATTATCCTGTGTATGTGTGTGTGTGTGTCTGGGTATGTGTCTGTGTGTGAAGATAAGGGGTTTCAACTTCGAGATGTTTATGTTCACCTTGTTTTGTGGAACCAGGATTGTATAGCTAATGAATCAATTCAATGTATTTAGTCAGACTGAAGAATGAAATACAGATAATGTTTGTCGTCAATTGAATATGTGTTTATATATATGTGTATATATGTGAATATATGTGGCCTATATGTTTTCACAATCATTGTGGCCTCATGATATTTTATATCACACTTCATTCAAATGTACATGGATATTCCACTATTATCGTCGTATAATACAAGCTGCATTGAAGTCAATATTAAATTATTATGTAAATGAATATATGAATATAGCATATATCTTCCTTGAGATATTTACACTGATTGATCAACATGGAGGAGATACAAAGACAAACTGTGATTTGCTCAAATTCAACGTTCGATCATCCAATAACCTTTTCAATTATCTATTTTTTAATCATCATTTATTCTATTTCTCTTCGCTCTCGATTGTACAATTTGTTAATTTTTTTATATGAACTTTTTCCATTTTTTTTTCATCTTTTCACTGTTGTATCATTTTATTGAGAAACACGCTGGATCTCTTTGATCACTCATGAATGCATGTTCAGATACCGAATGAACGGATTTCTCTCTCTGTTAATATTTTCAATATTTGGTGCAATTTGTTGTCATAATGATCATACAATGATCATACTCTTCGCCATAATCACCTAGAAGAATTCCATTATGCGTATAAGAGGAAAGAATAAAGTAGAGTCGTTAGATTTATTTGTATGCTTCCGTGTTGAGATAGAAATAGGGGACTTGAATGTTATTGTCAACATAACGAAATGCGAACTTAGATCTGAATGGTTTTTCCGCGTATAAAAAGTTAAACAAGATGTGTTAAATGCCCTCAGCAAGACATTCCAAACACTGCGGGTACAAATTTAGGATTTGTTTTTCGATGGGTAAGCCTATAGTCTTTATTTTCCTGTTGATCCATCAAATCAAACTCTGAACCAATAAAATACAACAGTTCAGATTTCGAACTCATGGTTTTGGTTCAGCGAAAAAATCAATTGAAAACGTTTTTCGACTTGTTATGACCATTTTCTCAGAATATTCATGTGAACAACAACAGAAAGGGAATGTTTGAAAATGTCTTACCGTAGGAAATTTGATCCGTAATTTAGATGATGTGCATATAGGCTCATTAAATTTCCAAAGTTTGCAAGAGAATGAAAACAAATTACAACGTTTAGGTTTATATCGTATAGGCCTATACAAATCTATGTATAAGCAGTAATTTTTACAAAAAAAGGACTTGACAGAATATTGAAATGTTCCCTTGCTACCCCTGATGTAGATCATACATTTATGATTACATTGAATCACCTTGTCTTCAATTACCTTCTCTTTAGAGGAGAACTAGGAAGAAGAAATTTCTGAAGCCAAGAGGAAATAAGACTTTTCTTTCGTCTCCATATAATGACTTCTCCGAGCTGTACCTATATTCTGTTGAAAGTAAATGCTCTTAGACTTTTATGAAAATCCTGAAAAATTTGGACAAGGGATCTCAAAAAAGTTCAATTGCCAAGTACATTGACGGCTGACAGCATATAATATAAAATTGTTGATGTACCAAAAACAAATAGACAGAAATATTTTCAGTCATAGGAACGATCTATTATCTACAATGTGAGATAAAAATTACCTGGTCATCTTCATCCAAAAGTACTGATACAGAAAGAATGATCATTAAAAGTACCGTGATACTGTCAGGAATTGAACCTTTAACTTAACCCCCTTCCTTAAAACCATCCCCACCCTTGACCCAACTAAATATAAAATCAAATCTTGGCAGTAGTTATATCTATAAATAAATGCACGCTGGCTTTGATATGTAGGAAGATTTCACATGCTTTCTACTTCTGTCCTTGTTGATTTGAGAAATACGGCGAACAATTACAAGACTCATTAATTACATCACAGTTAATGTACGACACTCAATAAGAAAAAAACAAACGTCGCTTCTGTTTAAGGGGACCCGAACCCGGACATGACTATGCTGCCTGTGTTAAATCAGTCATGTTCATTCACCTTGTTCTCAGGGATGGTCCGTTGGTTGATGATTATTGTTTGCTTAACGACCCCACCAACAGCCAGGTTATGCGGGGATGGTCCTTTCAAATTAAATACTGATTGTTTTTTCATGTTAGTTAGACGTTTGTTCAGGTCTGGACGAAGCAAATTTTGATTTGAAAAATTATTAGATGGTTTTTGATATTTTTACTCGAAATTTTCAGGATTCAGGACATGTTGTTTGTTTCATATATTATTAAAACTCTGATGTGTTGTACAATCATGACTTTTCGTGTCTCAAGTTTGTATAATACATGTATGAATTTTCTGTGAAATTCTGAACAGATTTGAAGGAAGTCACCCTGAGATAATGGTATATTTATATTAAAAATCAATATTCTGACATGACGGGCATTACAAATTGGTAACATTCATGCGTAGTAGGCCTATGCCCATGGATATAGAACTGCGCATGTAAGTGGAAATAATTACTGAACCCAAAATATTATGGATGTGTTTAAACAAATCATGCCCAACAAATAATAAAAAAAAGAGGTCTGGGTCCCCTTATAAGATGTTTCGAGGATTCAGAACGAGATTTCTTCTTTAATTGTTGGGAACGTTGCTCTTTCGTGTGACTATCAAATGTCATGCAATATCAAGTTATTGCGATTTTTCATGATAATCAGTCAGATAATTAGTGCAATCAACAGAATGATAAATTTAAATATTAATTCAAAACCAAAACGCGCACAAGAAAGATGCAGTATGTTTTCCCGTTGAAAAATGGGCATACCTATGCATATATGCAAATATAACTTCATGCAAAATATGTGTAAATATTGAGATAACAACATCAAATTTAATTCATACATTCTCAAAATCAAAACAAACTGAAAGGTTCCTTCTTGCGTTATTCTGCGATTTTCAAAATTTGAATTTTTGTTACATAAATGATTTTCGCCCCTATTTCCTTCCAAAAATAATTAAGTTCAAATCATGTCGATTTTTTGGAACTGAAATGCTTAAAAATTATGGCCAACACAAATGTTATTGCAAAAATCTTACTTTTCTATTCCGGGTAGGTTCCACTGTCTTCAATTGGTTACAACACAACTCTGACACTTTTTCCGTCGAGAAGATACGTCACTTTCTTGTTTGCAATAAATAATTAAATATGAATGATGAAATAAATAATTTCGAATAAATAGTATCGTGAGTGCTACGTATCAAATTAACTGTTTCCACGTTTGGCGAATAACTGTGATTCATGAAACAGTTTAATTTCCATTTGAGAAGCGATTGTCTCAAGTGCAGCTGTTAGCCACTGATAAAGACAAATAAACTAATTGATAGAAAAATAAGACAAACAAAATTAAATGTCAGATGAATTCACGAAACATTTTGGAACACATTTTTCCAAACTCTTCCGTGTTTGTATCGAACTCATCGAAACTCAAATTTGGTTGAACGACGGCATGAACATGTGGTATACATTCTTCGAAATGTATCTTAAAATCAAAACCTTTAAGTGATCATCAATCAAGTAAATAAAATTCTTCTTAAAATATCTTCATAATGCACATTTCGATGCTCACAGTCCGTGTATCAGCTGACATGCCAGTTTCACTGGGGAAAATGTCGGAGTATCTTAGAGAGTATCAAGTGTAAATCCAGTGTAGTGGAAGTAACGGTAGTATTGTGGAAGTAACTTTGGAATTATCCACAAATATCAACAAAATATTGAAATAGTCCGTTAAAGATACCGATGCACTATAAAATCCGGATATGCACTAATTTTCCAAAAAATGATACAAATATGCATAATGCATGTGTTATTCGAAAAAAAATCACTAAATATGCAAACTATTCAAAATGAAGTTGATATTTTTAGAATCCCAGAGTCATGAAGGGTATAGATACTGTATTGAACTTTGATAGTTTTATCAGTCATAATTAGAAATGTGCACTTGCATAAATACCCTATCTTTATCCTATTTTCATATTTCCTAGTCACATCTACGAAATGTATCCGCGAGCGCGTGACCGTCCCTCTCATCCCACACCACTAGCGCGCAAGTGATTCGCGCCTTCATCTCTCGCGGATACAACCATATTTCACACGATGTTACGCAGAGTGGAATAGCGAGGTTTAATACTAGGCAAACGCAGAATATGGGTTGTAAGATAAGCGTGATATCTATACGCAATATCTATTGCGTATGATCAAAAACTCTACACACCTTGGTCATTTAAAATTATATTAATTCGATACCAACTAATCTAGGGAGCCGTGAATATATCACTGCAACATTTCTCTGCTATTATGTCTATCTATTTGATGAATAAAAAACAATTATCACATTATTTCTTCGAAACGACTGGTCCGAATTGCATACCAATTTTCAGTTATGTGTATCACTTCAGTTTTCAAATTTGGGGAAAATTTGAATTATATTAGTGGAATTTTATTTTTCAATTTTTTACACTCAGCCTAATCTTATGGGATTTTTAGAAACTTTAAGGTTATGTTTCACAAAAATGGACCAACCGATTTGACCCAAAAACTATAGAGTTCCGAGTTGGATAAGGAGCAGAAAAAGTTTCATGTCGATCGGTCAAACCCTGCGACCTGTGCAACCAAACAAAAAACAAAAAAACACACAGACACACATAAAAGTAGGATGGAAATCTTCGCTAACGCTCATCTAATGAAACATTCGATGTTGTCTCACTAATTGGCGGGACTGATTCATTCTGCTTATTGTTGAATCAACACCTTATTGTCAGAAACTCAAAATCTAAGACTATTTAGAATTTACGCTATTTTAGAATAGATATCGGATCATTGGTGATGGCTGATCTGATGTTCTTTTGAAAACATCTCTGAATCATTCTAGTTTGTTCAGAATCGTACAGGAATCAATCAGAAACGCATGTTTACACGTTTTAACTCTTCGCAGGAGAAGAAAAAATTAGCCAGCTTTGACAACAATATTCAAGACTTCAAGACTCAAATGAGAACTGAGATTTAAGACCCTAGGACTGAGAATTAGGCAGGAGACAATAATAATGACTGTAATTTTGAAATAATCGACTTATTTGATGATGATAATGTATACTAATCATCAAAGAAATTTAAACGGATAATAATCCTGATATTTGTAGTAAAATGTGTGTAAAATCCTTTATTACGATCTCTGCCCATACTTGGGTTGCCGATTAGACACAGAATAACAAAACAAGATAACAAAATATATATAAACACAGATTATGAAATAAAAGAATGGATAATGATTTAAAAAACAATTGAATAATGAAGTTATGAGAAAGAAAATATTAGTAATTAAAACTAAAACATTTCAAACACTGAAAAAAAAACGGTAATGGTATATAAAAAAAATATAAAAAATATCACCTACTCTAACTGTTTACTTGAATATAGATGATTCCTAAAAATAGATACTGAACCTTTTATAGCAAGGAGCGTGATATTATATATGATATTATATAAGTCTAAAAGGGTGATTAAAATAATATCTTCAATTGGCACAACAATGATGTCCAAAGGCTGGGTGCCGTCATCATTTAAGAAAGCAAGGACAGTACTCATCTACAAAAGTGGAGATTCCAAAGATCCGTCGAATTGGCGCCCGATTTCAATCTTCTCTGTTCTCAGAAGAATAATCGAGAGAGTGCTTGACAAAACAGCCAGAAATTTCGAATCTTTCAATCAACATCAAAAAGGTTTCACAAGATCACCTGGAACGTACATAAATATTTCAATTGTGAATGCAGTCCTGGAAAAGGCCAAACAAGAGAAAGCGGACGCAACATTGATATTTCTAGACATATCGAAAGCCTTTGACAACATCGGTCATGACCACCTTAAGTCTACAATCCGTGCATCATCCATGCCCACATCACTGCAAGACCTCATAATTGAATTGCAAGTAGGAAACACTACACAGGTTGAGGCTAATAACGATAAATCTAAATCAATCAAGATAGAAAGAGGTGTCATGCAAGGTGCTCCACTCTCACCGTTTCTATATAATATAGCCACCGATCACGTGCTTGACGAACTGTCAGAAAATGAAGTAACCAATCAGTATGGTTTCAACTTAGTGAATAATCTAGATAAGCTTACAGTACTAGGATTTGCCGACGATACCGTCGTTATCGGCAAAGACATACAGTCCGCTATTAGCCTGACGCTAATGGCCAAGAGTAGACTCGAGGAACTTGGATTACAACTGAATGAAAAGAAATCTGTCGCAATTATTATAGAAAATGGAAAACTCAAAGTTGAACAACTCAAAATTACAAATACCATGGCAATCAATAGTATCTCTCCAGATGAAGCCATAAAATATCTTGGAGTCAACTTCAATAAGTCTATAGTAACTGATTACAGCGCCCTTATCAACAGTCTTAAAATCAAATTGCAAACCCTCACCGCATCACACTTATTAATGGCAGATCAAAAACTAAACATTCTGAATCAGTATATTTGGCCGACACTGATTTACCCCCTTCAAAATGCTCCACTCTCAACACTTCCGATAAAATTTCTTGATGATCTTGATAAAATAATAAGAAGCACTATAAAAGAGATTCTTTCCCTACCCGGGGATACTCCAGACAGCATGCTGTATACTGCAAACAAATACAAAGGCTTAGGAACTTTTAGAGCAAAGTGGGAGGCATTCATTCAACATCATAATATTTGCGAAGTGATTGATAAGGCTAAAGACCCCTACATCCAAGAAACTAGAGATACCTCTTCTGAGAAAGAGATATGTCTAACCAAATTGGGTATAACTCATGAAGAGCTACAGAAGAACTCGCATTCTAAAAATGCACATTCAAGCCGTAATATTAGAGACATATTGCGTGAAAAAGAATATGCAAAATGGTGTCTACTCATTCAGAAGGGACGTGGAGTGTCCATGTATAAGGAATATACGCCTGCGAACAAATGGGTATTGAACAAAAAAGGTTTATCAAGCTCAGAATGGCGAGATGCGCTGAAGTTCACATGCGACGTAGCTCCAGTGAGATCTCTCCATGGTCGAAGCCAAGACGGTTACCGCTGTAGACACTGTCTCAGCGAGAAAGAAACCCTCCCTCACGTTCTTGGCTTCTGCAACCATGGAGAGCTTCTGAGAAACACCCGCCACCACAGCATCCGCTCTGCTATAGCCAACGAGATCTGTAAGAGAGGCCTGGAAGTCTACGAAGAAGTAGCATGCACAGGCATCAACGACAGTTCCCGTCGTATAGACATAATCGCTATCAACCGCGCAACGAGGAAAGGATATATAATTGATCCCACGATCCGGTATGAGACAGGGTTGAGCCAGGCCGAAGATGTGGACAAGGAAAAGAAAGGCATTTACGAACCTACGATACCTTATTTTTTAAACAAATACAATCTTGTCACCATTGAGGTGATAGGCCTTATGGTTGGAGCAAGGGGCACCATCCCAACATTTTTTGTAGATTTTTGTAAGAGATTTAACCTTAGTAGTAGTTTCATATATAATATCACGCTCCTTGCTATAAAAGGTTCAGTATCTATTTTTAGGAATCATTTATATTCAAGTAAACAGTTAGAGTAGGTGATATTTTTTATATTTTTTTTATATACCATTACCGTTTTTTTTTCAGTGTTTGAAATGTTTTAGTTTTAATTACTAATATTTTCTTTCTCATAACTTCATTATTCAATTGTTTTTTAAATCATTATCCATTCTTTTATTTCATAATCTGTGTTTATATATATTTTGTTATCTTGTTTTGTTATTCTGTGTCTAATCGGCAACCCAAGTATGGGCAGAGATCGTAATAAAGGATTTTACACACACACAAGCGGGAAAGTTTCTGTCACCAGGATGAAAAAAATATTGTTACTCAACAGATTATAATCACAAGACAGAGAGAAGACTTTTCGTATCAGTTCGTTTTTGTTTCCTGTCAATTTAGAATATTTCTGATTTTTTCTGCCCCCTAGTAAAAAGTGCCACTTGAGGTAAGCGTAAGCCTACCTGATAAAATTACTTTAATTGAAATGTCTTGAATTTTTTTTATAATTAATAATCTAGTTGGATTGAAAAAAGGAATTAACCCGACAGACATAGTACAATATTTGATTAAAATTCTTTAAAAAAAAGTCAAAAACAAAATTGATTCCGAACTTGAAAATCATTCGAAAATAAAATTGATAATTTGATGAAGAGTGATAACATTGTTGAATGATCATGAAATAATGCATAGGACTTTACCTTGGCTCTTGTGTTAACTGTTGCCTGCTCTGCTCAAGGTACTTGCTGCACCCTCAACTCCAGGAACTACCAGTTACGCGCGCAACTAAGAACAAGTGGTACGGTCAACTGTGCTACGCAAATCACAGTAAAAACGTGTCGTTCACGAAGAATAACACACAATTCAGTAATTAAAATCCGAATAAGTTGTCGTTTATGATCGGATGATGGTCGTACTTCGGGTAGAAAACTACCACCTATTGCGAACCGTGGTAACCATAGAGACCAACCTTACGATATATGACTGTTATGACTTACGTATGACCTTCATCCATGGCGGGAATATAGTTGATACCATTAGAAAGAAGTAGGCTCTCTTTTTTCTTATCAAACGAATGCAAGTTCTAACTATAAGCTATATTTCGACTTATGGAATTTTCCAGTCAAAATTTCTCTTCTCATATGGCAATATTTACTAATATTGAATCATGACAGGGATTTTTAGAGATTTTGATTCATTCCTTCATATAATATGTACTATATATATATATATATATATATATATATATATATATATATATATATTTATATATATGGGATATTTTAGCCAGCAAAAGATACGTCTCGGCCGGGAATTGAACCCGGGACCTTCAGATTGCCGGTCCGCTGATCTCCCACTGAGCTACCGAGATATTACTCTTATGTCATGGCTATACTTAGAGTGACGACACTTCCTGGGGCTAGCCCTACAGATGGCTTAGATTCACCCAAGGTGTAACGATAGGGTTACACCTTGTACACCTTACTATCGTTACACCTTGGGTGAATCTAAGCCATCTGTAGGGCTAGCCCCAGGAAGTGTCGTCACTCTAAGTATAGTTAACTACTATTCTACTGAAGCAACGTTGCAAACAACTCGCACCCTCTTCGGGTGCGCACCCTCTTCGAATCAATATCCTTAGGTATAGAACCTGATGAAGATAAGGAAGCTGACATTATTATCACACACAGGAGTGATGCACAATCGAACATCACTGACCAATATCGAATATATCAACAATATCGAAAGTAATGGAGAGTAGTGATACCAATTCGATCAACTCATTCAAACTCAGTGGAATTCCATATATATAACAGGAGCACCTACGGCTTTCGTGATGAGATTGGTTCGATCAGATATTTTCATCTAATATCATTCAATGTTCAAGAATATCCAGATAAATAACAAGCAGTAGTCATTTTCATTGACATTCGATACATTGACATTCACACATCTAAATGATTATTATTAATTTGTACTTTGTATTTCTGTATGTTTTGTTTTTTTGTGTGAATAAAATATATAACAAATTGAAAAATTGAAATTGAAATGATACATTTTCATTCGATACTCTAACAGTCTAACTCACGGAGAGAGTGAAAAACAAAATGAAAAAGTGGTGATATGAGGAACGCATCTCGAATTATTCCGCAGTTATGTGAAGAGAATTATATCCCAAATTGCTGAAATCGATGATGTCTTCAGTGACAACAAGATAGGATCCTGTGGACTATTGCAAGGATCGGTGCTTGGTCCATTATTTTCTCTAATTCGTGTGATATTTCAAGTAGGACTTGAAGGTGATCTTCGTAGTTCTGGGTAAGATACAAAAATACTCAATTTTGATTCGAGTGTCGAGAATCTAATATCTATATGCGAGCAGATATTGATCAAGTTATATCCCATCTTAACGAAAACAAGTTGTCAATTAACAAAAAGAAGACAAATTGTATGATTTTTCAAATCCAACAAATTCACTTTGTACTACGTGTTCATAACAATACAATAATGAAAACGTCATTCTGATAAGCGCAAAGGGGAAATACTTGGGCCTATATCCATGAATTGGAAGCTAATTTGGAGAGGGCACATTTAATATATCGTAAAATAAACTTCCTTCAACTGCCACACTAAAAAGAACATTTCTTGTAATAGAACTTAACATGTTGGTATCTATCTATCAGGTCGAAATACATTGTCAACGCCTGTACATGAATGCAATATGGTTAAACGCAGAGAACGAACAATTCATAAGAAACCTTCAAGTAATTAAAAACCGTGCCATTCGCTTTAGTTCCGATTTTCGATCTAATATGGGCCTGATGATGGAGGATCATTCCAGTCAGACTCATCCAGGAGTGACAAGTTCTTACCTTCCTTCCCAATGCCTTTAATAGGGATTCCAAAACTCTAGTCTCCAAATCACATTCAATAAAAATATACATCAGCATAGCACACGAATGAGAAACAATCTTCAAAAATGGAATCAATAATATCACTCATTTTGGAATCAAGCTTTACAATGCATTTTCCACAAAATATGTGAAGAAGTGTGCGAGAAATAAATTAAAAAAGGCATCAAAATTCGACATATCGAATATACAGACTTCAAGAATTTCTTCTCTCTGAATTTTCTTTCTGTCGCTGCAGACAATGGCCCCGACCAGCAAATTGTGTATTGTTTCTTAACAAATTTTCTTCATCACATTCAGTGCATTTGCTCTTGCATAATTTAACGTTTTATATTTCAAAATAGAATATTTCCTGGATGGTTTTTATATTGTGTCATTTTATTGTGTGAATAATCAAACACGCTAAATAAAACCGCACACTAACACGTAAAACTGCTGGTCCAGTGTGTGGTCGGAATACTCTGAGGCTTCCACACACGAGTTGCACGCTATTACGCTTGACTAATGTTCTTTTAATTTATTGGCATTCCCAATTCTTATGATCATTATTTTAATAATGACATTTTGTCACGTGTTGAGGAACTTGTTAGAGATTATCATAATAGAGACCGAGACTTCAGCGTCCAGACCTGGTGAATAGCACGATCGTGTATCGGTAGCAAATAATGAGGATGTCTTGGGGAACGGGAAGGATAGTGGAAAGGAAGCGGTCGTTGCCTATATTGTAGGAACCATCCCGGAATTAGCCTAGACTACAGTGGGAAACCACGAAAAACCAACATAACATTTGGTGAATTCAAAAATGTAAACATTCAAATCTTTCTCGGGGTTTTGCAGATTGTGCAGATTTGGACCACGACGGTGACATCAAGGTTCATTTTAGAAGTGTTACACTGAGACGCTAGAGCGATTACTGCCATTCAGGAGACCGGTGTTCGAATACTCTTCATGGTCGACCATCCGGACAGATGGTTTTTCGTGGTTTATTACCTCAGTCGTTTGAGTGACTTCTGGGATAGTTACTTAACAACAGGCCACGACCTACTCCTTCCTACTATCCAAAACACCTGATGCAATAACCTTAGATTTCAACTTCCCATCACGTTATTCGTTATTCACTCACTACAAAAGTATTTAGTCATCCTTACAGTGCGACCAATACAATACGCATATATTGAGCAATGAAAAACAATCTGTGTAGGGTAGCAAATTCCCTGAAAAATATGCCAAACATGGTGGAAATATGCGAAATATTCAAGTGAATGCGCAGCAATCATACCATCTTGGTCTTATACAATTATTTCAAATATATAAAAATTGTAGGCCTACTGGACCAGTTTTGTTTTACAACAATTTTTTAATTTGACCCAATTATAAAATATTGTAGGGCACTATATGAACTCTGCTCGAATTGAAAAATACGGTATAAGATTACAGTTACGTATAAGGTTACGTTGGTATTTACAATTATCTAAATACATAATCGGTGATAGAATTGAACAATAACATGATGATAATTATGATAATTTCAATAATAACAATGATTATAGTTGAAATTATGATATTGTAATTGTAATTAAAATATTAAAATGATAATAAAATCTACACGTAGTATCACCGACGGTTATTACTTTACGGTGATTACGTTCGGTGAGGCGATCATATTTAGGCCTACTCGTGTTACCGATTGTCGCAATGACGTCACAAATGTCGTGATATTGGCCGTTCACTGATATACTTAAGTTCACGAACGATGAAGGTTCCGATGAAGGCTCCACTCGCTCCACACCACTAGCGCGGAGTCAGAATATCAAAATTTTGATACAACCGAAACAGAGGACCTTTTTTAACTACAATATGATAGCAAAATGCCCATTGATTTCTCATTTATACAACTAACAATAATTTTTTCACACTGTGAACCTATGATATTTTATATGATATGAGGTGAAGAAAAATTACTTACACCATCTTGAATGTGTTAAAAATATCTGTGTTTCGGTTGTTTCAGAATGTTGATATCTTATACCATATATTATGGTAAGATATGGTATGGTAATATGGTTTAAGAACCATAACGTTTACGGAGAATAATCATAAAACATATTTTTTCTCTCCGTATCGACTTCATTTGATATCATCATTTTCTCAGTCCGTTATGATTCTATTGAGGGTCAGGTTTGGATAGTTTGGGTAGTTTCAGTTTGGGTAGTTTGGCCACTCATTTCACTCGTACACAATTCAGTAATTCTTCTGTCTGGAATTTTCCATGGCGATCTTGAGTCATATTTTCAACGAATTCTGTCTAACAGTTTTAAATTGAAAATACCTAATGCATTTCGAAGAAACTGTTATCGATGTGATAAGAATGCATAATGCAATCTGTCATGCATAATGCACTTCTAAATGTGCACCATTATCATAATAAGATAATTTATTCTGCAATATAATACTGTACGATTATGACATGAAGATTCTGAATGACGAGACGATCATTTACGTATGCTAAATGGTGTGAAAGAATGTCAAAAGTATAATTTATTTTAATTGCAAAATTATTTATTCTGTTTGGCCTAATTGCTATTTTTATCATCAATATTGAAAACAGGATATGACGAGTGATTCAATCAATAGTCGTATCACAGGATGTATCTGAGCTTGATTGTGCGTCTTCTTAATATGTGTATTATTGTAATTAAAGATGTGATAAAAATAATGGGGTACTAGGGGCATGCTAGTGGTTAATCCAAGTACCTACTAGTTCAGATGAATGATTCAGCAAAATGTATTTCTCATCCGCCCGAATCCAGTACAACTGGGTTAGGAGGTAGGTTTCTGTACTCTTTTCAAGGATTGAAAATAAAACTAGGATGAATAACGAAGCTCGAAAGCTAAATAGTGTATCTTTGATTTATCTATAGATATTTTATCTTCGTTCTAGTGGTCTGCAGTGGTGGTGCTCTTGGTGATAGTGCTCTGTAGTGATGGTGCTCTTCGTTCTAGTGCTCTGTAGTGATGGTGCGCTTGGTGATAGTGGTCTGTATTGATGGTGATCTTGGTTCTAGCGGTCTGTAGTGATGGTGCTCTTCGTTCTGATAGTCTCTTTGTATGGTGCTTCACGTTTAAGCGGTCTGTAGTGATGGTGCTTTTCGTTCTATTGGTCTGCGGTGATGGTGCTGTTTGATGAATACCTGCAAATCGCGATGTGAAAATGAGTCGGAACGTGATTCTCTGATAAATATCTTGAGGTAATAAATGCATAAGTCCTGAGTTGCATAAGTCCTTGTGATCTGATTATCACTAGGAATTCACCTACATATAAATAGAAGGTTAGGTTTATGCATAAGGTGACCACATTCGAGGTTTAAATGAACGGGACATAATTAGATAAGGGTAGAAAATGTGAATATATACATTTTGCGAAGACTCTTTCAACAGAGGGCGAAATTTTTCGGAATTTCTACTCACTCCAAATCGACTTTAATTATCAATATTATATAATCATGAGTGTTGACATTTTGATTGAAGTTGTGAGGGATGGGGGGTTGGTCTCATATTAGTGAATCATTAGGTACCGGTATAGTATATCTAGAGAACCGCACTAAACCATTTTGCATACTAGGTTTAGTGCAGAAACCCAGCTGCCGGGGGGGCATTTTTTATCTTTCTTATGGCCCACTCAAAATCGTGTATTCGTGGGAACATCTTTCAAACTTTTACTCGTATTCTAACGAAAGTAGTCAGTTCATCACCACCCAAAGATAGTATGATTAATTATTGGATTCAATTGAATCACTCAATTTCTTTTATGATTCGATGAAACCGTCACAGACAAATTACAGTAAAATCCTGATCATACTCGACAGGAATAATAAAACATGCTTCACCAAATATATTTTTTATCACAAGATTGCCAAGGCCTATTGGTGTCCGTGAATGACATAAGATCATATGAAGATTAGGTGAAAAATGTTATCAGCATCAGGGTTAGATGAAAATAGAAGACAGTTGAATGATATTCACATCACCCATACCAATTGCGGGATTCGAACTCAAGCCCGACATGTACTCATACTCCAAAGCAGAGCCTGAGTTGATTGAATCTGATAAGCAGTCATAAGGCACATAATAACCTGAATCAACAAGATAAGTATTTATAGATCACTGACGTTTCCTATACCGCGTCCCCCTGCAATAACATATCCTACGTAATCATAATGTTGACTTATACCTAACAAATTGATCATAAAATACGTCACACCCCGCTAGCAACTGTCAGGTGATACATGTTAATGTATATGAATGTCACTCGGTGAAAACATATGTGCAAGTGCTATCTAGAAACTTGGATTACTATTAGCGGATCAAGTTGCATAAGCTATAGTGTGAGGCAAATTGACCAGATGAAATTGATTGTGATCGATACTCGCTTATAAACCCTACCAACTGCTGGGATTTACTTGGGATTATAAGTGGAAGTGGAATATGATACAGGGCTTGTAAATGATGTTAACAAAATCTCATGTCTCATACGAGACTCAAACCCAGACCAGACTTGTCTTGACTCCACTTGATATATATATATATATATATATATATATATATATATATATATATATATATATATATATATATATATATATATATATGTGAACGAAAGTTTTCAGGGCCGCTGTTAGATGGTGACGATGACTTTGCAATGATTTGCCCTCTTGGAATGAGATGTGGTGGTCCTAAAAAGGACCAGGTCCTTTTTAGGACCACTACATCTCATTCCAAGAGGGCAAATCACCGCAAAGTCATCGTAACCATATATATATATATATATATATATATATATATATATATATATATATATATATATATATATATATATATATATATATATAGAAATATATAAAATATATAGATTTTTACTCCAACCAATTTACCTGAATTTATCCATGCACTAAAGCCAAATTACCTCCCTCTTCTCATTTGATTAGAACTCATTATCATCCACATTTTTCATCAACTTATCTTAACCAACTCTCATGCCATCTTGAAATCAAACTGCTTTATTTCTTCTACAAATATCCTCTCCCACACACACGCACTGCTTATGTGGGAATTCCATTACTTATTTTCTACTTATTTTAGATTACTATTACTTACCGATGTATAAATCATCTTATATTTATGTAATATGTATTTATAATTGTGTTATAATTATGTTTATGTAACCTTGGACTATCAATACCACTAGTTGTCTAGTTGGTAGCCATAGGCTTACTCATGTATTTTACTTTTGGAATAAAATAAATAAATAAATAATAATATGAATATTATATATATATATATATATATATATATATATATATATATATATATATATATATATATATATATCAGTTTCTTCTCATTTTCATACCTTATTCCGAATTTTAGAATGGCTCTGGATGTCTCGGTAACTCATTTCAATGACTATTATTTTCTTAGTAGAGTGTGATTTAGCTTATTATTTGTGTTCAATTCTTGGTTCATACAGCGATGATTATTTTATTCATTCATCTCGTGATCAGTGCCAGTGAAATCGGGCCGAAATATTAGGATTTGGATAAACTATACTTGGCTCAACCTATATTGCTTTGATGTAGGCCTAAGTAATAATATCGAATAAGGAATGAACTTCAATGACTATAACTATATATATAACTATATATATATATATATATATATATATATATATATATATATATATATATATATATATATATATATATATATATATATGCATAAATATATATATATATATATATATATATATATATATATATATGCATAAATATATATATATATATATATATATATATATATATATATATATATATATATGTGTGTATATAATACATATTCATATGTGAAATAGAATGCGATCAATATAGAAAGAGTCAGCAACATTAATAAGCTAACGGCACGTCAACGACGAGGTTATTCAAGTTGAGGTGAGACACGATACGGAGGTCGTTTTCATTGTGATCAAGAAAAATGCGTGCATCCCAAGTCGAACTTATCCATAGTTGATCAAGTACTCAAGGCCGTGTGCTTTGCTCTGATCATTATCATACAGCCTCAACCAGCTCTGGTTAGCGACTTCATCCGTACCCCGTACAGTGGTATTGATGGTCGAGGGCCAGAAATATTTGTAAGAAATTACATTTTGTTAGTATGATAATTTAATATGACGTACACTAATCAACTCGCTGAACTTGGCTCAGTTTTCTCAGATGCCTCTTCCGACTCACCTAATTCATATGCGCAGCTCACCTTCCTCTGTTTGAACTGTGTTAATAATTTGCTAGTGTATCATTGGAAATAAGTTATATTTGTCGCTATTGAGATACCGTACCTGAATTTAATAAATATGCATGGGCGCATTATCTAAATATACCTGAAAATATGGTCAATAGGTATATATATATATATATATATATATATATATATATATATATATATATATATATATATATATGAATATGTATATACTACTGAGACGAGTGGTCGAATGGCTAGCACACTGAACCTCCATTTGGGAGACCTGCGTTCATTTCTCGCCATGGTCGACCGCGTTTTTTTCTTGGTTTCTTGGAACCCAATTTAAATAAATATATGTATATATATATATGTATATATATGTATATATATATATATATATATATATATATATATATATATATATATATATATATATATATATATATATACATATATAGTATATATATAGTTTCCTGGTCGAGACGTATCTTTTACGACATATATATATATATATATATATATATATATTTATTTATTTATTGCTTTTCAACTAATGTAACCAATATGGCAATGGTCTATCGTGGATCTATAAACGATAAACGATAAACGTTCCAATTCAATATGTTCATTGTATTGCTTCATACCAAAAAGAAACATCTTCTACAAAACTGTCAATTCATAACGAACATTCACATTAGGTGGTACCAGAAATATTAATAATATGTTACATGGTATGTGTACATGTAACAATTTTCTATTTACATTACGATCCGTGGTGCAGCATAAATCGTTGGTTTAATTCAGGTTTCTCTATACTAATCCAAACCCATCCAAATCTGTTAATATAGAATATTACTCATATTTGACTTTCTAAAATCATTTACTGAATCTGATGATGTATTCATCGATTTCATATCTTGCACTGCTAATGTTTCATGATCATTTACATTGATATCTATAAAATCTCTCTGGCTGGAAATTTTGTCCCTCGAGAGTTAAAAGTTCGTTCCAATAATTGTCAACAATTTTATTACAACCGTTTACATCATATGTAGAATATTTTCATCCTGAATAGTTCTAGTAATTTTCCGACATACACGTCAAACCTTTTCGGTTCAATCAACCTATTTGTATCATATTACTACATTAGGCCCATATAACCTATGTATGTATCCTATACAGAGTTCTACTTTATTGATCCACAAGAAGGAAGATTGCAGTGAAACTGTTGTCAGTCTACAAAAAAAGGAAACTACCTTTTGAGGAAGGTGTAGCCGTATTCTACACCAACAGGTTAAAAACATCTTCGGGCAGTTCTCGGTCCGCTTTACCAGACGATCGTGTCAGTGCAACAGCTGTTTGGAGCACGTGGTAGCAGACAGGCAAGCACGTGATCGTAGCGTGCATGGTCTATATGGTACACCCTCATTTAAGATGTTACTCACGTCACGCTTCAGTGTACGTCAGGGAAAACATGTGTGTGCTTGGCTGGAATAGGAGTATATTTTAGGGCAATGCCATTAATTTAAAACAGCTGGCATGAATTGTGTTTTTCCACAGGATTTTGTTGTTACTATTTACCTTGGTGGCTATAAAAATGTTATTTTAGTGTATGGTGAAATTATTATGTTGATGAATATATATTCTTGAATATTCTTGAATATATATTATAACAGAGATCAGTTAAACGCGTTGCTTCATTAATAATGGATAGATTTTCACTAGAAAGGAATACATTTTCAGACGGTGAGACTTTGGCTCATTGTTAGGCTAAATATTCCCTAATCATACGGCTTGTGATCCTATACAATCCTTATATAATAAAGATCGAATTTCTGAAGCACAAATCACAAAATATTATATTTTCCTTTTAAATCCAAATATATCATATATATATATTTATATATATATATATATATATATATATATATATATATATATATATATATATATATATACAGGGGCGTCGGAACGTTTTCAAAGTTGGGGGGGGGGGGCAAGCTCAACAATTGCGACCCGCGGAGGGAGGAAGTATGGTGTGCCACATATTCAATAACATTTGGGTATTTTTCAGGACAGAAGGAAACAATACTGAAAATACCAAGATGGGGGGGGGGGATCTCAGTTTGGAAAAGAAAATGCCATATAAGAACAGTTGTACAAAGGCATGGTTAACGCGAAGCCTGCGACCCGTGGGGGACAAGGGGGGAAGCACCCCTTCTGGCGCCGCAGGGAATTTTTCAAATAACCCTTTTTTTAACACGATTTAACGTGTTTTAGATGAGATTTAGATGAAAAAATTAATTGTTCTGAAGAACTAGAGGTGCCCAACTGATATTTGCCAACCGCAGTTATTGTAACTGCAGGGTCGTTCTGGCTCATTTTAGCGCCACGGGCAAGGACTCAATTATGAGCTCCGAAAACTCTTTGCAGTGAAAGTTAATACAAGCGAGGGAGGAATCAAGCCCCGCAGGGAAATTTTCGAAAATTTATCCATTTGAATACGATTCTACGGGTTTGGGAACTACACGAAATTTCTGGAATTCATGAATTCTTTAGTGTGGTAAGAGCTAGTTTTGCTGAATGGCTGATCCAAGAAAATAAAAAGCTAATATAATCTATATCATTCGATAACAATGCTGTTCGAATAATAACATCTACTCCACCCAATAATGCACAAATAAAATAGAATACGATTCATGACATATTTTCATTAAGAGAATGTCACAAATGTGCGCCGATAGCGCCCCTTAAATTTGACGCCCCTGGCAGTCACGCTGTTTGCCCACGCCTAGAAACGACCCTTATTGGAAGTTTCTTTTCTCCATTTCACTTCATTGTCATTGTTATGACTGTTGGAATTTTGGAAATTTACAAATTTAAAAAAATTGTAATGAATACTTTACATCTGGAAGAAGCATAGGGTTGTTTGTTGATTTCTGCTAACTCATAAACTACGTACCAGAGCTGTCATTTCGATACAGTAGATCAAATTCCTTTAAATCACATCCTTTCAATATGGTTCAACCTGCTTCAGATGAGATTTAGATGCAAAAATCAATTTTCTCCCAAAACTGAAGGTGCCCATCTGATATTTGATTTTCTATGCAATGTGAAATATGAATCTATGTACGATTTTATCTATCTATATAGGCCTACATCTTTCCTTCCTTCTTTTTCTTCTTTTTCTTTCTCTCCTTCTCTCTTCCTTCTCTTTTTCGTCTTTTCTATTTCTTGTCTTTTCAAATTGTGTCTTGCTAGACATTTTTCTTGCCCCCCCCCCCCCCCTTGCTAAAAGTTGGGGGGAGGCATTGCACCCCCTGCCCCGCCCCCCCCCCCCCGGTTATTTATATATATATATATATATATATATATATATATATATATATATATATATATATACACATATATTCATATATTAAGTAGAATGGAATTCGTGAACGACGTCACCGAAGAAATAATACAAAAAAAAACATATTCCTCATTGAGACAACAACATTACAATCAAAACGTCTGAGCTGTTACTCGAACTGAATTCAACTGTAAACGCCATCTCTTGGGCCATAGTAAAGTTCGACAACGCTTACCGACCGACCGACCGACCGATACATACTCAAGTCGATGGCAGTCTATTTTACAAAATATGTATAATACATTAATTTTGAAAAAAGAATATAGTGAAAGAGTGAAAAAAATAGAAGTATGATGAATAGGGGAAATTGAAGAACTGGGAAAAGTGAAAAAATATAGAAGGAAATAGGAAAAAAGAAAATATGGATCAAACTGTATGAATTGGTCTATGTGAAGCAAAATAATTTTAATAGTTTCCATAAGCAGCATCATATATTATTCCAGATACAAAGATCAAATCATTTTTTTAAATGGTGCCCATAACAACCTGACCTAAGGCTAGGTTATATGAGTGTATGGATGATAGGGTGTTACTGAAGCGATGAAAGGTGATCAAGATTGTATGTGTAAAGGCCTACATATATACGAGTATAGGCCCTATTACTCCAGTCAAACTAAGATTTAGCCTCAAACAAATTGTAACAGAAAAAATTTTCAGTGAATTTTGATTGCCCCAGTATCTCAAACTGAAGTGAAAAAAAGTTTGCTCAAATCGGAGCCGCCATTTTGAATTTAATCGAATTTTCATGAAAATCTATTTTATTTTTCATCGGCCGTTGTGAGTGAACTACATTTCCAAGCCCTATTCTAAAATTATTAGAGAATGTTTCACACAATATAAAAAATAATAATAATAGTCAGATGATAATTGCTATGATTTTGTGATTAAATTCAAATTAATGCCAAATTTCATTAATCACATCTAGTGAACAAGGCTCAGTGGTTAAAAATGTAAACTCAACGAAATCTCATTAAGATGATTATATAACTACCAGATGTGAAGTTTGCTAAAATTGAAGTGGCCAATCGTGATTGTCGGGGAAGGAAATTTTCTATCGACACTGGGTAAGCAGTGGTGTATAGATGGTCACGGACTACACGCGTGGTGCGAGTTTCGTCCGGATCTGAAGTCAGGTTCTCTCGCGAGAGCCAAACCGCGATCGACCGAAGTTGCAAAAATCAATTACCTAACTTAGGTTAAGAGCGATAACAGGAGAACGGCGAGTGATATCGAGACCAGATCGGTACCAACAGATAGGCATTGACGAGACGAACATTTCGGCGTTACATCCATCTCGTTGTGGATCTTCGTTCCTGCACGGCGGCAGAAACAAAAATTTAACATTGTTTTAACATGTTTCAATCATCTTGATGAGATTTCGTTGAGTTTACATTTTTAACTACTGAGCTTTGTTCACTAGATGTGATTAATGAAATTTGGCAATAATTGGAATTCAATCACCAAATCATAGCAATTTTCATCTGATTATTTTTCTTATTTTTTATATCGTGTGAAACATCCTCTAGTAATTTTAGTATAGAGTTTGGAAATGTGATTCACTCACGACGGTCAATAAGACATACAATGGATTTTCATGAAAATTTGATTTAAAACAAAATGGCGGCTCCGATTTGAGCAAACTTTTTAAATTCAGTTCGAAATACTGGGGCAATCAAAATTCACTGGAAAAATTTCTGTTTCTGTTTGTTTGAGGCTACGCCTCTTTTTGGCTTAGATTGACTGGAGTATATATATATATATATTCGAAATCATTTTCTCAAAAATGGCATATTTTTCACCTTGTTTATCATCATCTAATATATTTATTTTTGTCATTGTATTCTATTGATTCGAATGTTTTTTTTTAATGCAGCAGTTTATTACATGTGAGCTGAGAGTAAACATTGTCTCTGAAAAGTCAAGTGAAAATGAAAATATACATATTTTTTAATTGACTCAAGATTCATAGTTGGTTTTTACTGTGATATATTGAGTTTCCGAATATTCATATATAGGCCTATTATCACACAGTTTTCATCTAGAAAAAATTGAATTATATATATATATATATATATATATATATATATATATATATATATATATATATATATATATATATATATATATATATATATATTTTTTTTTTCATATATATATATATATATATATATATATATAGGCCTATATTTTGGTTTGATCCCTTTCACTTGTAATCACTCTCTTCATTTGTGTCGATGTCCGAAGTTGCACTGTAATTGTCGCTCTCGTTGGATATGACAGTGACCTGGGCAAGAGGATGCGAGAGCAATGGCTCGTCAGTCGTTTCTCCTCTACTGGACACTTTCGAGTCACCAGGATCCACCGGCAAATTACCCGAATGTGAGTCTTCAATGCCTTTTCGCAACTGTGAAAATAATTAGAAGGAAATCATGAAAATATTTCCCTTGAAAAGTCAAAGATAATTTGTGAAATAACATCAATTGGCGACTCAAAATAGACGTGGACTATCATTGGGCAGTTATATACACAATTTGTGGTAATTTGGAGATAACTTGATTGAATATATTCAATTTGGCAGCCGCTGTTCATTGGACCATCGCTCTATCTGAGCACATGCGGACATTGCTGTTATTGTTTTGCGCAGCCCAAAATATCATGAATAACTCGAAATAACCAATTAAATGGATCGAACCCAATCAAACTGACCTACACTAACTAACCTAACCAAACAGACATCCTGAACTGTAATTAAATTCAAACTTAAACCTATCCAGACAATGCTTCCGGTCCGACGTATAGGCCTAGCTTGGGCCTAGCCATGTACTTCTATTATACATTTACCACATTTTGAAGAGCTCTCTTGATTCGATGTTATGTTTTGTGGCGTCAAAAGCACGCGAACAGAATAGGTTAATTATAAAGAAATAGGTTTGGGATTTCTACCTCTTTCAGTCCCACGACACCAATGAGTCTGCCAATAGCTGTGACGTAAGCATGATTCACGCCCACCATCGAGAACAACGAGTGCACCTTCAACAACGATGTCTTCTCGACTAACTGGAACGGTGCTGGATCGATATGACATTTGTCAAAGTCGACACTTAGAGCCATTTCTTCTTTTTCCCATCGCTCTTGATCCTCAGTGGACATGTCTACTAAGTGGTCACGCGGCTACGAACAACAATTGAATACTTCAGTGAATTTAATTCAATTTAAACAAATTTTTACTCTCTCCAACAATACATAATAATCACACAGACATATAAACTCGATTGATTGACACAGATAAACTTGCATTAGAGTCATTATAGCTCTGTCATTATTGAATAGAATACGTATGTTATCCCAAAATAGCTGATTCATTCAGCTGATGCACATATTTTTTGGCCCAACGACCCCATCAAACAGCTAGATCATTTGGGCTATGTACATTTTCATTTGCCCGTCAAGGTTGCATGTTTTTTTATAACATTATCATGATAAATTATCAGGCTCATAGTGTTTCATTATTATTGTTTAGAAGTTTGAGATGATTTTGTCTCCATGAATTCTTATGATTTTCTTCCCATTTTTCTTCCCCGAGTTTGATGATGATATATAACACATAAGAATACATGATATTCCTAGCTGTAATCGCCCATAATGACCTACTGGTATACTTCTAAGTGAGTAATAACATGGCCAGTTATTTGCACACTATACACTCTCCACGCATAGTGTATTTTGCATTCAATTGCAGACATTTGCAGTCAAATGTGCGTAGATTTCATTTGCATTAAAATTAAAATCATTTTTTTTCATTGATTGAACCATTTCATGGGATTAGAAGTGTATTTATATTCCTGTATACTTGTTCAATGTATTTGATCGGTGGTGTCATATTTAATTCACTACTGTGATCAAAAGTGACAAACAAATAAACAGTAACAGTAGTAATAATGATAAAAATGATAAAAATGATGATATTAATAATAATTCCGATAGTAATAGTATTAAATATATTGATTAAATTCATGTGAATACTAGATATAAATAAAGAAACAGTGCTGAGTAATGAACCCTATTTAATTTGTTTAATCGTACTTGAGTATTTGACATCGACAACATTTATACGTCATACACCAATGTACGTGCATGAAATAGGAAGACATGCATGCGATACGTTCAGGCTGTTCAGCAAGTCAACACGCGATTACTTGAACATTTTTGCAGTTCTAAGTAAAACCACAATTATTTTCAGTGATGAGGATTTTTTTTAAATTGCAATGCTCTCTCAGCTACTATTATATTAACTTACCAGGGTAACTCTTTTGTTTGATCTTGGGCTGACTTGAATATCTGGAGAGCTTGACATTGTATTGTTCAGGTCCGACTTGGTTGAATCCTGAATGACAGATGATTTGTTGAAGATTGATGTAAACGCCATTCGAATCCTTGGATGAATACAAAACACCAAGAAGTATGAGCATGTGATATTCAGCCTGATATTCGAATTCAATGAGATGGTGAAAAGTTACTCGCATATTATTGGTGTACCGTGTTCATGAAATGTCGGCGCCTCCAACTTTAACGGTAATGCTCACATTGTAGTTTACTATTGACTATCTCAGCATGACAGTTGCTATGGCAATTCGAGATTCATTTGGATTTCATATTGAACAAATTTCATTTTGATTACGTAAACGTCTCATACAGATAAGAGACGGAAGTGAATTGAGTGTGTGAATATCAGACGAAAGTGGTGGATACACAAAGTAATTGAAATGGTTCAGAAAATTGTGTCAATCAGAGAAAATCTCGTTCATCGCAGATTTGTCGATCTACGATTTAGTCGTATATATCGATTACGTTGAACAGAGGGTAGCTAAAAAATGGCATTGCTGAATATTTATTCGTTAATTGGAGTAGAGGGTATTGGAGTAGTGGGAATATGTTTTTGTTTCCCAATGTTGCTCAACGACCACACCAACAGCTGGGTTATGGGTACGAATGAGCGAATGATAATGAAATGATGAAGTGATGATAGGTGGAAGGACGTTTATAAAAACCCATGCCTTACGGATGTACCCGATCAAACGAATCTGACCGAAGCAACATTTTGAAAGGGTATCACAGACCTGAAACTAGATGTGGTTGAATAATAATAATGATTCATCATCTATCCCACATTTCAAATTGATGGGTCTGGGGGTGAAACACTTCATTGCTGACAATGACGAATAATGTCGATATAAATTCATCAAATTTAGCGAAAACTAGAAATCATCACCTCACTTCCATAAATTGGAAATAATTATGCTCTCTCCAGATACCATGATGAGGGCATTACCAATTATATAAATAAACATAAACAGAATCGAGTCATCTCTACGTCACTACTTAGAAATAGGGCCAGGTCCTGGAAGACAAATAATTTGTTCATAATTTCTGAAATTGAGATGATGATTTTTAATCTCCTCTAAAATTGGGGGAGTAAATATCGTGATTATTTATTACAATCTGGTTTCAGGTTTGTGATGTCCTTTAACTTTAGAAATCTTCTTAACTACCTGCTATCTCCAGCACCAGTGACTGTTGAATACTGTGTATTCGTTGGACTCACTAATGAGTTAAAACTTCGACAAATGAAAGAGTTGGACTTCTTTAAGATGGACTTCTTGGGCTGACTGATGAACACCGGGGTGAATTGTGGATTGTTCTAAAATATGAATAATATCATAATATACGCCTGCATGAAACATTAATAATGAAATATAATGAATAATGAAATATAAAATAATGAAATATAATAATGAAATATAAAATGATACTTGAATAAAGTAACAATTTTAAAGAAACAGTATGATTCATTATCAATTAATTGGATACTAATTGATAATATAGTTTCATGAAGCAAGTGAAACAATTCGTGTTCAAATTCGCACTTGGGACCAAATCTTGGTCTAAAATTAATTGAAAAATCATATTTGTATAATTATATATTTTTTCAACTAGCATTAAAAGTTATGGAGTAGAGAAATGAAAATTATTACAGTCTACCAATTGGTATTAAAAGGTATGTAATGCAGGAAAAGAGAAGTGTTTTGTTCTTTGTTCTTCGTTCTCTGATGTAATGTTAGTGGCTTATTTCATCCAGCTAATTATTGATAATGCGTACGTACAACATGAGGGGAGAGCAGCATGTCAGGGGCGGGGAGTACCTCGAACCTAGAGGGACGTCGCTGTAAACTTTCTTGCAGCATACGACGTTCAAACTCTTCGATAGCTCTGAAGACAGAGAAAACATTCAGAACAGAGACAACCTCAACAACAGCAACAACAACCACAACAACAACAACAACAACAACACTGGTTTCACAGAAATCAGAAGAATTATATGGAATCATCAATATAGTCGAAATTATCACCATTGTTCTAACCTTGTAGAGGTCCTCTTATGAAACTACTTTACTCAAATAATTGAAAATAAAATTGTGATGAATTGAATTGAAAAACAAAATTGTGTAGCCTCATGAAATATCTGTACCACTCATGAGAATGAAGAAGACGATTCTGGAAGTAGATGGTTTACAGATTAAAAATTATCAATTGTTTATTTGGATCACTTTTTCTCAGAATTGACAATTTCGACAATATTTTCACTCACAACTTCTAAAAACGTGAGGATGGCTAGTTCTCACCTTCTGTCTGTATTCAGTGATGAGTGTAGTATTGAAATATCAACCGTCTAAAGAATGCTACTCGTATCAACAATATAAATCGAAAAAACACACCTTTTTTATTATTTTCCTCAGGATGCCATTTGTTTTTTCGAAATTTGAACTCTGGTATCTCAGAGATATTTCGAACACACCAATGTTTTTTTTCATATTATGGCATTCGATTGTCTACTGCCTCACATAATTCGTTTAAAGAAGAAGAGAGGGAACCCCGTAAGTTAACTCCATTCTATCATTCATTCATTCATTCATTCTATTCTATTCATTCTATTGACCATCAGTTTCTTATTCAAATCTTAAACATTTATCATTTATCTTCTTTTTCTTTATTGAATCTTTCAATCTGCCTGTAATTGCTACACGTAATTAAATATGAACTATTTTCAACCGTTGTTAATTTATTGTTGTTATATGTATCTGTATCGTTTGGCAATCCAAGAACAGGCCGATATCTAAATGAAGATCATATATCAAATAGTATTAAAACTATTCATCAATTTCGAACAATAATTATTACTTTTCTTGAGCCTCTTTATGCCACTTGGCTGCAACTTGCTGCCTCCGTCGCCTGCCGATATGTTTCTCGATCAAGCGCACGAGTTCTCGACGTTGGACGGATCCAAGGAGTATCATGGAGTCCGGATTGTCAACCAGTGGGATACTGCGAAGATTACGATTCGTCGTTAACACCTATGAAAGTAAACAAAACTAAGTTATGACGAGATTCTGATGGGTGTTAATTTCGTTTTATCAAATGATTCATAGAGTGGACGAGGTGCTGTCAAATATTTTTTTTTCAACAGAAAGTCTCACAGTCGTGTTGTTTATTTTAACTTCTCAGGTTTCCGGTTCAATGTGTAGCAGCATAATTGAAGTCAGCCGTCAATAATAGACTACGTACATCACACGGTCGGGAAACGGTTAAGGCAACCCGGTTCACGCTGAAACGGTTCAACAAATGAGTGTATATCACAATGATTCAGAAACACTTTGTCAAAACCGCGGTCAAAACGTTGCAGCGCCAGCCATTTAAAATATTTACGTAAGTCAATATATTGGTATATATATATTGGTAGTATA
Organism: Brachyptera putata; assembly: GCA_907164805.1. NCBI lineage: Eukaryota > Metazoa > Arthropoda > Insecta > Plecoptera > Taeniopterygidae > Brachyptera > Brachyptera putata. The sequence continues at coordinate 39,385,091 of OU015463.1, forward strand.
TTGGTATATATTGGATATTGGTGACGTATGTCGGTATATAATCGATAACGGAGCTGGAATTCATCAAGGATCGATTTATCGGTCACGTTCAAGGTTACCCGGAATCGGTTTGACGTGTATATCAATCGTATCGAGTTTTCCAATTCACTTGTCAAACTGGATTGGAACTGAAGTGTTTTACACCAAAACCAACAGGTATATATCACCATCTGTAAACCGTTTCAGCGTGAACCGGTTTGACTAAACCGTTTCCCGACTGTGTGATATACGTAGTCATATATTGATGTAAGATTTAATACTACAATACATTGATATAAAACAATATTAATTTATTATTGTACAGTAGCAGCTAGGTTATTTGGGTAAACGATTGTGTCAGCTGAATGCCGCTTTATGCGGGACTCGAACCCACACCTGACGTGACTAATTTCTGAAGCAGTACTCATACCGATTGATTCAGAAGGGTGAATTTGTAGCTTAGCTGCCCTCCCTCGCCCCTCCCCATGAGAGTGTTTAATGAAACTTCAAATTATAATGTTCATAGTGTTCGACCACCGTACCTATAGTCGAAGACAGTGCATGACCGTTAATACCAAATACCAGAGTATATATATATATATATATATATATATATATATATATATATTTTTTTATATGTATATGAACTTCGATTCACTGGTTATTCACAACAGTATTTGTTGATATTTTACCTTATTAAGTTTTTTGTAGCTCATGTTCTTTGTGATGTAGATCACATCTCGTACCATAAAGGAGTCCACGTAAATATTGTACATGCCTACAGGTGAGAGGTCAAAAATTATACTCTGACATTGATGCTTCAACAGATAGGTTACAATTCTTCAGATGGAGATGGTAATAATGAATTGTAACAGATAACTCTTATTTTTATCTGGATAAAGTTGAAGATAAATTGTATTTGAGATGAGACAACAGATGAAGTTTACGAAATATTTGGATGAAAGATAACATGCGAAAATATGGAAATTATTCATATCAATATCAACAGATAATATAGAACCCGAAGAAAGTTGCATCAAATCAGAGAATTTTCAAAGTTTTGTTTTTGGAACATTATATAAGAATTATTTCTGATTTGGAATCTGGAATGATCGAACACAATTTTTTCCACGCTGATTCCAGCGTGTTCATTATTCACTTAAATTAGGAATTAAAAGTTGAGAAAAGTTAAGTGAAAATACCAATTACTATAAATAGAATATCGCCGAAAAAGAAAATGTTCTCTTCTGAGTTCTTCATCAGTTACAAATTGATTTCACATTACGAGATACGAAATTTTCACCCAGAAGAAGATAAAAATGATCTATCCTGTTTTCTGTATCTATAGCCCTATGAAGATCAGAACAAATAGAATTGTATCCACGTAAATTATCTGTATAGTATTATGGTAAGTTAAAACACTGATAACAGAAGAATTTTGTGATTTGCACTGACTTATGCATTTCAATTCACCATTATAATGCTCAATTAATGAAGCCAGAGTAAAAGTAATTATCCTAATGTGAGATATAATTGTGGAATAAGAACTGTGCTATCATTAGTACCCAGTTTTTTCACTTATTATGAATTGTTTACCTGAGCCTGATGGTAAAAGATCCGGTAAGTATGGTAATTTCTTGATCACTATAATACTGTCATAGCAAGATGGCTGAAGTAGAGACGCAATAGCATTAGATATTAATACTGCGATCTGAAAAGCAAAACAATTAGATACAAATGGCAAACTTCACTGGTATATCGAGGTATGAAGATTGATTTTACTGTTCGAAATTAGCCAAATAAGACTGGGAGAGGAAATCAATCAATAGAGAAATAAGTTTTACGTATTATGTATTGAGGAACGTTGAAGAACGTTATGTTATAAAATATGAATATGATCAACGCAATAAATTGAACGGATTATAATATCCTGAATAACATCTGTTCTCCTTCTTCAATTTCTTCAATTTGGTTTTCAATTCCTTCGTATTTCAGTCCATATTCTACTTGATGATTATTCAGCAATAATTTGTTTCGATAAATCCTCAAATACAAATGATCACATTGAATTGATTTTTTTTCACGGTTCAATTGGCTAGGTTAAATTATAGGCATTGACAGTGAGTGGATAACATATTCACCATGATTGGGATAATGTGAGTAATCTGGCCCGTCATCTCGAACACAATGACAGAGACAGAAATAGTGTGGGTGACAGCACCCGAGAAGGCTGCAGCACCAACCATCGCATAACCTCCTGCAAGAAAAAAAACATATCCAATAGATAAAACCATTGTTGTGACTTATATAGATCAACTGCTATATGAAATTCTCATTGTTTCTATTATCTAAATGATAAGGTCATAGACATAAATATACCCTGAGAATCATCTTGGATTTAGTCATGATGACCGTGACTCGTCACCTGATACGCGCGAGAGGATACCAACTGTACTAAATAATAATTCTATACCTCGACTGTCCTGGAAAACCAAGGATCCCAAAAATCAAGTATGATGGAAAATCAAATGACCAAAACTTCTATTTCTTGAGGAACCTGTGCAAAAGTTATTGAGAAGGCTTGGCTCATCCTTTTCAGGAATTCAATCTGACACAAACCTTGATCATCACTGAAAAACTTGTTATCAATCTCGTTATCAACTGTCATTATAAGTAAAACATGTTACCAAAACCGTCTAGATTGACTGTATATACGTAGGCTACCGAAACGATGTACTGTACTTGGCGAAATATCAGTTTTTTGGTCACAATTTTTGGATGGTATGATATGTCAAGATTTTAATAAGAGGAAACACAGATCAACTTAAACTATATTTGACATATATATCGCATAATTATTAAGTGAATATGGCTAAAATAACGTGTTTTTAGCTGTTCTTTTCGAAATATATTATGGCACCTCCACCAATTTTAATGTTTCCACAATAATTATGTGACATATTTTATAATTTTTCAACTGTATCATGAAATATTTCAACTCGTTAACCAGTATTCAGCGTGAACTCTGACGTCACTTCTTTATCTTTATCAGAACAGTCTAACAACATCTCCCGTTGAAAAATTTTATTACTTAAACTCGTGACGTTTTGTTGGCCAGCAATTTTGAAATTTATTGTCTCGTCCATTTCAGGACATACTGTAGCAACATGAGCTGTTATCAGGAAGCCCTGTATAACTACCTTCCGACACAAACATGAGTTTAATTTACTAAGACTTCGTGAATTCGAACTTTTTCGAGAAGTTATATTTTTCTCAACAAGCAACTGCCCCAGGAATTTGCCACCTCTCTCACATTCGGATGTACATTCAATTCAATTCACATTCACATTCAATATGATTGAATCTGCCAAACCTAATATCAAATATCGTGTGTTCAGCAATGCCAATACTATGAAGTTCGCTAATTCTCTCCTTGCGGCAAATTGGGATCCAATATTTTTAGCTAATAATGTTGACTCTAAGTATGCTCTGTTTATGAATACTTTTAAAAGTCTATTCATTAAATAATATCCCTTAACTGTTAACACAATGAACACGAATAAGATCAAACGCATTTGGCTCAATGAGGAACTACTCAAGTCAAGAGAGAGAGTGAATCATCTTTTTTTTTTTTTTCAATGTTTTGCTTAACGACCCCACCAACAGCTAGGTTATACGGGGGGTACGAATGAGCGGATGATAATGAAACGATGAAGTGATGATATATGAAAGGACGTTTACAAAAACCCATGCCTTATGCAGGACTCGAACCCACGCCCAACGGTGACTTCAGTTTCTACCGCTAGCGATAATTGACTTAGCCACCGGGGCGGCTGTGAATCATCTTTACCGATGGTACAAAAGAACAAACAATGAGAACCTGAAGTCTGCATTCAAAAACGCCAAACGTAAATATTTTAAAGATCTCCAGCAAGCCAAGTACAACTACTTCGCTGACAGAATTGCGCGTTCTGACAATAAATCGAAGACAATGTGGAATATTGCAAGTGAAGCAACCAGCAACACAAACGATTCACATTCCAAAATAGAATCCGTGATGTATGAAGGGGAAGAACTGAAAAATCCTACTGATATCTCGGAGACGTTCAATCTGTTCTTCACTAGCATTGCCGAAAACCTTGTTCTCGGAAATCAGTCACTCGACGAAGATGCTTCCACCAAGCTGAATGAGAAAATGCCAAGAAATAATAAATCAATGTTCTTGTTCCCGGATACGATTAAGGAAACGTTGAACGTGATTTCCCGGTTTAAGAGCAAGTTGTCAACGGGAGTAGATGACATACCTTTCAAAGTTGTCAAAGACATTTCGACAAGTATAGTACACGTCCTAGTCGATATTTTTAATTGTTCACTAACTACTGGTGTGGTTACGACTGATTTCAAGCTAGCGAAAATAGTCCCTATCTTCAAGAAAGGAGCGAGAGACGATATGTCTAATTACCGACCTATTTCTCTTTTGCCTGCTTTTTCTAAGATTCTAGAAAAACTTGTGTTCAATAGACTCAGCCATTTTTGTGAATCATGTAACATTTTGTCAATTCATCAACACGGCTTTAGAAAGGGTAAAAGTACTGTTACAGCAGCATACGAGTCAATCCAGAAAATTCTTGCTGCTAAAGATAAGAAACAATATTGTGTGGGTATATATTTCGACCTGTCCAAGGCGTTCGATACCGTTGCACACAGTGTCTTACTGAATAAACTTGAATTCTATGGAATCCGAGGAATACCACTCGAGTGGATCAAGTCGTACTTAAGTGAGAGAGCCCAGTGCGTTCAAGTACTCTCTGATGGTCCTTGTGGCATATCATCGTGGAAACGAGTAAGCATCGGAGTCCCACAGGGATCTATTCTGGGCCCTTTACTCTTTTTACTTTACGTAAATGACCTTTCAATAGCAGATAAGAATATCCACGTCACCCAATACGCTGACGACACTAGCTTACTTGTGGCAAGCAGCGATCCAGTCCAGGCTCAGGTTAGAGCTAATTCTGCAGTGAATAAATTATCAGTGAACAACAATAAAACAGTCGTGATCAATTTCTCTGGCGTGGACTGGGAACCCGTCATAATAAACCAGAATAAAACTCTATGTGTAAACAACTCGACGAAATTTCTTGGATTTGATATTGACAGACACATGAAATGGATAATCCATATTAGAAATGTATGCACGAAACTCAAGAAAATGATTTTCAAAATTAGATCCTTGAGAAATGTTTTGAGATTACTTGATGTAAGAATATTTTATTTATGTAACTTCGAATCAAGTATGCGCTATGGAATAGTCTTTTGGGGGGGTGCATGTAAAAGAGAGATGAATAGAATGTTCAAAATACAAAAATATTCAATCAGAGTGGTTCTAGGTATGAAGAGAAGTGATAGCTACAGGGGTAAATTTAAAGAACTGAATGTTTTAACTGCCTCATGTCTCTATATTTTAGAAGGTGTGTGCTTTGTCAAGATGAATTTCAATTTGTTCAAGAGGAATGCAGAGCACAATCATAACACTAGGCTTAAACGCAATCCAATAACTGAACACCACCGTACAGTATTATATGAAAGTGGTTTGCACCACACTGGTGTGAAGTTTTTTAACGCTCTACCTCGAGACATTAGCTCCAAAAAGTCTTTCTTTTGTTTCAAAAAAAATGTTAAACGATATCTATTAGAAAAAGAATTTTATAATACTGAAGATTTCTGTAAGAACTGATAGCGTGATGTGATATAGTCTTAAGTAAAATATAAACCTCACGGTTGTTGACGAAACATAACATTGTAATTATGTGTACTGTGAATAAAAATCTATCTATCTATCTATCTATCTATCTATCTATCTATCTATCTATCTATCTATCTATCTATCTATCTATCTATCTATCTATCTATCTATCTATCTATCTATCTATCTATCTATCTATCTATCTATCTATCTATCTATCTATCTATCTATCTATCTATCTATCTACTATCTATCTATCTATCTATCTATCTATCTATCTATCTATCTATCTATCTATCTATCTATCTATCTATCTATCTATCTATCTATCTATCTATCTATATCTATCTATATCTATCTATCTATCTATCTATCTATCTATCTATCTATCTATCTATCTATCTATCTATCTATCTATCTATCTATCTATCTATCTATCTATCTATCTATCTATCTATCTATCTATCTATCTATCTATCTATCTATCTATCTATCTATCTATCTATCTATCTATCTATCTATCTATCATCTATCTATCTATCTATCTATCTATCTATCTATCTATCTATCTATCTATCTATCTATCTATCTATCTATCTATCTATCTATCTATCTATCTATCTATCTATCTATCTATCTATCTATCTATCTATCTATCTATCTATCTATCTATCTATCTATCTATCTATCTATCTATCTATCTATCTATCTATATCTATCTATCTATCTATCTATCTATCTATCTATCTATCTATCTATCTATCTATCTATCTATCTATCTATCTATCTATCTATCTATCTATCTATCTATCTATCTATCTATCTATCTATCTATCTATCTATCTATCTATCTATCTATCTATCTATCTATCTATCTATCTATCTATCTATCTATCTATCTATCTATCTATAAAGTCCTAAAAGTCCTGTTCATCGCACAGTCATTCTGTACCCTTGTTGTGTTTACTGGTGATTACCCGGAATGATTGGAGTGATTGGACCACCGTATCGTATTCCAAGAGGGAATGTGAGATGCATCAGTTCTCCAGCAATACGGCCGATAGCAGCACCGATCTTGAATACGGGGATGAAGCTGCCGGATGGTACAGGCAACGTAGACGCGATGATTGAGAAAACAAACTGCGACATAACAAAGAAATTAATTGCATTTCACGTATTTCATGAAGTGTTAGCATGGATTCAGAGGTATTAGACAAACACAGTTTTTGTGCTCTGACATTATCAAACGAGAAAATCGTACGAAATGTACTCGAAATCTCCTCAAAATTGGTTATAAAAAAAATGGGAAACGTATCCGATTTTCATGAGACTTAATTGTCTAGTTGTCGAACTAGCTGGATCCTTACCTAATAAACAGCTCCGAATAACGTGCCAGGGCTAGCTAGCGGCTAGGACTTTGATTGGTTAATGTTTATAAAAAAAGCTACCAACAATGACAACATATTGTAAAAACAAAGTCTCTTGAACTGCAATAATTCATCACATTTCGAAGCCGACCTCAAGATCAGAGCTAGGATTTTGTGCTAACAACAATGGAAATACACAGACTGGAGTTGTTGCCATGACAGGTAACTTTTGTAGTCGATATTAAGTTATTAACCAATCATAGTACTAGCATCTTCGAGCTATCTAGCATTAGCACGAAATGTATTAGGTAAGGGTCCAGAATCGAACATATCTAAATTTGATTTTTTCTGATACAATTATTTGTCATTTTTTTTTCGTCGTGTTATTCCTATGGTTAGGGTCTATTTATGAAATGTCAGTCATCAATTTCTTGCTATCCAACTGACTAGTTCGGAATTGGAAGTTGAGAAATGCCTACAGAAAAAAATGATGTTGATCAGTTTAGCCACAAATACATAAATGCTAAGTAATATTGATCCAAATTGATGTGAATGATAATAAAACTCTTCGAAACAATCGCTGGATTTGTTGCAGATGCTACATAATACAAGATAAGTCGAAAAACAGCGAAATTACACCTCATTGTTATATGAACAGTAAACAGCGTAACTCACAGTATAAACGGTGAAGGATGCTAGCCCGACGAAGACGTCGGTGTGCTCAGTGGACCAATGGCGTACGATTTCGATTTCCCGCACTGTCAAATTTGTATTAGTCCATGTACAATTGGCGAACAAACCTGTGACCTAATCAGAAAAAATGTCAAGACAAAATGACAATCCTTTTTCCATGATGTAGGTCTACCTTAAATTTTAATTAAACAATAGATCAATCAACTCATAATTATTCAATCAAAGTATGAATCAGAAAAGCGTGTTAGATAATATCGAAATATTTAATTGACGAGTTTAGACAGGAATAATCATGTTAATTATCTCATAAGGACAGAGTGGTTTCAAACCAACTTGTAAGAGACTACATTTCGGAAAATGAAAAATGTATATGCGCTAAAAAATTATAAACAAAATTGAATACTCTCCACTTTTTCTTATATTTATAGTTCGATTTTCATTATTTCATTATTGATAATAACATTAATTTATGAATAATTCAAACCATTTTGTGATTATTCATTGAATTATGATTATTTGTATTTCCTACCTTATAAATTATAGATTAGATTATAAATGCTAAGGGTTATAGAATATGAATTCTTCATCCATTTCCCTAGTTTCAATTGAACCGATCCAGCTGATATCCTGAGAATAAATGTGGCAAAAAAGCTATAAAGATGTCCATACCTGACCGTAAGTGTTCAATTCTCCGGCCATGTATCTGCCTAGTCCAAGTGGGAAGGTGATAGCAGATATCACGAAGCTAACTATTCCAGGATAGAGGTAGCGACTAGATAAAAAAACAACAGTACATTATTCACTAGCGATGAGAATGTTAGATCAGTGGCTAGAATACTGAAACATGATTCAGGAGACTGGGGACTAGTGGATATCCCACTTAATCGACAGTCAGTTGACCGGAGTTCGATTCTCGTCATGGTCGACGAACCTGACAGAGGTGGATCGTCATTTCCCTCTTTTATCAAGGTGAATACTGAACTGGCTCTTCAATAACAGATAACGACCCTGTCCTATTCAGTTCTAACAATCCAAGACCTGGTCAAATAATCTTTCACCTCAGCTTTCCACCACTTCACTCGATCATTAACCGACGCCAATTTATATTAGGCCTACAATGAGTCGTTCAATCCAATGTGAATGAATGAATGAATACATTATTCACCAACACTGATTCCAGCAGATACCAATGAACATATTATTTCAAGTTCCTAGTTAATACATATTTTACCGATGGTGAAGACTTCAGACATAACAGAGAAAATCAAATTAGGTTTATATATTCAAATGAAAAATCATGTGGTAAACGAAATTGTAAGATTTAAATCTGAATTAATCATAGGCTCGGATGGTATTTGAAAAAATTCCTAGTTGTTGGCTCACTTTTTTAAAGAAACAATCGTTTCATAAAAATTATCAATCATAAACATTATTCAATATGACACATAGGCCTACGTATTCTTTATGTCCTTATACGTATTCTTTGAAAGACAGTCTAATCGATAATATCAAAATAACTTGTGGGGTACAAACTTGCAACAACTTACTTATGCTTCAGAAAATTTGAGATCATTTTGTTATTGCGTATAAAAGTGACGTATTTCCTGTGTACCCACACGTAGGAGGCTCCACCCACACCACACACTATTCTATCAATCAGAGAAATGTGATGATTAAATACACATCCAACAACATACAAGTAACATGCTAGAGAGACATGTGCAACTTCCTCCATTCGTCCTCTCTACATTCATGTTTGTTGATGATATTGTTGTTATTGTTCAATACTTTAACTTCATGCTTTCTAAGGACTGATGGATATGTTCAATTAAACTGGAACATATGACAAACATATTTAAACGTTACATTATTATAGTAGGGGCAAATTATAATGTCGCCACTAAATCGATTTGGAATCGATCAAATTCCCTGCTCATTGTAGGGTCTTCAAGTACACAATGATTCAAAATTATCCAATATAGGCTAATATTGTTCTTCAATAGAGGCTCATAGTACTAAATATAAGTATCCATTCTCACTTTCAGTTAATAACAATGATCAATTCAAAGCTGTATGTATTCAATGTTAGAAGTTATGGAGGTTCTTGTTCTTCTTACCCTAAGAAAGCGAACACTATTATTTCTTGTGGGTCAAACGGAAAGTCTTTCGTGAAATGGGTTTTGAAGACAGCGGTCACAGTATCTAGAACAGTGAAAGAAATGTGATACAATTCTATGAAACATTATACCTGTCACATGAGAGTTTTGACAACGCACAATCGTTAGTGACTCACGACGCACACACTCATATTTGACCTGATTATTATAGAAAAAAACATGGAGAAAATCTTTAAAACAATCATCGAAAAGACCAAAGAGTTTTTCCTCTACGCAAGTAGATTTTAAGTAGAAAAAACGGAGGTTTTGTAAGAGAATAGGAAAAAGAGACGAAGTGAATGAAGAGATAAAATATATTTAGAAAGAAGACTGACAACTTTTGAAATGTTCTTCATCCGTTAACTTATCACTATAACTTATACAATTTGTTGAATTAGCTATATCACATCCAACTAATTCTTTGAAGTAATAAGATCTCCCTTGTAGATCCCCGTTCATATGATCCTAAATTTTCATCCTCCGCATTTTTGGGGAAAGAATGACTTCATGTCAAGTTTTCGATGTTGTGAAAAAATGAAAAGCCGAATTTCAGAGATGAAATCCAGAAAATTCAGCTAACAATAATTGCAATTAGGAATATGAATACAAACTGGGGATAGGGATTAAATACAACTTATATTTCAAACGTGGTGAATGTATTTACCTTCGTGAGTGAACCATACTGCCATTAACCGATACACGGTCGCACCACAAACAGCAGCAAAGAAACCCCGCCAATAATTCCTCACAGCAAAGTAAGAAGTGGTTACCTCGATACTGAATAAAACTCCTGTAATTCAATTAATAATAATTCACTGGATCACATATGTTATTGGACTCTATATTAAGAACAATCGTGTTCGTGAAACACCATGTATTGAGGTTGAACGACGTACAGAAATGAAAACAATCAACTAAGATCTATTGGTGCCTGATGAATAATTGCTGCCGCTGAAGAGCGTATACTTGAATGAAAAATACTCGGCTGTGGGACATCGATTTACTTCCACACTACCCATACTTACTCCATACTTCCATACTTTATACTTTCCAGTGGATGGTTGTAAATTTGGTCAGGAGTTCAGGTATAAGGTTAGACATCCAAGCCTACGTCAAACAACTGAGTATATATCATTCTGGTATATGCTCTTCAGGAGCCCCGGATAATTAATGAGATGGCGTGATGTTGAAATGAAGGTATCTTGAGTAGTTGTAAAGCTAGTGGGAAGGAAGTGATAGTAACCCATATTGTAGGAACTATCTCAGCATTCACCTAGACTACAGAGGGAGAGTTACAGAGTAGGCCTAACCACAAAGAACCTCTATGTAAAGATGGTCGGTAGCAGAGGTCGAAATGAGAAACGAGGCCCAATCTACCCGCATCTCCCTGTCACAAAGAGCGAGTGAGTTACCATTGAGCTACCAGTGCCAGGATCGTGAAACAACTCATAAACATGAATAAAATTCCAGCTATGGATCAAGAGTTCAGGCTGCATCTCACCTCCAATCGGTGCAGCAAAGCAAGATGCGACGCCAACCGCGCATGCAGCAGCCAACATCTCACTTTTACGCGACTCATTCTCGTAGATACCTTGGAATGATGTTACCATTTGTGACAGTAAATTGGCGGAGATACTTGCCATGTGCACGAGTGGGCCCTTCGGAAAGACAATCACATCAGTATGCAATAATTACGATACTCAACCACCAGCACTTGGAACATGACATATATTGAATACTAGACTTATATTAGGGCCTCGTCCTGATTCATCGAAATCCCGATTAGTATACTGTCTCAATTAATAGAATCCCGATTCTATGGAATCCCTATGAAATCCCGAAATCTCGATTCAATGAAATCTCGATTCATCGGAATCCTGATTCATCTACTTCTAGCCATTTAAATAGCTGTCCGATTCGTCGACTGGCTAAATTGTAATCAAAATTCAAACTCGATGAAATCCCGATTCATCGAAATCCTGAAGAATCTATTTCTAGCCATTCACGTAGCTGACCAAATTCTAGACTGGCTCAATCAATCGAAATCTCGATTCGATCAAATTTCGCCTCAGTGAAATCCCGATTCATGGAAATCCTGATTTGCTCACTCATTGTACCACATTTTAAGGAAGTTGACGAATCGGAACTTCACTGAATTGAGACACTACCTTGGGAGCAACTACACATTTATATCCATAGCAAGCTATATTTTAGTAACAACCATTACCGTTATTAGTCATCACCGTCCCAATTGCATGTCGTTAATTGGAGGTGTTGAATTGTTTCTCGTTGCTGTAATTTACCTCTTTGCCTAGAGGCATTCCGCTTCCCAGAGTAGCTGTCAGTCCTACCACCTTCGCTACCAAAGTTTGGAATGTCAAGTACTCTTTCAGTGCTACACCTCTCAAGATAGTTTTCATTTCTGGAATACCAGAACCTGAAAATCGAAATTAATTGCAATAGCTGGTAATTTGATGTAACTTTTATCATTTAAGAAGGACCTATCCCGTCTGAACATATTGTTGTGAAACTACTCTGTGTATCATTTAGAGGAGTCTCTTCTCAAACTATATTACTGTCGATACATGGTGAACATTCACAACAGGTTACATGTTGTTTGTTTGTAACGTTGCGCAAAGAAAAAAAATCGATGGCAAAAATATCGAGTGCTACTTTTACATACAAGTGATCTTTCCATTTTCAATGTCATATATTTTGAGTCATCAGCATTTTTATCAAATATTTTTTTCATCTCATGATGTATTAGTTAATTTTTCATCTTGCATTGTTGAAGATGTATGATCATTTATATCCGTGAAATTATCCTGGCTGAAACTTTTTGCCTTATGTAGGCTGGGGACGCCTTAAGCACCAAGGCTAATCGAGTATAGAGCTAAAGCCACTGATATACCTATTGACTGTGGTGCTAACATATTAGCGAATGAAGCGGCGAATATGACCAGCATCATTGGCAGAATTATCCATGCGATAAACTTGAGACCCACGTGCGAAAACATATGCCGAAACAGCCATAAGTGAGCTGTAAAAGAAAAATGAGAAATAATTTAAATTCTAGTTGATGATAATCGCATAGCAGCATGAGGAAAAATCATTTGATGAGTTATTATCATAGAATGAATGATCATGATTGCCGGAATGTTTAGTGGTTAATAAAATACTAACTACATTAAATTTTATCATAACTATTCAATTTGACTGTCATAATAAGTCCCTTCCAGTGTTTTTTTTTTACCAACTGCGATAGTACACATATTTAATCATATTAATCACTTTAATACACTCATTTTATAAAAATGGTTATGGTGGAAGTGCCACGAATTTAACTTCTAGCTAAATTTAATTTTGCCTTCATTCAGTCAAATCACATTGTATTCCTCATCAGTGGAGCATGCAATTAGCAAGCTATCTCTGCAAGAGATCAAAATGTAGCTGCAGGTCAAAAATTGATAGCATATAGGCATATAGTATGGAATAGAATAATAAATTCATGCTAAAATATGTTTCCCATTATTTTTTGAGATTTACATCTGCTATTACTATCCTAGGCTGCAGGGGACATCAGTGTTATCAGTAGATCTAATGCATGAATAATGATGGAAGTGATTGGGGTAACAACAATACCTCTGTAGCAATAAGAAATGCCTACGTCCACGCAAAAGCCGAGTAAAGCCATAAAGATCCCCAACAAGGCCAAGAAGACCCAATCTTCACCCAACTTCGCAAAGGTATGCCTCCAAGTCCATCTTAGAACGACAATGACCTGAAATTGAGAGATAGCAAAACAGACACTGAATCAATGTAAGTGAATGGAGGATAGAATTAAACACAGCCACACGAAAATTCAATAGATAGAGAAGAGAAAGGAGAAATATGCATTATATTCACTGAATATCTCCGTTTGAATTATTCGGACAGCAATTCTGTTTGAACTTTTGGAACATAAGAACACGTAGACATTTTGAATTTTCGTTTTCAATCAACACAAAATGAGAGATATTTCCATATATTCAATAATGTGGTAGCCAAATGAAAAAAAATCAACGATGAGCTGTATTGACATCATGAATCATCAGTTCGAACATGTGCTTTTGGGAGGCTCTATCTTCAGTGATAACCACTGTCACGGCTCATGATATTGAGCAGGAGTAACATCTTGCCTCATGAGGTTCATGACTTAGTATGTGATTTTATGTAAACTCGAAGCATGTAGGCATGTTGGAATAGGGTATGTCTCCAATAATTCGTCAGCAACTCGTTTTAATTCAATTTTTTCTATTCATTTCCATTAGGTTTAACGACGTACTGTACTGATGACTACGATCTATTGGCGTCGGTGAATGTTATATGAGATGTTGGGTTGATGAGATGGAAGATTATTTGATTTGTGTTTTTGGATAGTGGGGAGGAGTCGATCGTTGACTGTTGTTAAGGAAGCATCCCAGTATTGACCTGTACGACCGAGCGAAACCACAAAAAAACCCTGGTAGGATTGTCAACCATGACCGGAATTGAGCCCCGGTCTCCTGATTGACAGTTCAGTCTGGTAGCAACTCGACCACTCGTCTCAGTTTCATTCAGAATACCCCCAAAAAAGGGATTAATAGATTTCAAGTTGTTATTGCATAATATTCTACACATTGCATAATATTCAGAACTCTCAATGACGTACTCATCTTCATCTACTTGGTTGAATCTATTCCGGAATAAACTGTCATGCATATAGCCCTTGAGCGATGAGCCTGAAGTGCATGAAAGCTAGATGGTCATTTCACTCAGGACACAATGCATTGTGTCCATTTTCGTTATTGAGAGAAAATACAGGGTATAGATGATAATTAGTTATGTTATTATTCTTGCTATTGAAAGTGTATTTTATGACGTTACTGACCTAGTTATTAAGTACTAATTGTGTTCTAACTGTTATAGGCTGCGTCTATATAACGGTTTACAGACCTGTCCGTCGGAGAGACGAAATATACTCTCCAGATCTAATTATTTTTCTCTGAAATATAATTGAATAGTTGATTCAATTTCAAAATATTCAATAATATTATTCTTTCAATGCTCAATTGATTTCTTGATAATGAAGTGATTTTTCTCATCGTCCTGGCTGGACCTTGCCAAAATAATTTCATATAATGAGTGATTATTTTGAATATCATTTTTTGTGTAATTATTATTCGCGTTCGTTATTGATTTGTACTTCGGTTGAATACTGAAAGTATCCTGATTAATAAGTGTTCAATATAGATTAACTCGTCTGATGTATTAGCTCAGGTCATTCAGTTAGTTTAGTAGATCAACTCGAGAACTATTTGTGATCTCGCTTTTGAAAATTATCATTTTTTCAACTGAACTGCACTATTGTCGCTTTCCATCACTATAATAAGTTCATCTTGGTTCGTATGGCTTTTCAATGCTGAATATTCTCGTGAAAAAGCTTTTCAGTCCAATCCTATTGCCAGTTCGAGAATAACTGTTGCATTTTACCATACAGTTTGACTCACTTTTGACATGTGTTTGCCTCGATTCTTATTCAACTCCTTCTTACGCAATTGATCATCTTTTTTCCGTTTTTTCTCTACTTCTCGCCATTTATGAGCTTCTTTGTTAGCAAATTCCCCGAGCTCCTCTGTGTAACGACCATACATCTGAAAGCAATCAATCACACATTACATCTGACTGAACAGCCACCACACAACAAACATAACAAACACATCTAACACAACCAACACAAGCAAAAACAACTGACACTCAACCAACTCAACATTAAACAACCAAAATAACTGACACAATTACCAAACAGTCGATACAAATTAATGTGGGGAAGAAATAGGATTTCAATCGGAGCATTGAAGCATGGGAAACAGGAGCAAAAAAACAAATTAAGGGTCCCAAAATATTTCTGTTCACCTGCATGCCAATAATTCCTATAAAAATTGCTTCTTCAATAGGAAAAGTCATCTCACGTATAAATTCTCTCCACAAATGTTATTGTCTCTTATTCCATAACTTTGTTATGAAGAAAGTGAGAATATGTGCAGTCGATTATTCATGGAGACATAATGATTGTGATTGTTGACTGTACTAATCACTAGCCAATTCACGCACATTAAAATAGTCTATGAATGTGTACGTAAGATTCAATAGGAACTAGATGCCAAGCGAATAGATTGTTATTCATAAACATATCTAATGTTGTGTACGTGCAAACTAGCACAATATTGTTTCATAATTCTTGTGAGCGAATACATTGATGCTGCTTTCGTCCATTAGAACTTATTCATTTTCAAATCGTATAGTGAATACTTCAAATTGTGTGACTTTTTAACTTATGTGCAATGGAGCAATTGCACATACACTAAAGATATTCACTGATTGAGTGTTATATTCGATTATATTGGATAATTTCATTTCATTACCTTCATAACTTTTCGTGTCTAGCGCTGTTTAGGGTGATTTTCATTGATTTTATTGTATTAGTTGACAAGAAATGTTCATAAAATTTCATGAGATTCTGAATACATATTCAGCAATAAAACGGCTAGACTTATGAAAATACCAATGAAGTATATCTTATTTCGTGCTGAATAGTATGGCTAGTTTCTAGTGATCACAATTATTTTTGTGAAATTCCCCAATGACTCGAGCATTTCTAATTATCTTGCCAGTACACAAAAAATCTTTTTTTTAAGTTCAATATGAATTCACATTGATGGTGCTATTATTTAGATGGAAGAATATTTAGATATTTAGAGCAGTATTTAGATGGAAGAATAGCCAATCAAGCTTGACATATTTCTCTGTGAATACGTGTTTAGTCCGAGGACAAACAACATGCGTTCGTGAACCGCGGATATAATGCACACTGAAGTTAGGAGAGTGCAGAGATAATTTTAAACCAAGGTAATGAGATTGAGAAATGAAATGAGAAGAAGAAACCTACTTGATTTACTTGATTCACAGATTTACTTTGCATCCCATAACATAATTATAATGCACTATAGTAAGTGATAAGGATATTATTCTTGTACAAGTTGACATCAGGAGATAGTATATGAGGAACATATAAAGTGTGAAACCTACAATAGTGTTGTGGCCTCTTCAGACCTTTACTTAAAATACCAATTGTAATTAAGTTATTGTAGACCAACTTATAATCAGAGGCACATAATTTTCAGAGCCAGTGTTAAAATAGTTCATTCTGAAATTATTAGTTATTACTATTGTTGATAGACTCAGTTAAGAATACACCAAACCCAGGATAAGTAAAATTAAGATTTGATCTTAACAACTTGATCACCGAATCATTCACCGATCACCGAATCAGAATATATGACTGGACCTTGGTGAATTTATAACTAACGATCTCATCAACTTCAATTTCTTTGACTTGATTACATTATCATAGAATGTTTTACATTGGGAGTGACATTCTCAGAACGGATCACCTATACCGTATATATATATATATATAATTTTTGCTGCAGGCTTCTTTCTTGGTCAAAATGTAGATAATTCATGATAATTTAGGAAATGAACCAAGTATTGTGTGGTGATAAAATATAAAATCTTTAATCGCCAACGCGTTTCAACAGGATTGTACCTGTCTTCATCAGGGCTTGAACAGAAATAAAACTTCGTAACAATACAAAAATACTGTGACTTGAAGAGAACAGAAAAACAACAGAAAAGATAAAAAGATAAATCAAATCAAATGAACAGATTGATGGTCACTGTGACTTGGGAACTTAAAAGCGATAAGTCAGAGTTTGTATAAGACTAATGAAAAAGGGGGAATGATATTAGGCATCACCAATAAGAAAATGACCACAATGATATTGAGAAAACTAAAAATGAAAACAGAATGGGAGGAAGTGAAAAAATGAAAATGAAAAATAACTGAAGAGGGAGGGGAAAAAAAAAACACAAAAGAAACGATGAAAGTGAAAATGAAAAGAAGAAACAAGACAATGATACAAATTGAATCAAACAAGATAAAACGAAAAGATAAGAACAAGTTTAACGTTCTTTGGCTGATCTCAACTTTCTTGTGCTAGGGGCTATTGTAGAAACTCTTCCTCCTATTCTTCTTCTTCTGTCTATTCTGGGTGGTTGACAATGCGCAATTCTCCGTTGT
The DNA here is from genome assembly GCA_907164805.1 of Brachyptera putata. NCBI lineage: Eukaryota > Metazoa > Arthropoda > Insecta > Plecoptera > Taeniopterygidae > Brachyptera > Brachyptera putata. The sequence continues at coordinate 39,403,229 of OU015463.1, forward strand.
TCAGCATTGGGTGCAGTCGGCGTTACTTGACACCGATTCAAAACGACCTTCCACGCAGGAGCAAGTTTTCTCGATTCGTCCTTGATGTTCATTGTGAAAGTCCGCTTCTCTATCTCCACCTTTTCCCTAGTCATTCTTTCAGATAAGTTTTTAACCCTTGCTAAAGGAGTAGCTTCAGCAAAGTTTATTACATGATCTTTGTTATTTCTGATGTGTTGGGCTAGGGCGGAAGATTCGAGGTTATTTCGAACTGCTCGTTCATGTTCCGATATTCGTACTGAAACTTTAAACTTTAAACGTTAAACTTGTTTTTATCTTTTCGTTTTATCTTGTTTGATTCAATTTGTATCATTGTCTTGTTTCTTCTTTTCATTTTCACTTTCATCGTTTCTTTTGTGTTTTTTTTTTTCCTCTCCCTCTTCAGTTATTTTTCATTTTCATTTTTTCACTTCCTCCCATTCTGTTTTCATTTTTAGTTTTCTCAATATCATTGTGGTCATTTTCTTATTGGTGATGCCTAATATCATTCCCCTTTTTTCATTAGTCTTATACAAACTCTGACTTATCGCTTTTAAGTTCCCAAGTCACAGTGACCATCAATCTGTTCATTTGATTTGATTTATCTTTTTATCTTTTCTGTTGTTTTTCTGTTCTCTTCAAGTCACAGTATTTTTGTATTGTTACGAAGTTTTATTTCTGTTCAAGCCCTGATGAAGACAGGTACAATCCTGTTGAAACGCGTTGGCGATTAAAGATTTTATATTTTATCACCACACAATACTTGGTTCATTTCCTAAATTATCATGAATTATATATATATATATATATATATATATATATATATATATATGTATATATATATATATATATATATATATATATATATATATATATATATATATATATATATATATATATATACATACATATTATATCCAGTGAATTTTCATGTAGTCGACTTGTATTTGCCAGTGAAATATAATGTTATAATGTTATATAACTATAATGTAAATATAATGTAAATATAATGTTATAAATGATTCGAGTTGAAATCAGTTTCATAGGAATAATGTGTCTTTGGCTGAATGCTACACTGACGTAAATAGAGTTAATTGGTCACACAGGAGGATACCATTGCACAAAATGGAGAAGTCTCTCATGCAGTTAATGAATTCAACATTGATTCGTGTTCGCACGGCATTTTTTCGAACATAACTCCAGAAGGAAAATCATTCACGTTCAATACACATTCACTGAATGTAATTTCCTATATTACTCGAAAGTGAGTTATGACTTGATTCTCTATTTAAAATATAGCTCTGTCAAGTCTTACACCAAAATCTACCTAAATTCAAATTAAAACTGAGATAAAACATATCAATCGGAGAGAATTTTTTTCTTGATAGTTGAGAGAAGAGGTGTCATGAAACCTTTTTTTACATCCATGTCAATGTGCATACGGTAAACACCCGAATTCGTAAAATTTAGATAATATAAATAATTTAGATTAGGCCTACGATAGTTTAACACTATAAAACAAATGATTTATTTAGCACAAGACAACTAGATTCAAGACGTGATACACACATAGCATATTCTATTCATACTGATTATGGCATTGAACTCTTATCATTACTACTGTCATTATTATAAGCTTGTTATCACCAATAATATTGTAACTCGATTATAAAGCACATTTGTTTGATTATTTAATTGTCATCTATGCTATACCGAATTCCTCGAGAGAGGATTAGAGTAAATGAAGCACTCCACTACTATTACTACTACTACTACTACTACTGCTGCTGCACTAACTCATAGAGAAGGAGGAAGGGTAATTATCTCAATCTATACTGTGATATATATTGAACAAAACATCCACTTTGAGGAAAAATATTGTTAACTGTTCAACTTTGAGCTGCGATCTACTCACCAATGTATGTTGGTAGCCCATTTGGGTTTGTTCGGGATCTTTCTCCTGATACGCCATTATGAATACAATGCAATTATTAAACCACTCTTAACGTTTCATCATACGAATTTAATAAGTAGAATGGTTCTCTTGTATTTCACAATAATATCACAGATTCATGAGTAGGATTCGTATAAGTGTTTAGGAGACTGAATGAATACTGTTGAGACTGCGACTGAGTTGTGCTGAAAGTTCACTTATCACATTCAGTTTATACAATATTATAATTTATTCTTATATTGTTGAATGAAAAATAATCGGACTTTGTTTTTGCTGTACGTTTGTGTTGTTTAGAAATCTTGACCAAAAATCATCGCGATTCAACATTCCCATGATTATAATATAGTTTTATTATAATTGTAATAGCAATTAGTAAATGTGATTTAAATTGAGTATTCAGTCCATAACACTAGCGATATACACTCATCTTCGCAATCGTGTGCAATCCATCGTTGCACTATTCGCTGTTTGACCCCGCATCAATCGCATTGTAGGTAGAAACGATTCCAGTGCAGTCTACTAATATGGGCGACTAATATTGGACTACCAATGCCTCACGTAGCAACACCTCTTCACGGGTACTGTACATTGTGTGTGCTTCGTGCCATAAAAAGTGTCACAACATAACTTCTACTTCCAAGTACATAATCCATTGAGAAAATATTGCATACATATTTATTGAACTCACTGTTTGTGTTTGCTTATAATTTACAAACAAATTTAGCACTCTTTTTTTTAATGAGATCTAAATAGATAATACAAAGATGCCGCTAGTTGTAATACGTCAAAGATGTAGAAATATCTGAGATCTTTTACCGTTGGTAATATTCGTCACTTTGACGATATTCTCAAGTTTCTGCTCTAATATATATTGCAATAGAATGTACAATCCTCTAACGAGTGACGAGGTAATTTATCTGAATGTAGAACGAGCAACAGAATTACACATGAAAAAAATCTGTTCAGTGAAGAATGATAGCCGTACTTCAATTAGAGCGAGAATGTTCTCTTAACGTTTCAATTATTAGACAGTGGTTGTCCCATAATTCGACGTTTTTGCAGTGGGGACACTGAAAAAGTAATGCGCGAGTGCCAGACAATAAACTGTAAAAACTGAACTAACCTAATTTCATATACTCTAACCGACCTAATCGACCTAAACTAACCGAACTAACTTGAATTCTACACGAATATGCGTGTATATAGTTTTTCTTTGCTTAGGAACCATAAAAATCGAGATTTTTCTGACACAAAGATCCGTCTAGAGTCACTTCGAAATTATGAACTCATTTGAGTTGGTAGGCCCTACAGTTCAAAAGCTATCAGGGAGTAAATAACATGTAACATTTATTGACACTTGCCCTTCATTGTTTAATGTTATGGTACACTCAGAACTTCGAGTTTAACTCTATGTCTTGTGTCACCTGCATATTCAGTAGTGAAGGAGAGCATATTCAGTATTTCCACCTAGCGATGTTACTACGGTACATTTCACGATTGCTGTTCCTAACAGTCGGTGATCTTACTTTTGTTTTTCGCGTGTTCTGAAGACATATTCTGAATAACATGAACACATATTCCGTGTCCATGTTAGTTTCGAAGCAGACATAATAGGTGAAGATATCAGCTGCCATTATAGGCCTATATATATATATATATATATATATATATATATATATATATATATATATATATATATATATATATATATATATATGGGCTACATATATAAAAAAAATTAATATTTTTTTTTAAGCATACCATCATACCCAGTAATAATATACGATAGAGAAGATATTCGTGAGAATATATTTTGTTGATGGTCAAATATTCATAGACTTCCAAAAGTGAATGCATATATGAATAATTGTCACACCGGTATGATTATCTTCTTCATACATCATTTAAAATATTAGCCTTCTCTGGACTCCTTCTTCCTTCGAAGTTTCATCTAACAAGTAATATGACAGCCCGAGGACTGTTTCGTTACCGGTCAATATCATATTGGAACTCACGTTGCAATTCAAGTTTAAGTTGACTTGAAATCAAGTTTAAACTTACGTGAATGTTGAATGAATACAATCATGTGCGAACACGATTTTACTACAATACTTTGATACTACGAATGACAGATTCGTCGAAAAAAGAACACTCAGTGTGAAAATCTTATGTCCCAGTTCAATGTTGGACTTATAAATCCTTCTTCCCCCCCCCCCCCCCCTCTCACCATTCTCCCCGAGTACTACTCAAAAACATATATTTGAAAAGCGATTTGAAAAGACGTTATTCCGGTGGAATAACGTCAAATTAATAACTTGACGTTATTCCTGTGGAATAATGTCAAAATCCATCGATTTGACTTTATTCCGTTTCTGAGTACTTATGAAAATTGAAATTGACGTCGTTCCACTGGAATAAAGTCAAATTGAAATGTCCATACTTCAAGACCGATGTCTCCAACTCAATGAGGGAAAGTAATTGACGGAAAGCAAGCGCCGACGCCATTTTTTCAATTTCCCGGGATGAAATCGAATCATTTCCTGTTTTTCCTATGGGGAAAAACGATAAAGTAAGTAAAAGAGTCTTGATTCATTTTGACGTCATTCCAGTCGGAACAACGTCAAATATTTATTTGTCGTTATTCAGTGGAATGAAGTCAAATTCAATTTGACTTTATTCCTATGCTAGGTTTTCATGAAAATAAAATACGGAAATACGTCAAATTTATTTTTGACGTTATTCCAGTCGGAACAACGTCAATTATTAATTTGACGTTATTCAGTGGAATAAAGTCAAATGCAATTTTACTTTATTCCTATGCTGTGTTTCCATGAAAAAAAATACGGAAAGAAGTCAAATTTCTTTTTGACGTCATTCCAGTCGGAACAACGTCAATTATTAATTTGACGGTATAAACATACAAGAATTACAACCCTCCGTCCGAATTTGATTCAACTTGAGATTTGTTATGTTAGAATCTGAATCTATAATGTGTGAAATTTTTGTTCCATACCTAAAAAAAAATATTGCCGCCAAAAAATTCAAATATATTCTTTTTTTTTTTGTTTGGATTGTTGAATTATTTTCTCATTTTACACATTTTATAAGTTCTTCAACCACATGTTCAACTACATTTGAGAAGATTCGGAAATTCCAGAAAAATTCAGGCGAAATTTGACCAAAAAGTTGGGGTGATCTGTTAAAGTCTGACGTCTACTTTATACTCCTGTTTTCTAACAATTTTCTAAAACTTGAAATCTAAATTGCTGCCATGTTTACAACCGGATCCCAACGACATTCGAACACGTAATTCTTAGTGCTGGTGCATATTCGTCTAGCAATTTTGATCAAAATTCGTTGAAGGGATTTTAATTGAAAAATGTTTTAAAAATTGACTGATAATGAATACATATGGTGACCACTATCGATAAGTTGACAACTCGGAGAGCATCGGAGAACTCAATTCGATACAGAAAAAATCAGTCAACTAGTTGGCAATCAGATAACACTCCGAGCTGTACCTGTGAGATAAAACATTGTAGGCATAAAAACTGGTAATCTCACAAACTGCTTCAAAAGTGAACTCTATTATGACAACTATTTTCATGAAACAGCTCACATGTGAGTGGTCTTTTGAAGTAGTTTGTGAGTGAACAACTAACTGGAATTTTTGACTATAAAATCTATTCACAAATTCCGGTTTCGGAGTGAACTCCTAGACATCACATTTGGGACCATTTTTTTTGTCACGTTATGTGATCTCCGAGTGCTATCTGATTTGTCTTAGTAGTGACTACTTTTCAAGAGTTGATAAAATTCTCTCTCGAAAAGCTCGCAATCTAGTCACATTTGATGGGCAGCACTTCTCAAATAGCATTTGACTCTATTCCACTGAATAACGTCAGATTAGTATTTGACGTTGTTCCGATTGGAATAACGTCAAAAATAAATTTGACGTCTTTCCGTATTTTATTTTCATGAAAACCTAGCATAGGAATAAAGTCAAATTGCATTTGACTTTATTCCACTGAATGACGTCAAATTAATATTTGACGTTGTTCCGACTGGAATAACGTCAAAAATAAATTTGACGTCTTTCCGTATTTTATTTTCATGAAAACCTAGCATAGGAATAAAGTCAAATTGCATTTGACTTTATTCCACTGAATAACGTCAAATTATTATTTGACGTTGTTCCGACTGGAATAACGTCAAAAAGAAATTCGACTTGTTTCCTTACTTTATTTTTTATGGAAAATGAAAAATATGTCGGCGTCCTTTTTCGAATTTTCTCATCCATTATTACATGAAAGTTTGTTGTTTGACGTTAATCCGTGGAATAACGTCAAATGGTGGTTGAACCATACTTTCCTACTGGATTAAAGTCAAATCTGATATTTTGATGTTAATCCAGTGGAATAACGTCAAAACACCTTTTGACTCAATTCCACTGGAATAACGTCAAATCGCTTTTGAATCCCAAGTTTTGCAAAGAACATGTTACATAAATAGTTTGACGTTTTTCCATTTGACGCTGTTCCATCTCCTCAGGTATTCTGCCCTTCGGGCATTTAGCCTTTACTATTAGGGATGAGACAGAATAACTTTAGTCTGTATCCCAACGTCATGGAGATATGACCCATTGTACGTTTTTTACGTGCGTTTTTTTTTTCATTGTACGTCTGGGCCCATAACCCAGAGGTCCGTGGATCGAAACCATGCTCTGCTACCATTGTTGCGAAACTCACAAGTAATCATATAAACCAACACAGTCATTTAATTGGTACACAAAATATTTATTGAAAAACGTACAATGGGTCATATCTCCATGACGTTGCGATACAGACTAAAGTTATTCTCTGTCTCATCCCTAATAGTAAAGGCTAAATGTCTGAAGGGCAGAATACCTCAGCACAGCTGATAAGAGTTCAGGGTCGCAACTCGACCGGGATGAAACACTATCATCGCAACAATATATATATATATATATATATATATATATATATATATATATATATATATATATATATTTACATATATATATATAATATATATATATATAATATATATATTATATATTATAATTATATATTATAATATATAATATATATATATATATATATATATAATATAAATATAAACCATAACACAATGCATATAGTTACTAGGACTGATGAATAATTAATCATTTAGTCAAAGTTGAATACGATAATATTTATTAATGGAATACATAATATCATAGACATGCAACGTAATATGACTAAATCATGTCCCACCTGTATTGCATAATCGTCTGCTCAGAGTGAAATAATCTACATACATCAGTTTTAAAACGATCGTGATTTAAATCAACAACACGTATCAACATGAAATGATGGCAATGTCCATTTCGGTTTTCGACTTCCAGTACATAGGTAAATTCAATTTGATTGTCTTTTATCAGCAACCACACTCATTTATCCAATGTGACTTCAATTGTTTGAAAAACACAAAAAATCTCGAAAATCCCGTTGTCTTCTCGCACACGACTTTTTAACACGTACTACATTTTGTCTGTATCAAGTATGGGTAATGTGTTTCAATACAAACAGCCGTTAATACTTTCTAACACATACGACTCAACTTCGTTTACAATTGACACATTCAGTATCACATTTTATTGCGCTGGTTTTATTGATATAAAAAAAAATTCTAGTAAAATAATTCGAACGACGAGTAACGGTACTCAATTAAGCAAGTATAAAGTAAAACATAAAAAAATTCATCTTCCATAGAAATGATAATAATATTAATAATAATGATAACAATATGATAATGATGATGAGAATGATAATAATGATTCCGATAGTGATAATAATGATAGTAATAATTATAATGATGATGATAATGATAATGAAATGATGATAGTAATAATGATAATAGTATGGATAATAATGATAATGATGATAATAAAGATAATAATGATAGTGATAATGCTGATAATGATAGTGATGATGATAATAATGATGATGATAATGAAAATAATAATGATGATAGAAGGCCTAGTAAAAAAATGGAGCACTTATAAATATCTACTGACAAACAATATAATACATTCTGTTTCGTTGGAGGATGAGTGAGCGAAGTGAGAAAAGTTTGTACGAGTCAAGCAACTGCTCAATTTGACTGAGTTTCGTAGAGAAGACTGTTTTTTCAATCACTAAAAACATTTAACTGATTTAACTGATCCTGTGTTTCTTATAGAAAAAAGAATAACAATGTGTTCAGAACTAAGAATCTTACCTAAACCGACAACAAGCGCTGACATACGTAACAGTAAACACCCGTTTCACTTTCACTTCAATGTGAATATGTCTGACTTCACTCGACCAACTAATAATTATACTTGTGTGATGATTTCCTCCCTATATTCTCAAGGTATGTCACTCATATATTATCCTAAACATCATCCTCCAGTTCGAACATTCGTAGATTAAATATAATTCATAAATAATTACAATGATTCCCTCTATTGGAATATTAACATTAATATCAACTATTGATAAACTATAGAACCAGAACATTCAGTCGTGACTACGACATGGTTAACAGAAAATTACAAAATGAACGCATTTTCAAGTAATTATGGTATAACTTGGATTGAATATTATCATTCATCCGTAACTCAGAATCTCCGTATTTTACATATGAATATTGAATTGAGGGAGGTTTGATGAGACTTACAAAGACCTACATTTACTCCTCTTCTCCACAACTAATTAAAATAACAACATTGTTCACGGTGATTTTCACTCAAATCAATGAAAGAACAACAATAAAATTCGAAAAAATAATAACTCGACGTTGAAAGTTAATTAATATTGACAATATATTCAAAGTTCGCGAGTTTTATTGATATGTAGGATCATCCGATAATATCATGCTTACTAGACTATATTATTGTTTGGTTCTGAACTAATGGTAATGAGCAATGCCTTCTTATTCCTAGAAAATATGATTTTTTGTGAATTTTTGTAGGTGACGAAATGACATGCAGTAAATGTAGAGATAATATAAATATCTGACATCAATAAACGGATGGGGTGTTAATATATAACATGATATCAACATTAAAAATTATAATTTGATGAATATTTTCGGAATTCATTCTCAAGTGAAGCGATTGTTTGAAAGAATCAACTTATTCACTAAGAATGAATGGACGCAAGGAGATTTTACTGACTTGCACGACAAGTCCTATCGGTGTCACAATTCAAGTGTCGAGGACCAGAAGGAATGCTTTTTGGATCCAGATACAGTCTTTCAGGCTGCCAATGAAATATCAAATATAATAACTTTACTGACTATTCTAGGACCATGTCCGTTGACCTTAATTCTAATTCCGGACTTCTCGCCATTTTGGGATCCAAATAGCGCTGATGATCCCTTACTTGCTTCATGACCCCACTAAGAGCTAGCCATGTTATTTGGGAGTATGAATGAGCAGATGCTAGATGGACGAAGTTTGAATTATGCGGAAATCGAACCTTCACGACTTGCCTTTCTCAAAGCAGTGCTTCAGTTTACAGAGATAGCCGAGCTACATAGCTAAGGTTCTTTGTCCGAAAAGCACCTCGAATTGTGAATTTTGTATTCAAGTGAGAAAATAAATATTGTTTTGTTCATTCTTTCTCATTATCTCATTCATACACTCAGACATGTATACATACATTTTTGGTAAACCTTATTTGAAATCAATTTTTTTATGAATTGGCAAATTATTTTCGATATCAGTTTCTGAGGCTGCTGTGTTGGTACTGAGCGCTGAGTCTAGCGAGGTAACGGTAACGTTAGTCAGTGGATCTGAGTCCAAAGGCTCGTCTGATTTACCGTCGTTCAACAGTACTGGGGGTACGATAGGCAAGTTCCCAGAGTTCGAGTCCTCAATGGCCTTCCGCAGCTGTTGGAAAAAAACGAATATAACATTAGCTCTGTGCTCTCTGTGAAGCTCTGTGAGTCGAGTTGAATTGTATTAACTTAAGGCTGTGAGAGATTGAATTCCCAAGTGTTCAGTTGAATGGAATAAATAATAAATGAGAGATATAAATGTTATTTATTAGAACATTTCAGATGGGTAAACCAAATAAGGCAAGAATAATAATATGTATGCATTGGTTATGCTCTGATATAAGAGGTGAACATAGCATATTCTCGAAATTGTCTGGTTCCTTATTATTTACCTCGTGATTTTGTTGGGAAAATAAAATTGAACAAATAAATATTGTTTCAATAAAGTTGTATCCTTACTTCCTTAAGTGCCACGACACCAATGAGTCTGCCAATAGCTGTGACGTAAGCATGATTCACGCCCACCATCGAGAACAACGAGTGCACCTTCAACAACGATGTCTTCTCGACCAACTGGAACGGTGCTGGATCGATATGACATTTGTCAAAGTCGACACTTAGAGCCATTTCTTCTTCTTCCCACTGTTTCTGGTCTTCGCTCGACATATCAATGACTCGCTCTCTTGGCTGCAAACATGTATCACAACTGATATACACTCAACGAGTATTTTCACAAGTTCGTGACTCATAGAATATTTTCCGAATAGGATTCAACCTATAAATGTACAGATCCACAAAAATAAAATCTGTTGTCAAGTAGTTGACAGTCACAAGTTTAATCAATGACCATTGGATACATGAATGGCGCAAGAAATACGTGGCAGCACGGTGTTTCCGTTCCTGAAAGTCAGGTGAACTAATCATGAAATTTCAGTGAAGTATCTGAATGGTTCACGTAATTTACCGGGACGGAAAAAAACATGCAATCGCATTTTACTATTCATTTGAATCAGGCTGAATTGAAGTAAGACTGTTCGGTTCGAAATTCACTGACCAGTTGTACTTTCTTGAACGCTCTTGTACTGGCTGGAGTAGTTGGAGTACCAGTGTTCATCTCACAGCCGTCGACTTCCATCCCTCCAGCCTCCGGGTCAGGATTCACGTCTTGTAGAGTGGCTGATTTGCGGAAGATTGCCTCAAAAGCTAGCCGAATCCTACAAGGCGGCAATGAGATAGCAATTAGATAACGAATAAGATAGAGAAACGTTATGCAATTTTTGACGAATACACTTGAACGTTATGGGACTTCTTGTTGGAGCAAGGGTGGCTATTTTCACATTTTGTATTACTTTTTTCAAAATCATACAATATATCGAAATCACTCATTCACGAAATAGTTTTTACGGTCTTGGGCAAATCTCCTCACATTCTCTAATAATCGTTTCAACGCTTCTTGAATCACCTTCAAATCAAATTATTCTAAATTATGTTCCTCATTCATCACCACTTCCATGATTATTAATTGAGTTCTTTCATTATTTAACCATAATATTATGACTTATTCTTACTTTCGGCAATTTTAATTCCAAATTCACAATAGGCTAAGCTGGAACTTCATATGGTAATTCATCATCAAGACGAACAGCCATCATTAATGGATGATTTTCTACTTCTATAATAGTAATGAAGACTATTCATATCATTCTTATGGATACAAATACTGTTTTTTTTTTTTACTTTTCAAAGTCATTGAGGTACAGCATAATATTCCCGTCCAGAATGAAATGAAGATTCATCACAAATCACTATAATATACAATTTCAATTTCAATCTTGAACGAATCATGCTGACCAGCTGACCAACTTACCTGCTCTCAGCGCCTGTCACTGTTGTATACGGCGTTATGTTTGGACCAACCAAAGAGTTGAAACTCCGAAGTGTAAATGAGTTGGTTTTCTTCAGGATAGATTTTTTCGGCTGGCTGCCAAGTACTGGGTTAAATTGAGGCTAGAACACAACCAATTATTTTCAAATGGATCATTAATTGGTTTAGTATTAAATTATAGATTTATAATACCAATAACTAAAATATACATATTCATAAAGATCAACCAATAATTTTCGAGTTCAGTAAAATTGTGGTTCTTTTTCATTCTTTCATTTTTTCTGAAGTGTTCAGTTTACTCAGATTTCAAGACCATAATTGTTTAGTACGAATAGAATGATCATTGGAAGTTTGAATGGGGGTGAAATGTAAACGTAACAACAGTAGAATGCAGTATTGGCTCACCTCCTCATCCAACTGGAAAGACTTGTTCGCCGTGAGAAGGGCAGTGGTGGAATGTTGACGAAGTTTCAGGATATCTGGCGCAGGAATCACTTCAAACCGAGATGGGCGTCGCTTTCGTTGCATTTCTTCCGTTAACTTCCGTTCTAATTCTTCTTTGGCTCTGAAACATTACATCTAGGTCTATATATGTACTGTAGAGAAGGTCAGTTTTGTCACTTTCGAGTAAGAATTCACATGTTTGAGTGCACTCAAGATAGTACGACTTTTTCTCATTTTTACAAATTGAGCATCTTCACCACTAGGCCTACTATAAACCACAATGTTCAAGCTATTCACAGACCACATATGCTCATAGATTTTCCGTTTTAACGTTTCTATGTTTAATCTATATTCTAATGGTAAATTCTTCCATAATCTTCCATATTCAACATCACCTGCTCACTCGTACCCCCGTATAACCTAGCTGTTGGTGGGGTCGTCAAGCAAACAATAATCATAATCGATAATTGCTAATGGCATAATACTTGTAGTTAATAAATGTTAGAACCAAAACGAACAGATTCGATCATGGTACCTTTCTTGCGCTTCTTTCTGCCACTTGGCTGCGATTTGCAACCTCCTCTCTCGACCAATGTGTTTCTCAATCAGTTTGATCAATTCTAATCGCTGCACAGAACCGAGTAGAATCATCGATCCAGGATTATCGACGAGTGGAAACCCACGTAGATTACGATTGTCCAACAGAATCTAAAGTTCAAAATACAAAATTTATGTGGATCATATATTATTGCATACTACTATGACTGTTTCTTCATTCATTAATCATTCCTAATTCTTATTTTACTAGGAAAACGCAGTATTTGCATTGTGAGATGAACAAGCTATACATATGAATTACGCGAAAGCCATGTACTGTACACACCTTGATTTTGAAAACTATTGAGACACGGCTTCCATTAAACAGCGTTAATTAATGTATACCCGTTGATAATTTCAATCGTTTCACATTCTAATTGGTTCTATCTGGTTCCTAATTGATGGTTCCTAATTGATCTAAAAAAATGTAAACTATAATCATTTGTTTTCTAAATGACTGACCCTACGTATGTATAACATTTGAATAATGTGTATAATTCGTGTTCTCAAGTTCCTCAAATGATTTACTTTATTTTTAAAAAAATCTACACATTTCTTCTTCTGGATTATTCTTACGAAGGTTTACAAAATGTCGGCATGTTGTTTCTCCGGATTGGGTGAACTGATTACCCCTCAAAACTACACAGAATCGAGCTGGATACAGACATATATGCATGCCAAATTTAATCAGCATGTTTTGTTTGACCTGTGGAAAGCGAAAAAAAATCGTTTACGGTCAAATTGATTCTTCGTTTACGCTCATCCAATGAGTAACAATGAATGAAATAATGGATTACAGTGATCGCGGGGCTTGGTGTCCATAATCCATTGTACGATGTCACGTTACAAGAATTCAATCAACACATAATCTAATCTCTATTCTCTTTATTTTCAAAAAAGCTATTCGCAAAAGCAGACGTGACCAGTCAAGCTATACACATACGATACACCAATTTCTTGCTCCCATTTTGATTGGTCAACCAATAATAATACAGCAACTGCTGAAACTATATTAACTACCAAGCCGGAACTTACATCTTTCAGTGATTGATATGACATTGTTTTGGAAATGTATTTCACATCTCGAACCATAAACGAATCCACATAAATATTGTACATTCCTGAAACCAAAAACATTCATTTGTATTCTTTATTCTGATATGTAACTTGAAATTCATTAAATGTAGTATCTATATATCTGTTACGAAACTGTCAGAGCCCATATGATACACCGTGTTAAAGTATACGAAATAGTTGGGACAAATCGAAGATGGCCTGATTTCGTTTCGTTTTAGAGTCACAGAATAAGCCTTCTGAAATAATGATGAACCTTTCTTTGAAAAAGAAAATACTCATGATTTCATGATTATAAGAACAATTTGCACCACTTTTCTATGGAACGAGTTCGAAGTATCGAACATATTTATTTAAAAGTACCCAGTGGATAACCTTAAGATGTTTCTCATCATGATGATAATTATAATTAATAATTTATTGATGATGGAAGATCTCCTGTTCAACCACCATCACTATCCACTTCCCACTATCTCGAAACGGATAGAAGCACTTTGGGCATTTGTGGAGTATTCTAGGAAAGCTTATATCACTGTCGGACAAGAAAGTGGAAAGGTAGATAATTATTACCTGAACCAGAGGGCAATAGATCTGGTAAATAAGGTAACTTCTTAATTAATATAATGCTGTCGTATAATGATGGTTGCAGAAGAGAAGCTATTGCATTTGAAATCAGTACAGCAATCTGAAAGACAACGAATAACATATGAGATAGCATTTCATCCAGATTACAAATATTTACAATTTCAGAGTTTGTTTATAGTCTCATTGAATTATCGTAGATAACGAAGATAATATGGGAGTTTGAAAATTTTAGAAAATTGGTAAATAAAAACAACTTGTATTTGTAGCTTATCTAATTTCATGCACCAACCTCACATAATCTCGAAGTGTGACTATTCCAAAACAAAAAAGAATCTGTCTCGCAAGGAGGCATTATTGTGAGAAAAAGAGACATGACTCACAAAAATGAATAATGGAGAATAATTACTAGTCTCACCATGATTGGTATAATGTGAGTAATCTGGCCCGTCATCTCGAACACAATGACAGAGACAGAGATAGTGTGGGTGACAGCACCTGAAAAAGCAGCTGCTCCAACTGTGGCATAACCGCCTGGAACCAAAGAAAAGATCTTGAGTAAAAACAAATGAAGCTTTTTCTATATTATCAACTTACAACTCATTCCCACGATCTCATCTCACTAACTTGACCCCAGGTTTCACCGTAGGCTATACCATAGTGTAAGTGCTCCACATCAATCATTTTATTATTACCAGGCAAACGCAGCATATGCGTTATAAAATGAGCGAGATATAAAGTATAATCGAATACTTCGGGAACTCTACACACCTCGACTAATACAAAATACACTCCACTCGGGTACTATCTAATCCAGAAGCCGTGAATCTATCTCTAGAACATTTTTCTGCTAACATTTCTATCTAGTTGATGAATAAAAAACATTCATAAAATCATTTTCGTAGATCGCAATTTGGATCAGAGTCCATGGTACTGTAGAGTCCTGGTATACCTGGGATGATAGGCGTGACTAGACCGCCGTAGCGGACACCCAGAGGAAACCACAGATGCATCAACTCTCCCGTAACTCGTCCAAACGCTGCGCCGATCTTGAACACGGGAATGAAGCTTCCAGATGGGACGGGGATGGTCGAACCGATTATAGAGAACACAAACTGAAAAATAGTTGCATACACACATGCATCACATGAAACAGAATGGTAACTGGTAAGATTATCAAAATAGGCTGTTTCTTATTTGTTAAATATGTTATAATCCGATGCATGTACACTGGAATCTGGATGGACATAGATATTTACATTTTGAAATTTAATTGAAACTTGTTCTCTGGTTTCTGAACAAAACTCAATATGGACTGTTTGTACTGATTTCATTTCAGGACTATGGTCTGAATCAATACTCTTCAATCCAAACATCGCGTGAAGAGTAATCTTTTCATAGAGCATGTGAACGAGACGGGTGGATAAGACGTCAGGGATTCGAATCCTGCTATGATCCATCATCCTGACTGAGGTGCATCGTGGATTACGTTCATTCATTGGAATGGATACTGAAATATGTTCACAATATCAGGCCACGACCGTTATCTTCCTATTTTTCCAAAAGTCGGAAGAGGGCTGTTCACTTAGCAGTTTGGTCCCACACTGGCTGGTTAAGAGCCCATGAGAGTTGATTTAGTGGACTATCGGTTTTCATAACTTTCGAACGGTATGAGATATCGAAATCCTAATACAGAAGAAACACAGATATTCTCAATACCTTCAAGATGGTGTGAGTAGTAACTATATTCATCTCATATAGCATATTTGCCACGCGTGAACGGTTAAAAATGTGTTTCTTTAGCCGGTTAAAAATGGTTATACAGTTGAAAAATGCTTTTATTCCAGCCGTATACGTGTGTTAATTGGGCAATATGAGATGAATAGTTATTGTTGAAAATTTTGAAACAGTTAGTGTTGAAACTATATGTTTCCTCTTAGTTAGAATTTCGATATCTCGTGCCATTCAAAAGTTATCACAAAAAATATGATATTCCGCTAAATCGACTCCCATGGACTCCTAATGAACTGAAATCGAATAAGTAATCACTAATCCACGTAGCTTTCTGTGGTTGAAACATGGAGAGTTTGCTTGACGTTTGTCTTACCGTGAATAACGTGAATCCAGCAAGACTCACAAACACGTCGGTATGAGGAGTTACCCAGTGGCGTACTATTTCCGCTTCCTGTACGGTTAAGTCCTTCTTCGTCCATGTGAAATTGGTGAATAGACCAGCAACCTTGAAGCAATAAACACTCAGTCAGCAGAACGACAAGACGAAACTATCGCTTTTTCCTAGCCCAGCAGTAACTCGAAAACAAGTCGTAGCTATTACGCGTTATAGGAAGCCTTGGACCATCGGTGACCATTCCACCCCCTTGATATAGTTATTGGCGTAGTAGTAGTATAGTAGTAGTAGTAGTAGTAGTAGTGGTGTGTTTATTCCTTCAGCCCTCTTTCGAGGAAATTGGTACGAAAATGACATATTTCACAATATCACTAATGAATAAGTTTAGGTGAGTCTGTATGCAGTAAGCCTTATTTATGAATTATGATCAAATTAGTATTGCACTCATCCTTAATTCACCTCAATCAACTCAATCCAACTGATGGACTATTGGTAACTGTTGCAATTATTCAACAATTGCCACCAACGTACTGATTTTTTTTTAAGTGATAAAAAGTGTTTTCTTCGAAATACTGCTAAGAACCTTTAATTTGTCTACATTTTTCTAGTTATTCCGGGCATAATCTGAAAGAAGATGGATGTTAAAAACAACCGAGTCCATACAATCAAAAAGGAAATTAAATTTACTCGGACTTGACTGATTTTGGAACTGAATTCTAAAATAGCGTTGCGGACTTGATAATCGAAAATTGAAATCGAATTGATGAACGGCTTGCCTCTGTATCTTGAAACTCAATACAATTACCTACCAAAATGATTGTGAATCAGAGTATTTATGTCTTTTTGCTTCTTATAATTAAATAATAGCATAATACAAAATTATATATGTTTCAATTCTCCAAAGAGAGTTCTAGAAGATTCAATGAATTTTCAAAATGTTGTTGTATGGACTTGCACGAAATGTATTGATTCCTCAACAAGAGATTATCGGTACTAGTGTTTCGTGCTTTTTATTAGCCTACAGAAAAAGAATAAAATTCGAATAGTTGCAAATCATTCGAGAATGATTCAGATAGTGAAGCTTTGTTAGACAGATGATATTGTAGATATGAGTATTTTCTATTGAACTGCATTTATCTTTTCGATTTTAAATATGAAAAAATAGTAACTGTAGAACATTTTCAGTAGGAGTAAAATGAACACTGCCGAACAATAAATATTAGTATAAAATATGTATTTGCTTCTATACCTGATCATGAGTATCCAAGTCTCCAGCCATGTATCTGCCGAGGCCAAGTGGAAACGATACCGACGACACAACCAATGCAACAATGCCAGGGTACAAGAAGCGACTGAAACATATACTCCCAGATTACACCAGTAACAATGACTCGATCATAGCTCGTCTGGTGATACAAAATTGATCAGTTTAGTACACAACTTATTTTTTTTCAAATCACATCGAAACTTGATACAAAATCACTGTGCCCCAATTGAGGCTATGGATGGAAGATGAGATCGTTTGAACGGGGCACCACAAGGGCGATCCTACCAACCCCACATAACATAACTGCTGCTATTAACTAACTACCTTCTACACAGTAATATAAGATGACTGACTGGGTGATTCTGACTTACTTTCCGTGATATGAACAGTCAATGTCCTATGCAAAGTGTCCTATGCACAAATTAGCATTGATGCTGTGATAAATATACGCTTCTCACTTGAATTATTGAGCTTATATGAAATATTTTACAAGACATCGTTCTTTCATTTTTCCGTTCTTTAGATCCAATATTCAATGTTTTTCCAAACATGCGTAGTTTCTGATTGTGTTTAATAGTTCTTAACAATAACGTGATACAAAATGTCACTTTTGGCGTGAGTTTGATCGGAAAAGTTTCTTAAATCTGCATTGTTTTATTCATCGGAGTCCTATTTCATAAGTCTAACAATTTGTAACAAAGTGAGAGTTTTTGGAAATATGTTCAAAAAATAATTTTCATAATTAATTTCATCAAAGTCAATTAATTCACTGACTATAGGTCCAGTCGATGAATATATATATATATATATATATATATATATACATATATATATATATATATATATATATATATATATATATATATATATACAGTACAACCTTGATAGTACGACGCTCGATACAACGACGATCGCGATAGAACGTCGTTTTGAGATAGTCCCGGCCAATCCCCATAAGACTCAATGTTATTTTATTTTGTTAGTACGACGCTCATTATAACGACGATCGCGATAATACGACGATTAAAATGGTCCCCACAGTATCAAAAATGCAATTACTACGACGAATTAATTGCAAAAAGTAACAACCAATAATAATATGTACACTTCGTTGCAAAGATGCAGTCAAGCTCAAGCTCACGACTCGCCTCACGCGCTCTCCTCTCTCCAGCCCGCGGGTAGGAAAAATCCTACCCGCCGACAAACCTAATACATAATAATAATTATTGTTATATTTATAACTGTACTGACTACAACATAAATGTCAATTGTTGACGACAATACAGTATCTTATTGTGATTAATTTTCCTAAATCCTTCATCTTCCTATAATTAAAAAAAGGGATAAATTTCATTTATAACGACGATCGCGATAATACGACGATTTAACTGTCGCCCCTGAACGTCGTACTATCAAGGTTGCACTGTATATCTATATCAATATCTATATCGATATCTATATCTATATCTATATCTATATCTATATCGATATCGATATCTATATCTATATCTATATCTATATCGATATCTATATCTATATCTATATCTATATCTATATCTATATCTCTATCTATATCTATATCTATATCTATCTCTCTATCTCTCTCTCTCTCTATATATATATATATATATATATATATATATATATATATATATATATATATATATATACATATACACAGAGCTGTTTACATTTCCTTCATTCAGATCTCCAAATTGTACACACTTGAAATACGATAATCAATCATTAGCTAAATGGAATAACTCATGTATTACTCTCTGCAATGCAAATATTTTGCATATCATTTGGAATACTTATAATTTTCTGAAATGAGATGAGGTATCTCTCTAGTTTGACTTACTTCTGTTGCAAGAATCCTGTAATCAGCTTGCTGCTCCTCATGAAGAGAACGTATTGTCGATGAACCCATACGTAGCCCGCTCCTCCAAGGCCGCACACCGCTCTACACAGATAAGATAAAGTCCATTGGTCAACTGAAGAACAGCTGACTCCTTGGATAACTACTCAACATTCAGAACAAGCTTGATTGATTGGTTATTTTCCGCTCAAAGTGTTTCGTGGTAAGAATGAGTGGGTTTTTCAGTTTTTGCATAACATTTTTTATTCTTCATTTTATTTACATAACAAGAGAACAACTAAACAATAAAATAGTGAGTTGTTCGAGACTTTCGCGACCCGAATATGAGGTATTAGATATTGGGAAAAACCCAATATATAATACCTCAACACAAATAGTATGAGAGTGAACAAAATATCGTAAATTAACAGAAGAAAATAAATGAGTGAAGAAGAAGCTCGCGTAAGATTAATCTTGTGTGCGGACAATACCATTGAAAGTAGCCATTGAAAGTTAATATTTATATAGTCGAACTGTGGGTATTTACTTGCTGTATCGTAAACGTTTTCCAATTTTTTTCCCACGAATACTAAGACAGTGTCGTCGGCATATGCTATTATTCCTCCTTATATGCCCAATTCACAAGGGTCATTAATATATATCAGAAAGAAAACCGGACCTAACACAGTTCCCTGCGGAACACCACAGTTAATGATTTGTTGCATGCTCAACGTGTTTCCAAGTTCTCCTATCTGTTTTCTATTTGATGAGTTATTATTGAAAAGTTCTAAAGGTGTTCATCGAATGCCAAGTTTATCCGTTATATTAAGAAGAATGTTGTAATCTACCGTGTCGAAAGCTTTTGCTAGATCTAGAAAAACATCCAACGCTTTTTTACTATTCAAAGATGTATATAAAAGGCTGGTTAATTTATATATATAGCATCATTAAAACTTTTTTTGAGCCTAAATCCATATTGATTACGAGATAATATATTTTTAGAGTCTAAGAATTTCATTGATCTAACTTGAATACATTTTTCTAGCAATTTTGAAAAGTGGGATAGCAAAGATATCGGTCTATAATTTTCTGGTAGCGTACGATTATTGATTTTGTAAAGTGGAATAAGGAGTACAGTTTCGAGGTTCTCTGGAAATATACCTGATTGAAAGCAAAGGTTGAAAAATGAAACTATGACGGGGTGATAAGTTGAAGGATGTCTACAAAAACCCATGACTCGAACCCACGCCCAACGTGATTTCAGTTTATGAAGCGGTGCTGAGTTACGGAACGATTAAGATCAAGCTTACGAAGCACGTTTGCTTCGAAATTCAATTTGACAAATAAATCTAGTTTCACACTAAAAATAATAAGAATAGAGGAAATTACATACAATAAAATAATATAAAGAAATAATGGAAACTTGAAATCGATATAATGACACAGAAACATGGCGTGAATCTGAATGTTGTTCGGTTATTTTTGTAATTAATATTGATTAAATTTGAATTATGTTAACTTTCAATATTGATAAATATGTTGTGTAATTCTTATGAAATTGATTATTTGTCCTATTAATATTCTTATAGAATCAATTATTGTATTCAATCAACGATGAATTGTTCGTTGATTGATTCATAGAAGCATGAAACGAGATCTCGAGGCTTTGCAGTGATTATATGAAAAATATTATTTGTCATACTATCAATAAACATATTACGCATGAAGTTGAAGAGCTTGTCAAACGGTTGGTTGAACTTGGAAGCTGAGAATTATTCCCTTCGAAAATGTCAAGGTAACAAATTGAAGAAATGTCTGGATATTTCCATTAGGAACTATATTCTTTCGATGTAAGTAGGGCACAGCAGCTGTCGGTGAAAACAAATCACGTCATGCACGTATGTACAAAGGAGAGGGAGGGGCATGATATTGGCGATCGACATATTCATTCAACACATTATCTTCGAATATTCAACATTTTTGATAGAAAAAACTCGTAAATTGAAATATTTTCATTTTTCAAACACATTCAAATGGGATTGACACATTTTTGTCATTTTGAAATTCAGATAAAGATAAAACTTCTATCTTAAAAGATAGGAGCATGTACGCAGGCGCAAAGCAATAAGTATCTAACAACGCAAAACAAGATGTGTTACGTAAAAGCAAACGTAAATAAAAACATACCAGTAATTGTTATTTCATATATCCCATTCTGTGACAGGCATTCTACTATCGACGACTTCATTGAAGATTCGCCGAAAATGTCATCTACCTCGAATGAGGATGGACAAAATGGTAAGAGAAGATAACATAATTTAATAGGAAGACACGATTCTCGGTGAATTACTATAATGTTACTATATTATTGATAAATGTAATATTTTTTCTCACTGGTTGAATTGAATACTGGACGAATGAATACACTTTATAAAATTGATAATAAATACTCTCTCAGTCTTCTCTCAGTCAGATTATATTAGCTCCTGTTCAAATGTATTTGCCATTAGTGTTCTTATATACATCATATATCAAACTCTGAAATCCACCAACTTTGTCGTAATTAAATTAGCGTAGGGAATATCAATACTTCCACTTCACTTTACAAGTTACTGAAAATGAAATCGGAGTAAATTTTTTCGGTACGCAGGAATCGACTTGAAACTCCAACTGGACCTTGGTGTCATACTAGAATAGATCCCTATCGTCTTTGAGCAGAATCAATTCTGGACTTTATGGGGAAAAAAATATTGAAAATTCAAGAATCACTCATAAGAGTAGCGGTGGATGGCAGTTTGAATTTGAGAATTCATTAAGATAGGATGAAATTATCATATGACGTTGGTATTGTGTCAGGTATATTGTCGTGAAGATAACCGAAGGGGAACAATGAATATGAATAATTTTGCACATACAGTCTCCTATACAATCTCAAATGAGATTAAAAGATACATTTTGAAACTGCTTTCCGTACTCTCCAACTTGTATGAAACTGAATTATTGACTCATGCCTACGAGTATCTTATGAGTACTAATCTCCATATCAAGCACTAAATGAGCAGATCTGCCGTACCCGGCACCTCCACCCGTATTGTGAAAAACTAGGTTCAGACCACGAAGACCAGTAGTTAAATCATGTACACTTATTTCAACCAATTGCATTCATACTAAGTTATATAATTGGATGAAAACTAGAGACGTGTCAAGTTTTCTGACCGATAAGATCATGTGGACTATAATGTGAGTATTATTAAATGACAATATTGATGGTTTCAATTGTTTTTTCATATCATGATAATTATATCACTTTTGTGTTATTCTCATATTGTTGAATACGAGTGCATCGAGTTTCTATCCGATCTTGTAATTTATATCAGAAATAATATATTTTAGTCCTCAAATTCTTTGTTTGAAAACTTGATTCTACGAACATTTCCATAATTCACAAATCTGAGAGCGAAGAAGTCGAATAAGATGAGTTAAATGCTCTTTTGGTCTATTGGGTGAATACTTATAGCGTGCGCATATAGCGTGCGTATTGTTCTGCCTTCCTTCAACCTATCGCATCACATGACTTGACATTGATTATGTAAACTCGGCGACATGGAGACGAATGTTGCGTTACACAGCACTGATTGATTCGTTACTTGAGAAAATTATAAATAGAACTTGAACACTTTTCAAGTTTACACCAGAATTTAGAATTTACGCTTGCTTACTTCTGCAAAAAGTAGAGTTATATTAGGAAATATTAAATAATTTGAGTAATTTCATCGAATGTTCATAGAGGACACTGTTATTCTACTCAACTTCTTGTTTGTCATCTGGAGAACGTGGGTGGATAGGTTGCAAAATACCAACTGTTTTATCATTTCTTCAACTAGAAGAATAGGCCTATGTAATCATTCTACTTCATATTATCAAAATAACTTATAGTTAGAGCGTAATTGTGATTAGTGCCTTGGTACAGATGTATGGAACTAAATAATCTCTACAAACTGTCATTTCTTTCATTGAATTCCCACGCAGACTTGTTGAGGGTTGCATTTATAGCAGTTGGCACGTTTTCTTGAAGGTCCTGACACAAACAGGACTTGAAACTTCGTCGAAGGGGCATTGCGTCATATCTTTCAGTACGAAAACAGGAGGCAAACAAGGTGGAACCCACGTTACAATTACTTCTATATGATGCATTGTAAATCCTCGTTTTGTTTTATAACTCAATTGCAATCAGTTTAATAAAACTTATCAACTGGCAGTTGTCTTGACGGGAACATGCATATCAAAAATAATATTCGGTTCTCAGAAGAAAGAAAAAGGTAGGAAAGTGAAATAAATAAAGTGTTTTCCCTTAAAACTGTCTCCATGATTTTTTTTCAATTCTCATATACAAAATCTTTCGATTCGATTTCCAACTGTAGCGAGATGATATAAATATTATCATTCATTCAATATGTGAGAGAAGTGGCCTGGCTATCACGTCTTCGGGATTACAGGGATTCATTATTCGTATTGGAGTTGCATTAATACAATTTGTTGCTCACAGTTGTGAATTGACTATACATCTACGGAACACCGAAGATAAAATGTTGGAAATATTACTAAACAAGACTTACGTTTTCAACGTATTCAAATAATTAAAGATATTATAATTTACTTATCAATTGTTGTAGTTTGTCATGAAATGGTGAGTATTTGCACGCACGTTTTTATACTTTGGCATATGTATTTCATATCTTCCGGTACTGATGGAAATAAGTGAAATATCAACATACGAGTGAGTGTATCCTCATTTTTGATGCATCTCCATATTCGTTTTGAAAGTACATTATAACCAGATTTGATATTTAAATTGACAGTTAACTCACCCAATGAGGGCAAACACGATTAGTTCTTGAGGGTCGAACGGAAAATCCATTGTGAAGTTGGTATTAAAGACAGCAGTCACCGTGGCTAGAAAACAAAGTGAAGGAATTAATTCATTACAATCACAATTATTATCGATTTCCTTCTGACAATTGTAACAGGATATCTGTTGTAATCGATTTCATTCGCGAGCAGTTATGTGGAAGTCCTATAAACTTCAATATGCATTGAGTTCTTAGAAATGAGAGCCCATCCAATCTTATCTTTTTTGATACTCCAGTTCCATCACGAATCAACAAGAAGTTCACACTCATGTGCGGCATTCAAAGAAAATGAGAAAGTGATTAGCGTTAAACGTCTTCAGTTTACAGGGAAAAGGAGAGTTTGAGTGACTAGTCAACGATGATTGTAGTTTGGGAAAAGGTGGTGTGGGGATGATAAAACCAATTCTAGAAGGGTGACGTTTCGAATATAATCCCCATCGAACATACAAATCCTACGATCACTGTCTTCCTCATCTCCGTTTGGACAATCTCCAGTTTTAATTGAGTTTCAGCGATGCGATGGATGAACAAATGCTCTAGGCCTATGAAAAGAGATATAAACTATGGTCCAATTTAATATTGAATAAATAATGACAAATAGTGAATATTCATTTGTTCGGGACAAGTGGACTTCTCACACGATTCCGATCAACAATCATGTGGATGAAATCGTTACTTGCAATATAACTTGAATTACTATTAATCACTCCACAAATAAATAATGCTTGATATAACCTCACTATCTCCGCGATCTGTTATACGAGACTGTTGCCAGCATCTGAGCAAAGAGAACGTAGTTTTACCTGTATATGTAATCAAAGTCAATTCCTTGTATCACCACAAGATTACTCACGATTGGTTGGTTCTAAGGTTTGGACGATAGACTGGTACATATTTTAGCATTGGTCGGATAGTGAGTTCAGACACTATGACAGAATGGCAAACCAACTCAACCCTCAATACATCTTGGTTTAGGCCTAAATAACGAATTTAATTTTGTTGGCTTCTTTCTGTAGATGATCCACCGGTGACTGATTGTGATCTTCCCGACTTCTCATACAGCGACGACTTGTTCTCTCACATCGACGTCACTCCGCCAAAGTCTTCCTACCGAAACACCTCGAGAACTATTTACGACGAAAGCTCGCAAGAGCCATCAGCAAGCCAGGAAGACATTGTATCGGATCACTTTGACCCTCAAACTTCATCTTCCCTTGCTGGAAGACAGCCAACACAAGACGACTTTCCCAAGGCATTACCTTCTCAATTGGCAGCTCAAGATGACTGCTCAACATCATCCGATTGTACTCCAAACAAAAGTTCTTCGGTTGAATCTGGTTCATCTGGAATCTCACCAGTACACACAAACATACTGACCCAGACTGATCCAATAGCATTCACTGGCAAGTTCTTTGTCCTAGAGATAGCCAAACAGAAAAAAAAATCCACTATGGACGGTCCAATACAAAAACCGATGTCGTTCACTGGTACCCTGATATTCAATCCGAACACTAGTCCACCTCAGATGACATTGAGTGCCCAGCTGTTTAAAGATTTGAAAATAACTCGAAGTTCATATACTGTCCCAGTCCTCAACTTTCTTGATGAAATTACAATCCAACAGATTACTACTAATTACATGAAAATTCCTTTCGCACCATTCTACTGGTTTTACAAGTCTGCCAACTCCTCTTGGGACAGAATGGCACCTGACGCACAATTGACTTATATTCAAACATCCTGCCTCAACACAGTAAGTTGCATTTCTCATTCTGGCGTGAAAATATCTCGGAATGTTAGGGTTTGGCCCCACACTTACAACAAAATACTGACAATCAAATTTAGCATTTTGATTCTCAGAGTAGAAAATATTAATATCAACCAAATGGAACTTGATCGCAGAGATAAAACAGCTTATCTAGAACCCAACAATCAAATGCAGGCATCTCAAAGCAAAACTTCACTCACGAAAAATTATGAATAAAACCTTGGAACGACAAATGAATGAAATAGAATCCACAAACTGGAAAATGAAATGAAAAATGAACATTCCTCAGTCGAAAATCTATAACCAAAAGTTTAAATCAGTGAAGAAAAGTTGGAAATCCCAAGATGAATATAGGATGTAGCAAATTGAGACCTAAATGATCATTAAATGATAAGTGGGAGTTATATGAAATTGAATGAAGTCAATGTACCGGAAAATCACACCAGTAACAAGATATGACAGGTTGAGAAGAACATGGTTGACGATTGATACATGTGCAGGTAGACGCGAACTGATATGCCCATTTAGATCTGGGATTCAGCCAAATGTAGTACGGTACCGTAATTTTCTTTCCACATCATCATAATAATCGTATTCGAAGATTGAATCGATTCGATTGATGTAACCGAATGGATATGTCTTGTATTATTCTATTGTACTCGAAATAATTAATTGAAAACTTGAATCCTATGTTAAATTGTACATATATATATATATATATATATATATATATATATATATATATATATATATATATATATATATATATATATATATATATATATATATATTATAGGGCCTACTAATATATTGTTTTCATCCAAAATCAGCATAATTATATTAAAGTTTCGAAAATTAATTCCAGAAGATGAAAGAAGATGGAAAAGCGATTCAAGAGCAGGGAGGTGAAATGAAAAACGTTGCTGTCCTCACAAAAATATCGTCCAATGATGAGTTACCGTCGCAAGCTACGCGCTCGGCTATGAATAGAAAGCCGCTAACAAGCTTCTTGCAGGTAACTTGATATTCAACAAAACGTGTCGATGCACTTTCGTTAGACTTTCAACTAAGCGAAGTAACAACAATTCAAATAATAGTTCTAATTATATGTGATTGAACTCAACTCAATGAAAAAAACACTATTCTTTATGACGTACAACAGGTGGATGAGTCATGACCTGCAATATAGGTCGGCACTAATAATCTAACGAGTGATTTCATATCATAATACGGAATGGATGGTCTATAGCTGGTTCTGTTTGCGAAGAATATAAGAATAGCGTACGCATGACATTTTTTGTGCATTCGCAATTCAATCAAGGCTAACAACATAATAATAAACCGTTGCTCTGATAGGTACGCTGATTATTCAGTTCACTTTGTCCAATTTGTTTTAATCGATCTTATATCGGAACAAAAATGAGAATTTACATTCAGAGTGATACTTATATGACACAAAGTTTAATGATTTCATTTATATTTGATACTTTGGGCGGATACTTTTTTGAATTCATTAACCTTCTAAGAAGTGTCAGGGTTTTATCCCACAGTCAACACTTATCAGAACTCGATGCATAAAATGGGACTCAATGCCATATTTTGAAGAGAGCAGAAGAATTGGAGGTCACACGCAGTGAAATAAAATTGATTCTTCAATTCCAGTGGAATAACCCGATGGCACACCGTGTTGATGCTGAAGGCGGAGAAGATGATGAGCGTGATGAAGAAGAGGAGGATGAAGTGGCACAAGGTCCATCGACAGTAGCGTTAGTACAGCAACAGCGACCAAATGAAAAAAACCGTCACCAAGAACAGAAGCATCATCTACATAAGCTGCACCGAGACGAACAAAAACAACAGCAACAGCTGCAGCATCAACAACAACACCGGTCCGAAAAGCAATGGCCAATGGAGTCATGGGGTATTGAAGGCTCTTGGGGCGACGTGTGCCACGCTGATGAACCGTGCGCGTCACAGGCAGAAGAGGCAGAGGCAAAGAAAGTCCAAGCACAGGAAGAAGGGGCGCAGATGTCTAGGGAGACTGTGGTTCGAGAAGTGCAGACACATCAAGTGCTCACCGCAACTAGAGGAGGCGCAGCTTCGGACGAGATGCAAATATCACGAGACCAACAACAAGAAACAAGAAAGCGAATGAATCATCCGTTGCAAGAGAAGTCGAGTCGTAAACTTCGTAAGCTTCGCAAACGGATGTAAACGGATGTGAACGAATGTAGACGGATGTAATCGGATGTGAACGGATTTAACCGGATGTGAACTGATGTAAACGGATGATGTGAACTGATGTAAGCGGATGTGAACGGGTATAAACGGATGTGAACAGATGTGAACGGATGTAAACGAATGTAAACGGATGTGAACGTATGGCTATCAAATCTCTTGATATTACAAACCTCTCGTACACAAGTGATGAACAAGACAGGTACGTAGTGTGGTTATAATCAATAGAATTGAAATTAAAAAGACACGGGATCGACCCCTCAAAGGCTACCATTTTAGAGTATAACCTTGTCTGCGTTCTATGGGGTCATCAAAAGTACATTTTTGTTTCGGCTATCGGTGACAGGGCCATCGGTAGTGCATTCATGGTTTGCAACCATTCACCCACACAATGCGTTGAAGAATCTCTGATTTTCATTCGAAAAGCCACTTCCAAGAAAAAACTGGTTCAGCTAAGTAAGAAGTAATCATATAAAACGTATGCAGATATAAAGTGTTCTACTTTCACGGTAGTTCAATATGAATGATTACGATTCGATCGCGAACAGTTTTTCATGTAAGTGTAAAGAAACAGTGCAAATGTATGGTTGTTTAAGCTCGACTATATGTTAGACATGAGTAAGCTAGTGTATAGAGTGTAATTAATATCTATATATAATAATATGGTAGTTATGATTTGCAGGCTAGATATTTTGAATGTAGGAAATCTGTGGAGAATGCTGATGTAAATGCATAGAGTAAAGTAGGTATGGAGCATGTTAAGGAAGTCCGAGGTAAAAATCCATTGATTAAACAAAAATCCTTCCAGATATTTCATAACGAAATAATTCTTGACAAATTTTAGTGATCCTATTTACACGAGAAAACAATACATGAAATAGAGAGAAATAGACTGTGTGGTGTAATTTACCTTCGTTGTGAAACCAAACTGCCAACAGCCGAAATGTTGTCGCACCACAGACGGCGGCGAAAAAACCCCGCCAATAATTCCGTACGGCGAAATAAACTGTTGTTACCTCGATACTGAAAAGTACACCTGCAAATCAAATATAATTACCTTCATATAGGCAAGGTACACAACTTAGTGCAACACGTTCTAGGACGAAATCGTTCACATCAGGGTGAAAATTGAAATACACTAACGTGTAAGAAGATCATTGTCTTCAATAGGTAAATTAATCTCATATAAACACTCACTTGGGGTGAAGAAATAATTCACTGCACACAATTAACCCTTTTTAAGAATTCCGAAGACGGTATACTGACATGAAAAAGTGAGTATTAGTTTGACACATTGTCATTAAGCTCTTGGCTTCGTAACTTGGTGCTGGATTGATTGAAACACCTCTAATGCATACTTGAGTATGGAACGGTTGAGTCCTATAGCACCTATTCTCCTAACACCCACACTACCTGCTTACCTTTTTCTTCTCATAACGCCTAAGAACTTGTTTCCCCTCCACCCCCACCATGCTTCTCGTATGCTGTAGACCATCCCTTTTTAATCTCATAACAAATCATAATATATAACTGAACTTGTATATAGTATTATGAGACCTAATATCTGATTGACTAAACCTGAGCAAAATACACGGGAGAAACATTAAAAACGGCAACAACCTAACCCACCTAACCCTTACCACATGGCGTATATGTGCCCTAACCAATTCCCCGTAATAGTAACTACTACGGCAAAAGAACTAGAGACCAAACTGGAAACAGAAGTATGGTGAGGAATACAAGTTTGTAGGCATTATGAGAATAAAAAGGTGAACAGGTAGTGTAGGTGGTATAAGAATAGGTGTTATAAGAATGCACCTATGAAACACATCCCATAAGTAGATAAAATACTTAAAAAGTAGTTTTCAATTTGCCACATTGTGAGAAGATTCAGGTGGTGCATATAATTAATTCTGAATTGGCCCATTTTAGGCCAGTACGACCAATTCTAGTTGACTATTATGATTTGAAAGCCAAAAGTTAAAAAAAACATACGTAGGCTCTACCTAATTTTACTCTACTTTCCAAATTGTAGATGGTTGATAAAATTGAATTTGTTATTGACCCGCACACTGGGAGGTTGTGAGATCAATGATGACTGGTAGTTTCAAATATTTTCAATTTCTCCCATATAGGTTTTATTTTTCTACGAGTCTGGTGAAAAGTGAACTGCCGAATGTGGTCACTGGGTGCAATTCAGTATTTGGAATGGGTGCGCATATTGTCGGAAGGCACCAAACGGTAGGGAAGAGATGCGGTCTTATGGTCATCCGAATATTTGGTCGGAAAGTACCAACTTTATGATGTTAGTTCAAGAGTTCGTCGATGAAAAAATTGGACCTGTCTCATAACCTATCGCTGAAAGATGTTATACAATATTCAAAACTCCCCTCAAAAGAGTTGCACTGGCAGGATTAGAACCCGGCCACCAGCTAGCATTGCGGGCAGACGTCATATCAAATATACAATAAGGGCATACGGCATGACCACGAATTGAATATATACTTCGTAGTTTAGTTTGAAGTCACTGATCTTCATCAACTTACGTGGATAGCGTTTAGTAGCAATGTGCCCGTACAAGCAAGTGAAGCCAACTCAGTGAGCCTATGGATCCCACAAGTGGAGCCAACCCTTCGGCCATCTTTCACCACCAGCTATCGCGTCCAAATAATGAGCGAAACCGAACAAAAAGAACAAACGAAACCCTCAACAAAACAAACAATGAGCGGATATCATTTTTCACGCCACTTCGGTTGCAACAGGGAATATAACCGATATGTTTTGCTGGGGCTAGAAATAATCACTAGCATACTAGAAATAATTAGCAAAATTATATACGCCTATGTCGGCAGCCTTGCGCGCTGATGTTGATGCTCAAAGCTATTGGTAAAATCTTTGACCGAATTTCGTGACTACTGTGTCACTAGGCCTGGTACTTCAATATGGCGGACAAGCCTAGGGCCTAGTGCAGAAATATTAGGTCTACTGCTCTTCCCCCACCTGACTTCACTCTTATTGCGCTATCCACGTAATAGTAAGTAGAAATCAGTTGTGGAAGTGGAAGGTTCGGGTACCCATGAGACAGAGCTTCGGGACTGTTCTAGCGCCGCCCCTATCGTTTGATTTGTGATAACAGTTTCACCTACTTGGAATTCTTAAATTGTGTCGAGTGTAGAACCATTTTCAGCCATCATACATGTGAACAATATGTCTAAATGCATCCTCGTGATCAGGGTGATTAATATTTGTTCTCAACCCGGCCACCAAATACAGCTACGTTAAATGAGGTTCTACGAATGAGCGTGTGATAGGTGATTGATGTTCACAAAAACACATACTTTATGTGAGACCCAAGCCCATGCCCAACTTGACTTCAGTTTCTAAAGCAATGCCTTAGCTGAATGAGCAACGGGAGGCACCTTACAGAAATGGTTTCAAAACTACTAAAGATTAAGTGAATATTCCTTCCTCTTTTTATCTTCTTCCTCTTTCAATTCATACAATAATGAACCCACAATTTACCCACGATAGATGAAAGTTCCGATCGACGTCTCCCCTTTCTCACGCCACTGGCGCATCGGATCGTTCGCCCCTTCATCTCGCGTGAATACAACTATAGTTGTGGCACTTCTGTTCTTTTACCTTCATCTTCACAGTCCACGGAAACGCCTGAAGAGCATATACCGGAATAAAATCGACTCGGTTGAGTGACATGGGTTTGAGTGTCCAACCTTACCTGAACCCTGACGAGATTCACAACCATGCATTCATAAAGTACCCTCTAGCCCTTGTTTCAACACTAAGTCGACTGTATTCTGGTATACGCTTTTCAGCGTCCCCCAGTCCGTATACATGCACTTGCATAAACCGTTTTCTGGTGCTTTACAACCCCACAACTACTTAGATTTAGGGGTGAATTGACTAGTGTTATACTATTATCGAAATAATACAATTATTATCATTTTCATTATTATATGATTATATTATTGAATTATTATACTATTAAACTAGTAATAAACTAGTATTGACTAGTAGTATTATAGGTCTAAAGTTGCTTGGCTCCTTGATTTGTTTGGGACCTTGAAAAATTAGCTTAGTACGCGCACTTACATTGCCAGAATCAAAAACTAGAATTATTAACAAATATGATACATTCTGCCTATCCATATGAATATTCTAAATTATAGATAAATTATGCGTATTGTAGAACTGCGTGATTGTATTTGAATTTATGACTTGAATACCTCAATGTTCCACAGTTGTTTTGTTATTCTATCTCTACAAATTGTAATAAATAAAAGTGAATAGTTGACTTGGTTTGAGTTGTTTACCTCCAATTGGTGCAGCAAAACAAGATGCAACCCCGACTGCGCACGCTGCGGCTAGCATTTCACTGTTACGAGACTCGTTCTCATAAATCCCTTGGAATGACGTCACTAATTTCGACAGTAATGTGGCAGTGATGCTGGCAATGTGCACGAAAGGACCCTGTTGATGGTTAGAACGCGTTAAACGCAGGTATCTATTTATTTATATTGGGTTCATTGACGCACTGTACTGATGACAGATCTATTGGCATCGGTGATTGATGTATGAGATGATGGGATGATGTGATGAAAGGTTGTTTCATTAGGTGTTCTTGGATAGGGGGAAGGAATCGGTCAAAACCTTTGTTAAGGAACCTGATCGACAGAGGGAAACCATGAAACACCCCTGTCAGGAGAATTTACCATGGCGGAAATCGAACCCCGGTCTCCTGAATGACGATTTAGCATGCTAGCCATCCAACCACTCGTCCGAGTCGCAGTTATTGTTCATCAGGGAATGTATATGGAGAAGAACGAAGCACTTGAAATATATTGTTCTCCAGGATCACTATTTTCTTATATTTTCTCACATTCAGCGAAGGATGGAATAAAATTGACTAGTCAGTATTAGAAGTCGACGACTTTGTTTGAATAACATAAATAATATATTCTCCATAAAAATATGCTACTGATATCAACTTTATGTTTTCACTTAATTGTACAAGTTTCATTCTCTTAGTCTTGTAATGTATTATAAGGCACTATTGATACTTCCAATGACAGAGCCAAAATGTTCTTTGCACATTTCTGAGTTTAAAGAATGAATTCGATTACTAATAAACTGGTTGAAATTGGAAGTTGGAAGTGTAATATAGTTGTTACACCTGGTACACTTCTTCTTCTAATTTTCTGTATATACTCTGGTTACAAATTTATTGCCCATGCAGTTGAAAGAAATTACGCTACACATGATTACCAAGATGGTCGAGCATGTTTCCTTTCAAGTCAAATACATTATTATTCACACCCAATTAATATCACCGAAGGTGTCCAGGATACACTGACAGTACACTAAACTACACTAAACTAACTGACAGTAGATTTCTACCAGTAATAACTTCATCATGGTTATACCATATGACTTGCAATATTTACAGTGAAGATCTCGTTACTCTTCAGCGAAAGATTGTGAGGTGATTGTGACCTGATATTGAGGAACCATTCTACCTTTTACTCTAATGGCTGAGGGAAACTACGAAAAAACTCAGTCAGGATGGCTTGCACAGGAAAGAATGTTAGATTTGTTTACCTCTTTGCCTAGAGGCATTCCGCTTCCCAGAGTAGCTGTCAGTCCTACCACCTTCGCCACCAAAGTGCGGAATGTCAAGTACTCTTTCAGTGCTACACCTCTCAAGATGGTTTTCATTTCAGGAATACCAGAACCTGAAGTCAATAATAACATATTATTAGAAATCAAAAAAGATTGTATAGGCTTTCGATTGTGTGCTAGTTTTTATTTATTAACTCATTTTTTCAATGATGCTTATCGACCCCACCAACATTTAGGGAGTATGTGGTTGCATGTCGTGTATCGGTACTCGATCCCTCGCCTGAAGTGACTACAGGATTCACGCAGGCCGTAAACTGACTGAGCCATGGAGTTCGGCTGTAGTATTGAAATTATTTCCAAAATTATCACATCTGGACCCCTATTCCTGAGATAAATGAGATGTGAGAAAAATCAGTGAGAAAACTATCTCATATAATAATGACATATTTCATCTCATATTTTATGTGAGATACTCGTTTTCTCACTCATTTTTATTTTTCTCATATCTCATTTATCTCAGGAAACTATCTCATATAATAATGACAGATTTCATCTCATATTTTATGTGAGATACTCGTTTTCTCACTCATTTTTATTTTCTCACATCTCATTTATCTCAGGAATAGGGGTCCTGGTGATGGAGATTTTCATTTTTGTTTTCATGTTCTTGAGTACGTTCTCCATAACGGAAGAACATGAAGAACCAATTTCAATTCAATTATATAAACTGAAAAATGTATAAGATCTTTTTAAACTTGGTCATTTACTCCAAGAGCCTGTGGCGTATGCCATCTGAACATGAGGAATTACACGACATTTTCAATTTTAAGTCGGTTGTAGTTTCCCAGTTGAATTGTTTCAAAAAGATATTCTAGCATTCTCCAGTATGAAAATTCTAGGTTAGATTGCTGCAAATAAATTTGGGTTGTTCAGGTTTTTGAAACTAAGCAGAAGCGAATAAATAATCTCGCTATGAGGAAAAAGATTATTCACTTCTTTTGAAATCTAAGAAAGAATGGTCGATTTGTCAACATGATGTAGGTATATTGAGGAAGCAAGAATCGCTTCTGCAAAGACTTGGTACACGCCCACTTTCGCTTAACAGAAAAGTCAAGTTTGATCATTTATATTAGAAAAGAATCTAATAACCTTGCAATTGACCAAATACCATCATCACAGAGTCAGTGTCATTATAAAAAATAATTAGCCCGTGAGAGGATATAATCTACTGAAGTAGATCTTAAAAAACGAGCGCATTTACCACTGAACCATTGTGCCATGTTTTCTAATTATATTGGGTTCAACGATGCACTGTACTGATCACCACGATATATTGGCGTCAGTAAATGATATGTGAGATGACGGGATGCTGAGGTGGAACGTTATTTCATCAAGTATTTTTGGATAGGAGGAAGGAGACGGTCGTGGCATGTTGTCAAGGAACTATCCCAGTATTTACCTTAACGACAGAGAAAAACCACGAAAAAAATGGAATCGAACCCGGTCTCCTGAATGACGGTTCAGTGTGCTAGCCACTCGACCACTCGTCTCAGTCATTGTGCCATGTTGATTACCATCAACTTACGTGAAGTCTAGCTTCCGAGTACGCTGTTCATATCGGAGGGTCTCAACTTGCAGAAACGATTCTCGTAAGCGGAATGAGAGGCATCAGCACTTATAGTCACGTATTGACTCATCCTTACCGATTGATTGAGGCGCTACAATGTGAACGAAACCGGCTGAGAAGAGGATCAGGAATACTGGTAGCGTAACCCAAGCGAAATACTGTAGCGCAGGATGAGTGGCTAGATCACTGTACAACCAGATGCGAGCTGCAATCAAGAGATAAAAGCATTGACAGTGAATTCGGTTCAGTATATAAAATACTTGGTTCAAAGTAGCATTAGTAAGTATAAGTATCAACATTCATGTTTTTGATACCGATGTCAATCCGGGTATCACAAAAACGGATACCGGTACTTAAAAATGTGTTCCTGACTTTTGGGAACTTCCATCTGCTGCGGTAAAGTGTATGATCACAGACAGCGCAGTCCTGCTGTCAAAGTTAATTGTTTTTTTATATATTTAAAATAATTAAAGTGGTGTGGTAAGATCACCCTTGTGGTGCCCCGTTCAAACGACCTTTTATTTATAAGCTTGGTTGAGGAATACTGATAATGTATCAAAATTTGATGTTGAAAAAATTGATATCAAGTTCAGTATGAACTGTGTACAGTGTCAGTGTGTGAAGTAAACAGTGTATATAGTGAGTTTGTAGTACAGTCTGCGGTTACTTAAAGTGGTCGATCAAACCACATTTTATTTGAATTTGAATTTCGGATTGAACCATTGAATCTGACCGCAAGCATACTTTTATTTTTGATGCTCTAACTATCCCACCATCAGCTAGGTTATATGGGGGTAAGAATGAGCAGGTGATGAAGAAACAGAGAAGTTTTGATGGGTGAAAGTACAAAAACTCATGCCTTGAACGATACTCAAACCCATTCCCAACGTGACTTCAGGTTTTACAGCGGTTTTTGTATTGTATTATATTAGTTGGCATTTTGTATAAACACCATTTACACAGTTTTATTTTTAATTTTTCAGGAGTAAAATCAAAATCAATGAGATGAATATAATTAATCACGAATCTTATACTCAATTTCGTGAATATTGTTTGTCAATATTGGAATGATCTTTCAAACTGTGGAAACAAATTGTCCACCGAAAAGAAATTGAAATTGCATTCAAATATATTCAGACTTTTGAGAATGTTTTCGCAAATAATTGTACATGTTTGATACAGCACACATGATAAATGATATACATTGTATCATTTTCTGTAAGTTCCAATGTGTAACTGACTGAACGTAAATTATCTCTTGTGCTTTATTAAAATCGTCAATGTAAATATTCTTACTCAATGAGAGGACTAAATTGTGCAAATGTATCATTTTTCAGAATCTTTCATGAAGTTACAGACAAAATAGGGAATGTCTTCAGGAGAATCCTGTGAGAATATCTATTTCTTTCATGTGCCATAGATCTAACTGCTAAAAATGTGGTCAGTATAAGTACTCTATGGTTTTAAGAGGACATTGTAGTTATGCACTGTGGTATCGCGTGTATACCAATCAAATATATCACTATGATGTGAATTATCAGTCGTTTATATTATACCAAGACAATTAGATGAGAAATACAAGTCTATATTTATATCATTTTTACAATAATGATCTTCGAACATGGAATCTTACCAGACATAGATACCCACCTCGTTATATTCATCATGCACATGAAGAAATTAAAATTGAACTTGAGTTTAAAAAGGTATTTTGTTAAATGTATACACTGATATTGTTGATTTGTGAATAGCAGATTCGATCAGAATGAAAAAGAGTTATATTTCGAATGTCCAGGTGAATTCAATAATTATCCAGAGATTGCCTGGACAATTGCAGCCACCTAATTGTGTGAATTGTCTGAACAATAACAAAAATAGGCCTACTTTTGATTGAAATTCATTCATCATTTATATTCTTCAAAATATTGAAAAATCCAAGAGGCGATTTCCTGACATTGTTAAAATATTTCCTCTTACCTTTATTACACATACTAATGCCGCTATCCATGAAGAAGCTCAAAAAAGCCATAATTATGCCTAATAGTGCTAAGAAAACCCAGTCCTCTCCGAGCTTAGCAAAAGACCGTCTCCAGATCCATCCGAACACTGAGTTCACCTAGTCAAGCAGTAAGCCCAATTACCAATTAGGTCACACGTCTACAAGGAAAACGCAAAGTTGGTTGTTTAGATGAGCGAGCAAAGTAGGAATTGGGAAAATGTGTATTTCTTACGTTAGAAAAACGAATGGAAAATATTCATCAATAGAGATCAATTAAATATCTTACTTCAAAAATATTAATATTTCATTCAATGAGAAGAGCCTCAAAGTGTGTCTGAAGATGCAATGGAAATGTATGCTACGCTCACCTAACGGCAACATAGCTTTCAATTGGGAAACATAGTGGTATCATGACAAACTGCATGGATATTAAAACTGCAACAAAAAAATTGTAATAACAACCATCATTATCATTATCATTTTTGTTGTCATTATAATTACCATTATAATCATAATAATAGTTATAATTACCATTATAATCATAATAATAGTTATAATTACCATTATAATCATAATAATAGTTAAAAATATCAATATAATCATACTTATAATTGTCATTATCGTTATTCAAGGAAAACTTGGGATACCAAGTTGCAAGTTGGCAGGGAAAATAAGAGAGGAATCCAAAACATGATTCGATGTTCATGTCAAGCGTCATTCAAGAAAAATATAACAATATTTACATTCATGATTTTTTCTAGAATAGGCCTATGTGAATAACTTACAAATTATTGGAACATTTTTAGTATATCGGGTATATAATGTATTTTGTTTGTATATACGAAAAGTGTAAACCATCGTATGACAAATGATATGATAAGATCAAATGAATTATGAGAATGATGAAGTGCCACCTAAATATGAAAAATATAATATCGACTGGCCCATTAGATCGCGGAGCGAATGGTCGCGAGACCAGTCATAGTCTGACCGAAAAGATCGTGGGCAATAAGTTCGACTGAGCAAGAAGGTCATCTGATCGAAAAGATCACAGGAAATAAGGGAGCTAAGCAATATTGATGTCGATGAATGTTGAATAAAGTAAGAAGAAAGTCGAGTAATTGAATATTGAATTTTGTTATAATTCATCGAACTCTTCTATCGAAATCTGAAAGTACATTTTTTTAAATTGGAAAAAGATTACTTTCATTGTGGGCATATCTATTTTTTAGTTCAGATAATTGAATTCTGTAGTTCGTATAATTCATTATGTGAATATCAATCCACAAACATGCAATATACTGGAATCATCTCTACTCAAAATTGAGAATAATATCTACTCACTTTACTAGCACATTTCCCTCTATATTGTTCCAATTCTTTGTTTCGCAAGCGGTCCTCCTTCTTCCGTTTCTTCTCCAAAGTTCTCAGTTTGCGAGCCTCATCTTTCGCGTATTCACCGAGGTCTTTGGTGTAACGCCCATACATCTAAAACAATTCACAAAATAATATTATAGGATATATAAGTAAAACTCTTGATTGTCATAGCTTGATAAAAGTGTAACAGGAATATAGGCTATGAATAGATCCACCATGTTTATTTGAGAAGCTGTCAAAGAAACATTTTCCAAAAAGCTATTCTATACTGCGAGATGGATCGATATAGTTTTGCACGTCTTATGTAATTTTGTTCATCACAGTTCAATTCACACTTCATTTGGTTTATTTTGTTCATTTTGTTGATATAGGCGTGCAATTCAACTAGCGCAAAAATAGTATCATGGTTGATAGATGTTTTTAAAAATGAGTGGAAACTATATTATCCAAGTTATTTATTAATATATAAATTCTTTATTAATTTAAAATAAAGACTCTGCCTTGCAATGAAGGTTGCCTATACAGACACAGAATAAAAAATAATAACAACGAATACAACTTTCATAAGCTATATTCGATAATATTAACCCTGAACAAAATATGAACTCTCATGTGGAAATGCTTTCCCTAAAATACTATACCGATGAAAATCAACGGTCCTAATATTTAGCGTAAGACTATTCGAACCAATGCCTCTATTCATCACTCACCAACGATAAATACCTTGATTCCTTGAACCACAGATATTGACTGTACGAAGCAAATTGTAAGAAATGAGTACGTTTTTGCACGGTGATCAACGTTTTTTTACGAAACCTTTCAAATGCAATTAAATCATCCAGCTAATATCAACAACACATTTTCATAATTATGTCCTATAAAACGGCAATGGATTATTACTATTTATTCTAGCTACTTGTCTTTTATGAGTATTCAACAATGAAATTATAAGGTAATATGACTATTGTCAATATGACTATTAACCAGAGTTCATGAAACTAGACACTATATACTCTATTGAAATGCTTTCGGTTCAATGCATGAAGGTTGGATTCATTGTTTAATGTTGGTGATATCGTAAAGTCAACTCAAAAGAACAAACACTTCTATCAAATGTGCCCATATATCAATTGGAGCCTGAGCCTCTTGGAAAGCAATTATTGCAAATCAATGTTTCGACGTCGTAATAAGGAAAAACTATCCGGTATGGCAAAATAACAGTAGGCCTAATATAATAAGACTGTTCTGAAATCTCTCCTGGACCATCATATCAACAATGGTTCCAATGTTACCAGCAGAAACTTACATTTCGCTCAAATCTATTCCTGCCTTCTATCAATCATACCTCTCAAGATTTTAGCAATTTCGAAAATTTATACTAAATACCTAATCAGAGTGTCCACTTACACAAAGTTACCGCAAAGTTTGTGCTAACACAAAGTGTCTAGATGAGTGATCTAGAAGACTTGAAAAATATGTTTAATAATAAGTCTGACTTTCTAAAACTATTCTTTCTTCAACAAATTCACTTGGTGTTCTTGAAAAAAAACGTAATAAATACACAGAAAAACATAGAAATTAGAATTTGTGCATACACTTGTTATGATAATGACTTATTGGCGTACGCGGAT
Organism: Brachyptera putata; assembly: GCA_907164805.1. NCBI lineage: Eukaryota > Metazoa > Arthropoda > Insecta > Plecoptera > Taeniopterygidae > Brachyptera > Brachyptera putata. Next base: position 39,444,050 of record OU015463.1, read on the forward strand.
ATCTTACCACAGTTTGTACATAATCGAAGTCATCAACAATGTCAGTCTGCTGCGGTGCAGGACACGGGTAAAACGCCTGTGATTCCTGATTCCTGGATTTGTGGGGTTTTATCATTTTAACAGCGTCAGATAATTGGTTCCCTTTGACAGGAACATTTCTCCTTCGAACTTTATATTCAGTAACGAGGCGATCGAAATCCTCCCATTCGGAATCAACTTCAGTATCAAATTCCTCGAATACGGGAGGTAGCCCCATGTGTGCCATTTTTGATACTTTATTGAAATATATATACTTTTTTGTTTCAAATTACTTCCATCCGAATCGTTCAAAACTAGTAAGTTTCAAAATTGCAATGTATATTTCAAAAGGCATGACCGTTCACGATTTCGTTTGATTTCTGAACACCGTAATAACAGCACTGTGGGATTGAGATGACGATGGCACAAGAAGTGTTTCGCGCGCGAGATATTGTTCAAGACGTTCACAAAAGAAGACAAGAGAATCTAACACGTTCTTAGCACCATGTCTAAAGCCAACCGAAGTTACAAATACACTAAATTGTTTCTGACTCAACGTAATAAAGTGACATATTCCATTCAATGAAATATAATTGGCATTATAACAAGCAGCTAGAAATACAAAAACATTGACTATAGAACGTTCAAAAAATGTGAACGTAGGATACACAATCAAGACATTACCAACTCAGCAGATGTTTTATACTTTGGATTACATGATACTTATAATATTATTATTCAATTTGTCAGATGATTTACGTACGGTTGAAATTAAAACTAGAATGTACTGCATTTGCCATGCTGGAATGGAACTCTTGTGTAGTACTTGACAACAATCTAGTTGAGCGATAGCTTAACGAGAACCAAGGATCACGTCCGCTAACTATTTTCTTAACATCAATTGATATAGTATTTTGTTCGGCTAACTATTTATTCACCGGTTACCTATGGTTCACGTCATACAACATGGTATGCCACACTTCCACATGGTGTGACTACTCAAGGGCCGGCATATAGCAACTTCAGAAAAAGATTGGTGTATTGTACTGAATATAAATGTGTGTGGATGAATCGAAATTTTATTAACCTGATGATTTTCAGTTTGTTTCGGAAATTTTGATGATCAAATCGTATTGAAACGATCAACTTCAGAAATGACAAAACATTAAACAAACCATTCACAATTACTAATTGTTTTTAAATATGTATATTCTATTAATATATTGAATACCATAAACGATCAATTGACCATCAAAACTTCATCGAATTGATATGCAGCATACATTATGGATGATATACAATGTTCAAGGACCTCTCAGGGTATGAAATATGTATTCTTCAGATTATTTCAAATTATTAAATACTTTGACGTTGATAAATTCGTCGAGTAATTTGCAGTCGATGTCATCGAGCTATTGCAGCTTATGTTGACCGAGCTTACGAATTTCTCCGATAGAGAGCGTCTAGCTGCAATGCAGTGCAGCATTTTTATGCTCCCTCAGCTCCAACTGATGTCGGTTGCATTTTCTACGCGTGATATCTGTTGTCTTCACCACATTAATGACGCTATATACCTCACATTTTACAACTTTATTTTAAATGAGCTTTTACACAGTTAACTGAAAGTCATACAAATATATATTTAATTTTATTGCATTACAGCTAAATTTTTTCAACAGAAACATTCATTCAATGTATTGTAATTCACCGATTGAAGTTGGATCCTCATTTGCCTCCAATAGAAACAACCAATTTCAATCACGCAGTTTTATATTTATTCGTAATTATTCGAGGTCAACTAATCTCAGATGACTCCCACTTTTGGACACATATATCTATTCAATGTATTGTAATTTACCGATCGAAAGGTATGGGCAATACGAACAATCACTTTTAATTGCACGGTTCGATATTTCTTCGTAATGGTTCGAGCCCCGAAGTAATTTAATCTACTCCCGAATAACTCCCTAATCTTGATGGATGAAAACAGAGCCCATCAGCCCACCCATACATTATTTGCCATGAACCATTTTTTCATAAACTTGGCATACATAATCTTGAGATGGAGTTCTGTGTTGATGTGTACGCGACCAAATATCTGGACTAGTTAACAAGAAATTAAATGTAATTACTATAATGAGTATAAGATCAAGTGGAATGCAAGTTTTTACACAATTTATCGGTCAAGTTGGTCGGAATCAAGGTGCAGTTCAGTGCAGCAGCGGTGACCTAGACCTGAAATCATCACTGGGAATGGTTTTAATACCGGTAATATGGCCAGCGACAGTATTGCAAATAGCTACCAGCTGTTATACAGAGCAGTACGCAATACAATGCTCGTATGCGTGATTGGCGTTACTGTAATTTGGATGTGCATTTGATTTTACAGTAGGAAAGTGCAGCATATGCGTTGTAAGATGAGCGAGGTACTCGAAAACTTTAGTACTCGAAAACTTTCAAAATATAGATCTTGGTTTCGAAACTATCGAATCCAGTGATAGAGCATGTGCTTTTGTTATACAGACAACTGGTTGATCATCCTCAATCAACTTCAAACTCAGTAATTCTCATGATCACAATTTAATACAATTATTTTCTCAAATATAACCTAATAAATTTCATTCACACTTTGTATAGAGGAAACATGTATTGAAACAATCAACATTCTGTGAATATATCATTTCAATGGGATATAGGGCCTATGTTATTTTATTAAATCGAAAATAAATGAAAATATCACCCAACGCTATTCTTATAGGGATCTTCAAATATTCAGTGTTATTTCCCTAACTGATTTTGCTCGAAATCTATTCTCAAAACCAAACTACTCCAGTAATACACAAATGCACAGAAACATTTTCGAGTCGTTTAATTAATTGTGTGTAACCTGTATGCCGCTTACAAATAAAGAGTAGATACAAGCAAGATAATTTCAGTATGTGAAGTACACTAGACTGATCTTATGAGTATACTTGAAATTAAATTATTTCATTCGTGAACACAAAACCACTGGACCCACCAGAACATATTATACAAACTATCTAAAGAGAATTAGTTCTCGAGGTGAATTCTTTAGTATACATAATTGAGTGTGTTTGTGCCAGAAATCCAGGCACTTCCACCAAAAAATGAGAAAATATGTTCAAACTTCAAAGTGAATGTATCATTTGAACCATTCACTTTCTGACGTGAAACATATCATATATCATGACCGATGAGAATTATCGATGCATTAATCTAACTGAAAAGAATATGGTGATGTTTTAATTTGTTCAGATCAAGAAATGAGTCGAACGTTTGTTTAAATTAAGGGAAATATCAGTTTGGGAAACTTTCCGAACTCTCAATAACCCAAGTACTAAATAAGACTATCTGAATAAGATTTGAATATTATTGCCCAAATTAACCTTTACTATTTCTACCTTGAGAGTTATCAAACTACACGTGACCTTACCATATAGTTACATGGGTTATACACTCATCTGTCGGTTGGAGTTGATAGTTGGCCGGACGACCCGTCTACTAGTTATGTGTTATGTAATATCGGCAATAAAACATTCTTGAAAGTGAAGACTACACACTATTATATGTTATGTTACGTTTCAAAGAAATCATTCATTCATTACTAATAACTTTAAAATCGAAAATAATGCAATGAAGATTACCTGTACTGTAGGATAAATTGTATCATAAAGCTCAGAATATCTTGCATTGTGATTATTGGAATGAATATCACTCATCATATTGTCAAAGCACCTTACATCGAAACTATAGTGAAAAACACTAATGAACTAACTTTCTCAAGCTTTTCGCCACTCTCAGTGCTACAGAAGAGCTCGTAAAACCCCTCTACAGATAGATATAAATAAATAAAATATAAATCAAAGTTTAATTAGACCAATTTGTTATTATACGCTTCTAATCCAGGTTGTAATAATGGAATTAGTAACAAGCAAACATCATGATTTGGCAAGGGTTAATAAATAAACCGATGCCAGAGGATAGAATGCTTTGTCTTTAAGGTACATTTTATTGTTCTTTTCGAGGGACTGTTGTGTTTTTTGTTATCTGCTTGGTAGAATCTTTACAATTCGCATTTATTAGGTTTAAAAGGTGAAAGGAGGCAAAGAAAGGCGGGCAAATACAAAACACTACGCCAAGTAATAGAATCTGGTCAACAAGGACTCACATTAGCACTAGATGCTCAGTGAACACAATGCATTTCAACTTTGGAGCTCCATATGACCATTACGAATTTGGTGACTTTTTTCTGCATTATAGATGACTTCATATTGGTTGGTTTTCACTCAATCAATCAACTCATCAATTCTGATAATAAAGGGATGTACTTCTTTCGAATGCATTTTTTGGAATTGAGGGTTCAACTACGCACTGTAAAGATAACTGAGATCTATTGGCGTCGGATTAATGAGATGATACGAGACGAAATGACGTGACGACAAGTGGAAGTAAAGTGGTCGTGTTCTATATTGAACGAGCCATACCACATTCAACTAAAGGCTACAGAGGAATTCCTCTTGAATTGTGGCAAGGATGGAACCGAGGCCCGATATATCCCTCATCTCAACATTGACCTACCAACGCCGAAAAATTCTTCTTTAATATGGTTGAATCAACTTGTGGGAAAGTGAAACCTAATTGTCATTATTCCCTGAATAATTGACTTGTGGAAGAACATTCGATAGTTTGTCATTAGAATTGTATATATGTTTATTCATATATATACATATATAACTAGGTCAACTATTAAAATATTGACCAACAATTCGATCAAATTTCGTAACAGGAGTTGTTTTTGTATACTAGATCTACGTTTTCTGCATTGACAGCTATTTTACTGTAAAAACTAAACTTTCGTCGCATGTATGAACGTATGCAATGAATAAAATGCTAGAAATGCACAATATGCATGAAATGCATCAAGTACATAAAACAATCTACAGTCTTCACCATGAACTTGAAAGACTCAAGTTGTGCACTTGCATCTTGATAATAGCGTGATAGGTATTAGACTAGACAGGACGTGCCGTTTGCGTTAGTTGGAACAAAGTTGGATACGAAGTGAGTCCAACTTGTGGTTGAGGAAGACATTTTTACCTTCATTGCTATTGCATTGTTCGATCAAAATGTCGCATTTAATTGAGCCCAATATGGATGTCGTTCAGTCGTGATTTCCTCCAGTTCGTGTTGTGATAATATACGCCTATCATTTGAACGGGCTGTTTAAAAACAGCCCTGTTGGTCGATGTTATATAGTATAGCTGCTGTTGATTTAGATTAAATTATGTAAGTTTCAAGTTACAATAAATTGGTTTAGGTAAGGTTGATTTGGTTTTGTTCGATTAGTTGGGTTCGTTAGGTTGGTTATCGCAGGTGATCTTTCCTCAATTTGGATTACTTGCAACAACAACAACAACAACACCCGTTACGGGCTACGATATAGACAAGTCCAGCTGCGCATATACCTTGCCCATATCGTTCAGTTTATCGGTCTCCCCACTCGAGACAGTTGGTCACCGTGGACATTTCTCTGGGCTTCCGTGTTGGATGGACGAAGAAGTGGTACCATAAATGTAGTATCGCGAAGAAAAATTCGAAAAACAAGAAAATTTGAAAAATTCAAAACAAAAATCTGAATCACTCATTCAAGAAATAGTTCCTAATTACAATCTCATGTTCTATGTGACCATCTGTATAACGCTTTCTAATATCTACAGAACATGTCTTCTCATTTCTCATTCATCACTTCTTGTATTATTATACTACCGGTACTTGATTCTTTCATTTTATTACCATAATTGTTTTACACATTTTCACTTTCGGCAATTACAATTCACACTATATGGTAAGTTGAATCTTCATGATAGTTTATCGTCAAGATAAACTAAAATCTGAAATCTAAATCTGAAATCTGATATACTAAATCTGAATATCACCATTTTTTGTATCAAGTAACAAAAATAAAGACAATTGAAATGAAATACAATAAGTAATGAGCATACTATATATATATATATATACGCGGTGGAGGTGTGTGTAATGGTATGAAGGCGTTCAGGAAGCTATCAGTGAGCTTGCTGAGTTTACGACTGCAAACATAAAATGCAATCTCGTTTGTCGTGATAATACACTAGCAATGTTTCACCGAAGTTTTACTTCGAGATATATGTATATATGCTCTATTTATAGATTTGACGATTACTAAAACACCGGTTGTCGCTCTAAATCATCGTGTTTACTATTAACCGAAAACGTTTAATACGAAGATATGTGATATAAAGGCGGGTAGTTTATCGAAATGTTCGAATTAAATCAAATCTGTTTCGTTTTCTGACATATTGATAGATATTCTAGTGTGTATTGGTGTCTTATATTTAGCAATACATGCCGTACTGAATTTGGATTCTGAACGTATGTGCATACTGTGGACAAATTAAATATTTGTTTAAATAACTTCAAAACTCATTGCAATCTCTATCAACGAGAGTAAGAGACTAAGAGTTAACAAGTGTAGGATAATAGAATAACGTATTTAATGAAATTACTGATAACGCATCACAATGGATAATATAAACGTGTTTGTAAGTTTCGAACCGATGACACAAGCACATGATATCAAATTGTTCAAGATGACCATTATTTATTCATTCATTTTTAATGAAATTATGATACCGACACACTGTCTATAAGATCTATTTACGTCAGTGAATTAAATAAGAGATGTTGAGATGATGGGATGAGAAGTTATTTTATCATGTGTTTTTGGATTGTGGAAAGATGTCGCTTCGTGGCCTACCATCCCAGTATTGACCTGAATGACACAGGGCAGCCACGAAACACTACTGTCACATGGTCGACCATGGTGTGAATCGAATACACCGGTCTCCTGAATGACGTTTCAGTGTGTTAGCTACTCGACCACTCGTCTCAGTGATAAAAATTATCAAAAAATACATAAAAAAGAATCAACATTGCCACTAATCAAATTGAAACCGTTAAAGATCACGAAGACTGTAATATTGAGTTCACATCCGAGAGCTGATGAATGATTAGGATTAAAGCAGATACTATAATTGTACTTTTTTCACGTTGCTCAACGACCCCACTAACAGTCAGTTTATTTGGGGTTACGTTTGAGCGGGTGATTGTGAAACGATGAAGTGATGATAGATAATAGATGAGAGGACGTTCAGAAAATGCATACCTTATCGGGACTCGAACACACGCTCGACTTGACTTCAGTTCCTAACAGAATTTTGCCTCCTAACAGAATTTCAATCTCACAACAACGGATCCATTTGACGTTTTTCCCATTAAATTGTTTGCTATTTGAAGTAACATGTAGCTAGCACCAAACTGGTAACAGTAGGCCTATCAACATTTCGAGAAAAAAAATATGGTAATATAGTATGTCGCACACAAAGCACTTCATTACAATCACAAGTCATGGGTTACAAAACGTTTTTCAAGTTTCAAATAGCGATAAGAAACGGGTTAGTTACATTTTGTAACTAAAAAAGACAAATAATTGAATTTTCAATAATTAATTGAGTCAAATAATTAAATTTTCAATCATTAATTGAATGAAATAATCAAATTTTCAATCATTTCCAATCAATTCAAAGTGCAGTGCTGGTGTTAAGTTAATTGGTTCTGAATAAATGAAATTGGGTGGTAAGATCGCCCTTGTGGTGCCCCGTCCAAACGATCCTATCTTTCATCCATATCCTCAATTGGAGAACAGTAATCTTGTATCAAGTTTCTATGTTATTAAAAAAAAATGATAATATATATATATATATATATATATATATATATATATATATATATATATATATATACACACATATATAGGCCTATATATATGACCGGCGTCGCGTATGTAGTAGTGATTGGCTATCACGGCGTCACGTTCGAAGTAAACATTGACTGCCCCCACGTCGCGTTCGAAGTAATGATTGACTGCCCCAGCGGAAGTAATGATTGACTATCCCCACGTCGCGTTCGAAGTAATTATTGACTGCACCCGCGTCGCGTTCGAAGTAATCATTGATTGCCCCCATGTCCCGTTCGAAGTAATTGACTATATGCAAGTTTAAAGGTACGAATACATTCTGGTTGTGATGGAAGAATGGAAACGGCTGGGACTACTCAATGTTATCCATCACTTACTTTACACTATACCAGTGTCAAATACTGAGCTAGACTATTATCTTTTAGATTTTCGGTCAGTCAAATAATAGTATAATGATACATTGTCAATATAATAATCATCCTCTTTCAGCTCAGTCTTCTAAACTTCCGAATAGACAATTTAATCATAAGTTTTTCCACATTCTCCGTTAAACGTTCAGCCGTTGTTTCACAGTTTATTGAACTTCCCATACAGTAGCGCGTGTTTTGGCGGCTATGTTATAACCAGAGGTAGCCTGTCTTAATAGCTCACTTTCCATCTGACCTAGAAAAACATGTTGGATTTCAACAAAATTCTTGGCACAACTTCGATAATAGAATCGAGTTAAAGACGCATGTATTTTGTATTATTTTTGTGGTAACCGCGTCGAAAAAAATCGCTTTCTATTTTGATGATGTGTCAAGATAGGTCAGGAGGAAGAGGCATGAGTATCAGAGACACCTGGTGGATACATGGCCACTGTTAACACGGAGCCGACCTACTTAATCTTGGCTTTCTTAGCACGTGCATTTTATGTGAAACCATTACGCTACTAGAGATGAAAATTATTAATATTTTCTTTAATATCATAAGTATGATATTAGTAATAATTCATTGATATAATGTATCAGATGGCCGTATTATTATCCATATTATCTCATAATATGGTAAAAACGAGCTTCAATTTTTTTTTATTATAAGCGGCAAACAGGTCGGACAAAGTACCCAATTGATTTGATACTTCTTCTAGACACTGGTGTCATACCAGAATGGATTCTTTTTCGTTTTTGAGCGAAATCGGTTTTGAGCTATTTTAAGAAAATATCATCGAATACATGGAAATTCCAATAAGATATCTTTGAGTGAAATTGTAAAATGTTAAATTTTATCCAATTGGAATGAGAATGAAATTTTCATGCGAGGCTACCATTGTTTGCATACATATTTCTATCAAGAGTAAACAAATTCAGTCCAGTCACTCATGAGAAAACTAATCAATTTCATCCGAAAAATGTTGACTATATTGTGTTTCAAATGTGTAATTAAGTAATGACTGATGATTGATATGTTTGGCTGTATAACGAAGGCAGTGAGTGAACAGGAAAAATATAGTTTCAATAAAATCAAGATGTGTCAAATTTCGAGTTCATTTCTAATGAATATCTCGCTCATTTTGAAACGCATGCTGCATTTATTTGCCATTCCTCTTATGTACTTACATTGTTGCTCACTAGGAAATTGTTGCACCTGATTGCATGACCTGATAGATGAGTCAAGTGAAATGATTCTTGATTCAGATTTGAATAGAAATTTCCCCCTCAAAATTGCTACTTGTTCTCAGATAGTAATAATGTTTTCCTGATAGTGCTTTCACCCTGAAGTAACCTTGAACCCTGAACGGAAGGAGAAGTTTTGGGAAATTCAATCGTGATTTTGAAAATCTTCCCGATTGTTGTCAAACCAAAAGCTACGTAGATTTCTGCTGGATATGACAGGTTTGATGACACTCAAGAACAACGAAGTGTAGCACAGAAGAAATGTTCAACATTGATTGTTTCAGTACTTGAAGAAAATTGAATTTTTGTTTACATTTCTCAAATAATTTTTTTCAGTTCGATTTGTATCAAATCTCAAAAAATCCATGGTAGGCCTATGTATGGTTTTTAAAACTTGTATGAATATTCCCAGTTTGAAATTAACTTTACTTTTTCTAGAAAGTGAGATTTTGTAAATTGATTGTCGCTTCGATAGACAAGGCATAGACAGACTGAATATGAATAAGATTGAAAGATTCAGTGTTGCCTGACAGTTTCATGACATCAGTTAGCTCATCTGACTCATGAAGAGTCAACAAACAACAAAAACAGGAAAAAATACATCCAAACAGGCAATTGCTATAAAAGTCTGGTGAAGTCTTCGTACATTCTCTTCCAACTACTGAATAAACTTCATAAAATTGTTACTGTTTTGGCCTAATATGACATACTTTGACAATTGTAGTTATTTGTTACGTACATTTCAAGTTCAGTCGATGGCTGTGTGTCTAGTTCTAAACATTTCTAAGTTAACTGACATTGGTAACACGATGAAATAAGAAGTGTGTAGTAGTCCATGTGTTTCCTCATCTCACTGAGCTTATTTACAAAAATCATAAGTATATGTTGTTTCAGAATATGGTTACGATATTACAAGACGCTCAAATTTCATACCGGCGATGGAAAGAAATTTGAAATAAAAGGATGAAAAGTTCGAAGTTTGTTTTCTAACAAAAATATCTGTTTATCTATCAAACTGTGAATTCACTAAAAAACTTTGACACTCTTCAACCAAATGCGATTGAAGTTCAGTGAAAGTGAATCGCATCCTGGATATTTCAGAATACTCTATTTTGTCGTCATGTTAATCAACTTATGATTATTCTTTACTAACACGAATAACTGTGTTGTCGATTACGATCAAAATGAAAAAAGCTGTTCTACAAAAATGTGTTTCCTCTAATGAATTATAATTATTCACCATTTGTTTATTGGTGCCTTAGGAGTAGCAATTGGGTTCGAATCTCGTGGACGTTTAGACTCGTATTCGGGATTTATAGATGACGGACGACAATAAGTTTTCGTGAAATAAGTTATAACAAGATGTGTTGAATACTTCTATTTAGATACCAACCGCAGTCCTCACCATTTCACCATTTTGTTTGAATATATACAAAACAAATAGTGAGCGATGTGTGAAGGCCTATATGTCGAATTCATTCACATTCAATCTTCACTACTACTTACACTTTTCTTTGACTCAGTTTCTTCCCCCTTTTCATGTTCCTCTTCGGCATCTCCTATTGTTACAACCTCGATTACATCCACACTATCCACAGTATCCAGACTGTCAACTTTGTCCACATTTTCTCCTTCCACATCCCCGTTCACTTTATCTGGTTCTTTCACCGGAAAATGATGAGTCCATATCACTGGTAGGGTGCTCTCATGACTAAAACTATGCCTTAATTTCTTTATCATCGAAAAGCATTAACAAAACGTCTCATAGATCGCTAGACTCTTTAACGAGATGAAAACTTTTTATCTTTAGATCTAGAACTTTAAATATGCTAGAAAGCATATGTTTTATAGGCCTTGTCTGACACAATGATTGTTGTAAACGTTTTATTGACACTGAACGCTTCCTTCTTACAAAAATATCGTAGGAAGAAAATAAATATACAAATTCCGATTTGTCTTCCAATTTCATTTCATTTAGATAGATACAATAAGGAGGATCACGTGTTATTTTATTAATCAAAATTCATTCTCAGATAATTTTGAAAGCGATTGGTCAACAATCTTCTTGCAGATGTGACATGTTTTTTCTCACACGGTGTTTGTTATTTTAAACTAAAAATGGTACACAAATTCCCGGTAATCATTTCATTATCTAGTATCTTTTGTGGACTTCAGGCACTTGTAACTATCTAAAGTATCCACAAATCATCTGAAGAAAGTGAGATGAAATCTCAATGTAAATAGCTAATATCGTCTAACCACTAAGAGGGTTCGGCTATAACTGAATATCCGTACACTAATAATTAGTATATTCGTCGGGGAATACTCCTATAGTGAGGATTTGCGCCAGCGTCCGAACTTTGTTAAAAATTTTGCCAAGAAGAAAGGTTTAGAATAGCTCATTAGCTAGACTCTTAATATTGGCTAAAGGCCACTGTCCACATAAAACGAAAATCCTTGACTGCATAATATACATAATATTATTAATAACATTGTACTATTTGCTCCGATTAGATTGTGAGTTTGAATAAAAATATAGGGCTTAATACTTGAAAATATATAGAAACAAAAATTGTATTTTCTCAAGACATGATATCATTTTGTTTACCCATAATTATTTCACATGAAATCAGAATATGAATTTTGAATGGGTTCACAAAGTACCTGCAAGGTTAATCTTAATATGAACAATTTTATAAATATAGCATTATATATCAACATATTTTGTACGGTACACTATTACTTTGCAATACATGTTGAATTGATGGTTTTTCATACGCAACATTGATTTTACCTCCAACGTCATACTCCACGCTATAACTGTTGTGCGTTCTGTCTGAATAGATAACATTATTTTTTCATCAATTAAAGTATCAATTCATTGAAAAAATGTACGCATCTCCACTGCACAGAAGCGTATACCTTCATTTGTTTCTCGATTGGTACGCATCTTTCTGGAGAGATGACGCGAAGAAATACGGTCATTTAACGTCACCAATGAAAACTTCTACGTCAATAAATCCAGTTATTTTCAAACGAATAAGACATTTGAAGATTTCGTGAATAGATCTGCAATATTTACACAGATGACATTAATGACTTCCATTGATTTATTTACTGCTTTTTTAGTTGAGGGTTGGACATCTAGGTTGAGTTAGATATTCGCACACGTCTACGCACTCATAGGAAGATACTGAGATGTATGTTGTTGATTGAGGGTGACGATAATTGTCGTTTGATAAACTTGGTTACAGTTTTATACCGTCACGCGAGCTGCAATGACAAAACTTCATCCTGAAGTGTTCATTAGGCATCGGAATCATTGTTAGTAATCAATGTTGTGACAACCTTATTTTTTCCAGATATAAAAAATGATGCAACTGAAAGTTGGATGTATAAAACATCTCGATCATTTCTTATGGATAAAAGATCATTTTCTTAAACTCATTACTCGATCCTATAGCTCACACATTGCAGGATGGATGAATAAAATTCACGAATTCATCATTTGGAAATTTGGAAAAATAAAGTTATCTGTAGCCTACTTTTTGTGCCTATTCATAATTCACTTTGACTGTGAAACCATAAAGTCTAGAGAGCCGTGAATCACGGTCCCAGAGTTCTCAATATGGATAATATGGATATTATTCCGTTAACTATTTGATGCTGAGAAATCAGTTAATAAATCTTTTCTTTCAGAATGGCCAGTCCGATTTGAATACAAATGTATTATAATGTGTATCTCGCATTTGTTCGCATTCAGTAAACTTTCATTCTGATAAAGTGAGTTATACAATTTTTCTGCTTGACCTGAACTTTTTTTTTCAATTTCATATGTTTTTTCTCATAGAAGGTTCAACCGATTTGGTCAAAAAACCATGCAGCTTCAAGTTGGATAAGTCTGCCTCCCCAGAAAATACGTAATGTCCATCAGTCAAACCATATGACCCGTACATTGCTTACAATAAAAAAAAATGCAATGCTTCGTAAGACTAGGGTAAAGGTTTTCGCCATCGCTCATCTAAAAACTCGATGAGAAAGTGCCATGATAGTCAAACAGCGTGCATCGCTTACGCGCGCCTAATAATCGAGCCACGATCGAACGTCTTTCGTATCAAGTAGCAGTTATAATCGCAAGTGTAACACTTCAACAGCTATAATTATATACAGCATTGTGAGACTTGTCAAAATGCACGAAGAAACTATCGCGTATTTTATCAATTTAGGTCGAGATAGCAAAATTATTAATTTCATCAAATTAATATGAAAATGTAATGCTAGTATAAATATTGACAATGATTTGATTGAATGATTGTGAGACCGTAATCAGGGCGAATGTTCATTCGATGCATTGTGTTTGTTGATTAGATTTGTCGCTAGACTTGTGCTGTGATATGCACACTATACCAAACACATCAAAACTTCGAAAACGACTTGTTTGGGGGTTAGAAGATCAAATTTACTGTGTATACTATCGTTTTCTTGCCAAGTGTGAATGCTATATTGTAGGGCTACACACAGGCTTCATGGTAGTAGAAGGAAGCGGTCGTGGCTCGTTATTATCCACCAGAATTAATGGAGGAGGGATACCGAGAAAATCCTGAGTGGAAATGTTGGACGACACATATTTGTATGTATACGAGAAATTGTACGAATAATGTGTATAATAATGTGCAACCTGCAAGACATGAGAATTTGAAACGTTTCTATGTGTAACGCCTTATTTGCATCTCAATTTATGGTAGTCTACCTACTATGACTTGTTATGCAACGCTCTGTACAGCCAAGAATGGTAATTTGAATGTGTGTTGACTAATATTGATGACAAGATACATAGTCAACCTTAAACTCTATGATTTCCCATTAATAAAAACTAATGTGACAAATAATGATGCACAGAAAAATTTCATTGCATCACTTTTTGAAAATCTAGTATTTATGAATGAAAGAGGTCAAGACGAATGCAATACTCACTGACATTCATGTAAATTAACTGCATCATAAATTACTTCTGTTCGTTATTTATTTATGTGGTCCTATCGATAATGGTGCTTAACGACCTCACTAACTTCTAGGTAATAGGAAGGTACGAATTAACAGTCAATTAAGAAACTCTAGCTTGATAAGTGAAAGAATGTTTGAAAAATCGATGCATTATGTGGGATTCGAACCTACGCCTTACGTGTCTTGATTCAGAGCTCGGAGGGTGGCTTATTACTTATATTTTATATGATTATTAGACAGATCGGCATTGCAAAGACTGAAATTGCATGTTATGCTGAGAACAATCAAGGTTCGATTTTGTTTGTTTCTTTGTTTGTTTGTTTGTTTTTTGGGGTGGGTGACATAATAGTCGGTTATGATAAGTCACCAGTCGACTCGGAACTCTTTCTGATCACCAGTGTCATACCAGAATATATCCCTATTGTTTTTAAGCCAATCGCTTCGAAATCTTCTTTGTATGTTATTTTGACAAATTGATAAATCATCGTGAAATTGCATTGGGGGTAATTTTCAATAGTCAAATCTTATCCGATTGAAACGCAGTTCACGAAATGCTAATATTGTTCTACATGAGTCTGACAAATTTTAAGAATTGGGTTCGGTCATTTTTCAATAAAATAAATGTAATATATGGGAAAATAGGAAAATATTCAGTCAAAAAATTAATTCGAGCTGCAAATTGAAGGCAGTAAATTACTAGATTTGGAAGTTTCAACATCAATGTAGCTTTTCCGTGATGGCTCACACAAATATCTCGCTCACCTTACAACGCACATTGTGCGTTTTCCTAGTCTTTGACTCATTTATTAATTTATTTTCCTTTTCTGAGATATACATATTCCAAGACTCATCAAGGTTACATAAAACAGACGAGAATTTGTGATGAGAAATGATAATAAAAAGTTATAGCACCTATTGAAGAATAGAAATATATTAATCGGTATGAGAAAAAAATCTTATGTTTGCACTCAGTACAAGATGAAATGAAATCACAGTTATGATGATAAGTAAATCAAAATATCTATTATATTAATGGTTTTGTGTCAAGCCTTATGTTTAAAATTTCAAAATAATTGTTATAACGATGTGCTGAATAACAATGAAGTATAAATATTGTTAAGTTTCTAATGTAATTGCGACTTTGAAGTTGAATCCAATCAGCTATTTTGACTTTGAATTTATTTGTTGATTTTTTTAATTATCCTAGTTGGAAGGCTTTTGTTGAAATCGCCTTGTTTTCCTCGTTGTATGCGTCTGCCTATCACCTGATATTTTTAATCGAGTAATGTGCGAGGGGTTGAACATTGCGAATGGGTAGTTACGATTAAATAGGAGGACTTGTTTAGTATAATTTTGACCATCATCTAGGGTATGGATAAGTCCGGTTATCATTCTATTCATTGAGTAGATTTTCACGATTATTGTGGCTGTGCTCTCACTGATCCACAACACACTATAACCAATACAATAATATCGTGGTGAATTATTGATTCAACTATCAAAACTGGAAACAAAATCGTTGTTCCCCAATTAAGGCTATGGATGAAAGATGCTAATCACTAAAGAATATAATCTACATTTTTCTATTGTACTGATCCAATGTGTTTCGTATGGTTGGATGGATTTATATATTTTATAATCTCCCTCATTTTATTTCCATGAACTTTCATAATATGCTCGTCTCATTTTAGATTCTGGTGAATCGTGGCTTCGAAATATTCAATTGGTTTAGAAGATTCAATTGTATTTAGTAAACGTAGTAAGCTAGTAAGTATAGTGGATACTTTTCACATCATGCACGTTCATGTTCTGTCCCTAAATGATAATTCCATCATGAATAATATCCACCTTCTGATTACACACTCCAATGGTTATTTCAGACTCACAGTGTGGATAAAGTTTTTAAAAAATCTTCTCCGGTAAACGTAAGTCGAAAAACGCATATCCTTGTGCCCACGAAAGGTTTCAAACGAAAGTCACCCCTATCTCATATGAGAAATGCACGGGTGGTTCACTGCTTAATCTTTCGTGGATACAAGTATAGCAATTGATGAAATAAGTTATTGTCACTTCCGTTCTACTCCCTACCCTGCCCCCTCCCCCACCCCTACCACTCTTCTCTTTGGCTGATAACAGTCGACCGATATACTCTCATTCATTCGTGCTTGCGGCTGACTGCCATATATAAGAGAAAGAGAACCATGAACCAATATTTATCTTGGTCGCACAATTACTGTTGCTCTTCTTGCTTTCACTCTCATCATTGAAATTCTTTATTCTACGCTAATATCCATTTATTTTTCTGTCTAAAACGGATTCGGAATTTTTTCAATAGAGAGAAATACAGAAACTTTGTCTGCATGCCAATTAATTTGACAACTGTTAGTTGGTGCAGTGCCATGTGATCGTAATACTGCACTTACAATCAAAATTACCTGAATTAAACTTAGTTTTACTTGATATCACCTCATATAATTATTTTTATGTGCATTTTTAACTCGGGATATGGAGCGAATTCACACGAGCATTGCGACGACACTTCATCGAAACACAAACCATCATGGAGAGTAGTTTTCTTTCATTATTCGATTAATCAATTTTCCAGTTTCCACATGCCACTAACATATCTAAGCAATTTAACAGCTTCCGTGCATATGTACACTTGCGGTCACATAAGGTGGTAGTCCAAAACACATAAAAATGCATCCTGAAGGAAATGTCAAAAATTCAATTTCATTCAATTTATTGGAAAACTTCAATGAAATTGTATTGAATTTTTTTTTCTCATTTACTTTTCACATAGAACACTTTCAAATGACTTTAAAATAGGACGGTACAAATGAGTTCTGGCCCCATCCTCTATAGTTGATCGACGAAATTCTACATATTTAGTGAAAATCAGTTAATGTTCAAAAACTCATACTAAACCCAGTTATTATCTTATAAATACTCATCATTTCTACTTTCATTGCAAGTTTTATTATAATGTGGTGGTTCAGCAAACTGTTTTAGTATTGTTACGAGTGAATTCACACTCTAGTTTCTTCTTCAACAACTTGGGCCTATGTCACTAAAATTTATATTCCAAAAAAATGAAAATTTTCAGGCTTTAAAGACATTGAATATCTTCAACTTTTGAAAAAGGATTGAAAATTTTGAAAGCTTTTAAAAAATTTCGAGAAAATGTTCATCAAAATTGTCAATGAAAAAAATGTTCATGAAAATTTACATCAGTGAAAATATGCGTTGACATCATGTGAATTCAATTTTCGGAAAAGTTATATTTTATCTGACCGCAAGTAAACAATTCCAACCCCACAACAGTGGATAGCCCAGTATATATTGTAGATAGACCTTCATGAATAACTTATTCGCGAAAAATTTGAAATAATGTCAGAACTAAAATTGGAAGATCATCTACATAATAAAATACATGAGCAAACCGCTGTGGAAATATACTCTATAAAATGATGATATATTTGTAAGAACAAAAAAGTGATAGCTCTAACTACCTTGATTTTGAAACTCACTGTCAATTTTTTATATTCTTAATTAAAGTTATCGTACTGATGGGTAAA
Organism: Brachyptera putata; assembly: GCA_907164805.1. Lineage (NCBI taxonomy): Eukaryota > Metazoa > Arthropoda > Insecta > Plecoptera > Taeniopterygidae > Brachyptera > Brachyptera putata. The sequence continues at coordinate 39,462,121 of OU015463.1, forward strand.
CAGCTCATGCCACCTACTGACATTGTTGCATGGTGATTGAAGTTCAAATTATATTGTGAATCGAATGATCATGATCAGATCCTCAACACTTACTCGGTACCTAGCGTACCGGTTTTCCGATTCGTGCTAGGTATGATTAACAAAGAAGAATTCCATGTAGCCAGAAGAAATTCCTTCGCGAAAAAAATACGTGAATAGATATTTTTGTCTTTCTGTGTTCGTGCATAAAAGGAATGTGAAGTATATAATTGACACTTAATGTTGGACGTTTATATTGCAATATATAGCTGGTTGTGCAGCTATGGAACGATGTGGCCGGCCTATCCATCAGTACGATAGTTATACTCCAAGTTTACAGCAGCTTGCCTCCAATTGATTTTTAAATTCAATATTTGTTAATTTTCAAACATGTTTCTCTTATACTCTCAAAAAAGCTCAGCAATTTTTTTAAAACCTGTCAATCATATGTAATGAATCAATTGTAACATTCCACGGAATTTCATTTCAATCGGATTAAATTTGAAAAATGAGAATTTCATCCAATACTATTGACACAGAAATTTACAATTTTTTTTATAATTTTCCGGTAAAAGTGGCAACCGATTTCGCTCAAAATTATTACCGACACCGATGTCCAGAAATAGTTTCAAATCGATTGGTCACATTGTCTGACATGTATGCCGCGCACAATGAATATCACAAATATAAAAAACCAATTCCGATTTTTTTTTCCATTATGAAGTTAGATGGAAGTCGTCGCTATGCAATAGGTTGAAACGGAATTCTGTGAATATTTGTTGTCTATCACAAAAATGATCATTCGAACTGTGAAGGCAATAGTCGGTCAATTACAATTTCTAGCCATAACTCACAATCTTTAAAACATTGTGGCAAGGACTAAGTATGTGCTGATAGTTGGTCCAATCGAGTTTGAGTGCATGATGCAGTTCCACAAAGTTGTTATTATCATATAATGAACAGAGATACTAGTTTCAAGCAGATTTCTGAAATGTAAGGACGTAAGTAACGAAGAGAACACGTAAGCTGCATTAAGATCCACAATACTGTAAACAGATTTCAATTGGACTGAACATCTGATGTACTGGTTGTAAAGAATATAGGATTGATACAAATCAGTAATACAGTGACAGTAACAGTATAATTGATCAGGCTGCCCTCGCTACCTCAGTGAGCTGAGGCACGCTTCAGAAACTGAAGTCACCGTTGGGAGTGGGTTCGAGTCCCGCATAAGGTATTGTTTTTTGTAAACATCCTTTCACTCATCATCACTTCATAGTTTCATAATCTCCTGCTCATTCATACCCCCACATAACCTAGCAGTTGGTGGGGTCGTTACGCAAACAATAATCGTCATCATCATAATTGATCAATTCATTGATATATTGTATTCATTTCGTGCTTTAAAACTACTGTGCCTACTCAGTACACTATAGTCACATATTTTCTTCCGCACATTTGAGCAATGAAAAGTAGTAGTAGTAGTTCGTAATCAAGACGCTGAATGCTATTTTACCCTATATTCACACCATTACTATTTTTATAATAATGGCATCATCTATTCACAATAAAGCACGCGTGGACGTGTGGATTGATTACGATTTGTGGATTCGAACAGCCACATTATTTGGTGTGGGGGGGTGTTACCTGCTGAAACACTGTCACCAGGTTAAAGGCACATCGGACCAGATTGTCGATGATATCTTTATGAGAAAACTAAACAGAAGACCTGTGCTCATTTCAGCTGTTGTTGTTATCTTGTCTAGGATTACTACGTCTGTTGATAATGACATTACCAAGATGAAAACATAAGTCAGTCAATAATAAAGTCTGTGATTTAAGTTGTCTACATCATTAAGCCAGTACTTTCTTGAATAATCATGACCTTTCAATCGACACTTATCTTTGACTTTGCTCATAGAATGAAAACACTCTGATATACAAATGTATGTCATTATAGGTGCGAATGATAAAGTTTAGTAATATTATATAACAGGGTCCAAGTCAGAATTTTTGCATAGATAGAGGTCCTGATCAAGTTTTAACTAGCACCATTATATTAAAATCTTGCGTGAACAAACTGGAAGATTTAGTTCTTTACTGAAACCGTTAGATTAATTGATTCAAATAGCAGGTTTAAGTGAATTAAAATATTTGAAAAATAATTATTTATGGCTTTAGTTGACAATATAATAATTAAATGTATTCATTTTTTTCATTCATCTATTTATATTGGGATTACCGACGCACTGTACTGACAACCATTGGCGTCGGTATATATGAGATAGGCCCCACATATATATATATATATATATATATATATATATATATATATATATATATATATATATATATATATATATATATATATATATATATATATATATATATATATATATGAGATGATGGGATGATGGAAGATCATGAAAGGTTATTTATTTCATGTTTTTTGATAGTGAGAAGGAGTTGGTCGTGACCTGTTGTCAAGGAACCATCCCAGTATTGATCTGACCGATGGAAGGAACTGTCATGATGAAAACTCCTGTCCTCATGGTTGCCCATGGCGGATGTCGAACCCCGGTCTCCTGAATGACGGTTCAGTGAGCTAGCCACTCGACCATTCGTCTTATTATATTAATTGTAACTGGCAGTGAAAACATAAATACAAAACTCAGATTGTCAGGAATTGGGAATCAGTTGTTATCAATGATGCAATTAACGATCAAGAACAAGAAACTGATATATTTTCTTAATGTTGTACGTATCTGGATCAAGCTCAGAACTGATGGACCTATAGAACAGCCATCATTAATTATTTATCATTTTATCTGTACTGTACTCAGCTCGAAGCAAAACACCATTTCTGACGTTGGCGGATGAGCGAGCAATGAGTAGTAAGCCTTGCATTGTACATTCATTATAAATAGAATTACCCAGGTCTGTCCTTCTGTCTCTCCTGCGGTCACGCTTAAGGTTGCGGAAGTACACGCTAGATGGCAGACACTCCGCTGTCTGGTACCGTTGTGCTTCATACGCCATGTCGTGGCAATGACACGTCACACAGTCGAATCGTGTGAGGGGGAAGGGGGGGAGACAGAGAGGAAGTGTAATGCAGAGTGAAAAAAGAAGAGCAAGACAGAGAGAGAGAGAGAGAGAGAGAGAGAGAGAGGGAGAGATAGAGAGAGAGAAAGGGGAGAGGGGGAGGGAATCGATGACAGGAGGGCATGGAGAGGAGGAGGAGGAGGTGGGTGAGGAGAAGTCGAGTGAGGAGGGGTAGTGGGGAGGGAGGTAGCGTTAATAGGAGAAAAGGAGAGGCCCGTGTTTCTCAAACACGGGGTGACAGCTAGTTTTTAATAATGATTCAACCGATTGATATAAATGTTTGCATTGTACTTCGGAATCACTAGGTTTAAGATATTCATATATGAAAAAAAAAGTTCACACCAAGAACTCGTATTTAATATAACCAATTCATTGAACTGATATGCTACGTGCTAGCGAATGTAAAAATATAAACATAAATTCTACGTCTCATCTCACCTTAGTAAACAGTCTGAAGGCGGAGATCGATGCATCTCCGAAATATGTCGCTATTTTTACTTGTATATTTTTATGTTCTTGTAGTTCGCCAGAGTACAAGTCAAATAAGTTATTTCTGTTGGAATGATTGGTTATTGTTTAGGGCAGGTTATGTGACGTAGAAACTGTGTTCGGAATCGAGTCAGAATGGTAAGTGGGAAACTGTGGTGGACAAATAGCATTTGTTTGCAAGAGTCACTACATTCAAGGTGATTGTTAATCGCGTCCATAGCGCATGGAAGTCGTGACCACAAAACCCCATCACAACATTTGCATCAAGCTCGTCATTATTCAGACATTCATTTTGCTATAATCTGGCAATATTACTTTTTTTATTACCCCATCAGTGATTAACTCGACTTGATTACTTTGTATTAACCAATCAACTTGAATCCAGAATTCGTGAGATGATACTGTCTGATTTTTAGGAAGGCATTTGTCAAAATCGGTAATTTCAAGCATATGAGTTATCGTATCGATCGATTTCATAGGTTATTTGACATGAAATTACAAATCTGATTTTTTTATCTAGAAATCACAGTAACAAATATTTACTATCAGAAGAAAGAAGATTAACATAAATATAGACTCATTGCATTGAGAAAAAGTATTTTTGGGGACTTTTTCAATGTTTTTTATGACTGCAGAATTGTCAACGAGTGTAATGTGTTATTTGTATCACACAGTTACACAATGTGTAACTTTCGACCGAATATTCTCTGCGGACATCCTAAACAGTAAAAACTGTTAAAAAGTAATCTATCATTTCTTCAAATAATTTCATTCAGGAGTATGGCGATCAATTCCAAACTAATCAAATGCCGTGGACAATATCAACTATTCTCGTTATTACCTTCAGATATATTACCTTTCTATTATGTCAGAATTCCATAATCATTAAGTAATTACAAATCGCGGTATTACTGAGAGCAAATGTGTGGCTAAGAATCAGTTAAAATCAGTTAAGACCGGCCAGCCACTGATAAAAATCACTGATCGAAGGTTTCACTCATTTCATAACAACATCAGTGCCTGCAATATGTAAATATGTCTTGAGCACGAATTTCTAAACAGAATCACAAAAAAATGCACTAGCAAACGACGTCATAAAGAAGTGTTGTTCTCTCTCTTTCTCACGGAATAAATAACGAGTTTATGACATAATGTTTCACTTTAATAACAAGTTCGATTAGTAAGATTGTCAAAGATTTCATTATGAGTCGTTATTTGTTGAGTTGCCTGAGGACGGTCAAACTAGGTTCAGTCATAATGCTACGACATACCATCATATTTTTCCTAGTCTTTTATCTCGAAGATATCTTAGTCTTAGTTGAGGAAAGATATATTCGGATTATATAATTAATAACATTATTGAAATCTAAACTGTGTTAAAAAATATCTCACAGCCAACTCACAACTCACAAATATTCCACAAACAATTATAGATTAAAACCGGTGAAAAAAACACAATCAATTTTACACGTAACTCGTACCCCCATTTTAAAGTTGATATTTGTAACCTCACTTCAAATTAATTACTCATCAAACGTATCCTGATATGTTCAAATGATGGTTTATATTCAATTTGAATTTAAAACATTATAACACACAGTAAAATATTTTGTATTTCTACATATTGCATGCTCAAGAGTTCATGTTCATATAATTCATATACGCGTTTCCATATTGATGAGATCGTATGCACGTTTTCAAACCTAATGAGCCAGATCCTCTAATCCCTACATTTAATGATACTTCATATCGGCTCCATCGCTGTAATTATTTCAATTATCTCGTTTCAACATTTCAAATCTAACGAACTCCTCTACACCTGGAATTCTGTAGGCCTACTAATGATTTACTCCCACGAAATTGTATAATTGTTCGCCTACCAACGTAACAACACAAATATCACTGCGCAGTGATAGAGCCGTGATATTTGTAGGGTGTTACGATTTGTCAGAACCGGCACATGTAGCTCAGTGCGAACAAGCTTGCTCCATGTGACCGGTACATGAGGGTAGGTCGAGTCTCGGTTCGATGCCCGCCACCGTCCATCTTTACATAGGTTTTTCGTGGTTTCCCTCTGTAGTTTAGGTTCGGAATGATTCGTGCAATATGAGCCGCAACAGCTACCACCCCACTATCCTTCTCTTTACCTCAGAAATCTTCATCTTATACCCCATTATCTCATAAATCATTCAACCGACGCCAATATATCTTAATTGCCATTACAGTGCGTCGATGAACCAAAATAAATCATTTTTTCGGACGATGTTTACGATAAAAAACGCAGCAATAGGCCTACATTACGAAGGCTTATAATCTGTAAGAGTTGTTGCGAGATTAAATTGTAAAACTGAAGATTTTAACATTTTTTCATTGGTAAACGACCTTCTTCTTTAGCATACCGGTACTTGTAAGAATCCCAAGTGTTAAAAGCCATCAATCATCAAAGACACAACGGCACGTATAAAGACTTCTACATGAATATTGCTAGAATAAAGTCATGCTGCATAATAATTATTTCGAACTGTTTCATAAGAACCAACGAACTAGTTTTTCTAGGTAAAAATCAATTGAAGTGCTCACTTAGGGAATCCCGTGGTATAAAAGCGTTCAAGCCATCGGCAAGCATGAAAATAAGATTCAGATAATCAAAGACACATCATATCGTATGTTTTAGAGCGTGATAACATCTCTTGAAGAGATTATGCGATTTAGATCAGTTACGTATGGCTGCATGTGTTTCAATCCGATTATAAGACAATGATAACCCGAGATTTGTTAGCATTTCGCAATTCAAATACCGTATGCATAATCAAAAAATCATAAAATTAGCCATACGAGAAATTATTTTAAAATCCATAGATGTTGAAATGACAAACATATTGATGGATATTTTTATTTCCACAAAGTATGCATTGAAACGAATTCAAGTTAACTCGTACGTTTATAATTAACATAAATGGCTACTATAAAATCCCGTGAGGCATGCCGTAACTTGTTACATGTTACAATTGTTCAAGTTGATCAAATGACGCCGTATTGACTATAGTAAATCATAGTAACCAGCAGAGGAGTTTCTTTCCTCAACTTCATTCATATATCAGCATGCTACGTTTCTATGGCGTTTGCCAAGAGTCATCACCCATCTCACCTATCACCTATCACGTGATGAGGTAAAAGATAGTAAGACTTGTCCATGGTGGGTCTGTACTGGCACTCGATCTGACTACGCATTCAACTTGGGTCGGTTGTTGCGCCATTTTTTGTTTTGATACAACCACAAAACAAAAACAAAGTACAAGTGGAATTTTACATTCAGATAATTACAATGTGTACTATCAAAATATTGGAACTTTAATATGGCAGCTTTTCTAGTAATATAATTATTGCGTAGAATTGCACAGCAGCCAAAGCTAGATGCGTGTGGTGAGAGAGCTGTGAAACTGCAAGGGAATAACCCATTATACCACGTGCTTATTCGATGTGGGATGGCTTTGGTTCGGTTCCCTTCGATGAAATGTAAGGCTGGGTATTTTTTTATCAATCATTTCTTATAACTAGACTCATCATCCTCTATTGAAATGCATTTGGATTTCAAACAAAATATTTCCGATCAAAAAAAATGTTTCCGGACACAAAGTACGTAATCGTATTTCTCCGAATTCAGTTCCGTCTTCTTTCTGGGGACCTTGGCAACCAAATAAGTAATCATACACTATTACATGCATGCTGCATTATCAGTTGTGGTGAAGCAATAAAAACTTGAGATCCACGCCTTTACAAAAAAATACTCTCCAGCTGATGATCCGGTCACATACGTTCCATACCAGTTCCCAGTCTAGCATCAGTTTTTTGTTCAAAATATCAGAAAGTATAATATTCGAGTATAGGGTCATCAAAAACACTGACACTGATGAATTATCGTAACCACTTGAAATTATTATTAGGATCATTTATTTCATTCCCCTCGTTACTACGTAATGGCAATGGTACATTAAATAGAAGTTTTGTGTGAATAATACATTTATTTAAATAGTATGGCCTACCCACTTTTAATGATTTATAATATTATTTATGACGTTCAATTAATTTTCATCAAGAATCACTATCATACGTTGGATATTGATATGCATGTACTGGACGCACAATAAGATTTAATTATTTCGAATAAACCTGAAGAATATTGCTTCACTCATGAATTAACAAAAGGTGCATAGTTGTGAATTCGCTGCAATCATTGCATAGCAGTAAGGTTTGTTCTAAAAATGACTTGAAATCTAAAATTTCATGTGTAAAAACTCGATAATTTGTTATTTCTGTATTTACTAATAATGACATGCCACCTGTTTAAAGACACAAAGGATTGTTTAGAAAAAGATCGAAAATCAAGATACACTATGTAATTGTGATGTGACATCCAACATGAAATGCATGCTTCATTGCTTTGGCGCCTTTCTTTTCACACTCCAATGTAAATAGTACTTTAACATTATTTGTAGTTCGTATTTTATAGACTTCGACTTCAACTTGATAAAAAGTAAACAACTACGTTTTTACGAAATGTAGAGCCAAGGCCACACCGAACGTTGGAAATTGTTACAGATAAGATTTCTATTATTTTATAGGCCTACAGCATTGAATATGTTGTATTCGAGCTATGTTGAATGATTCGTTTTGACATTACCTGATTAGACAATACCACGAGGTTTCTGAACGCATTATTTGGCAATGTGTTATACAAATCAAACACATGCTATCAATCGTGTATTAGGAATAATCTATCTGTGTATATTTGTATAAGTAGAAAAAATCTACGAAAATATAGTGCATGATTATCAATAAAAGAAAATAACCAAAAGCCGGCTTTTGAAAGGTGAAAAAATAATTATATTATTATTTTTACTTACCAAAGTATGTTGATATCCCAGTTGGGTTTGCTCCGGTAAACGGCCGCCTTGAGACATTTTTGGTTTGTTGAATTAAAATACCTAAATTAAATCAGTCAAATAAAACTTAAATGCTAGTAAAAATACCGACAGTAATAAAGATAAATGCAGTCCGAGTCTGTGAGCGTGAACTAGACACCATGGCGTTGTGCTGTCAACTGTTGGTAAAAATTATCGCCTTTCCATTAAAGGAAGACAGTCGCCACCTATCGCCAATACGTCAAACTAAGTAAGAACATAATATTCAATAAATGAATCAATATTGATTGGATTTAGTTAGATCGAACAAATTATTATTTCCAACCGAAACTTATTGGATTGATGAGTACGAAACATTACATTATCTCTTCAAATATAAACATGACCAAGAACATGTTCATCGTTTTTTCTCTTTACATTTTAGATGTATGATTTGATAGGAAGGAATGCAATTTACGGTTACCACCCAAATGTGTCGAATTAACTCACATCTTTAATACTATTAATATATTTATATATCCATGTTATTGAATCAACCATTCGTTCAGACAACTGAACATCTAAAATTCGCAATTGAAACGTAACTGAAACAAGTACAAATTATTCAAATTTCACCCTTCATAAATAAAAAATAAACGAAAACACACGATAGAGACGAAATGATTCAAATTTCATTCAACTACTGACTAGATGAGAAAACATAGTTCATTTCTATTGAGGATGCCATTTATAAATCAAATGCTTCATAATTTGATTTGAATCTCCGAAGCGTTTACTAACATTTTTATTCAATTGTTTAACACGAACCCAATTCCGTATTTCATAGAACTGTTTTCTTTCTTCCAGTAGCCTTATCTAACTCTATCAAGCGTTGCTATTTCCATCCATCCTCTTCTAGCTATATCTGGTCAGTTTGAGGTTCGATGCAATCATTATTAATAGTTCCATGATTCTTTCAACACATTCGCATCCCGACGATGATTCCCTTGAGAACATCGCTGTATACTCGTGAGGGTAGTTCTACGAACTGTGAACAGTTGAATTAAAGTTGATAACTATATACCTTTCGAGCTAATTTGATAATTTTACGATTGCCTTGAGAAGTTTACACTCTGAATACACGATGAAAAACTGACCAAAAACAATTCAAGGTTTTCTCTTTATAACACTTTTAATGCATTACTTATGTCAATTGTGCTTCAGCATACACGTGTTGTACAGTAGACCTATAGACCTACATACAGTTTTCAATGAATATAATTATAATTAACCTATTATATGTGGCTTAACTACAAGTATTATAACTGACTTATGATACTATATAAGTGGGAATGTGAGCTCAAATAGAGCATATCTTTAATTATAGTCTCTCGGAAAATGATTATTTATTGTTTTATCGTCTACGCACACACAAGTAAATGTTACCTCCATGCAGTTGAGTAGTCTTTCAAATATTACATTTAGATATTCTCTTGGAAAATAGCAATGGTTTGGGGGTGCACGAGCCAGACAAATAAAACTAAGATTTTCATACAATTTACCATCATGTATACACACTTTGGTATGAATTTTATTTTTCGATCAAGTTATGTTGAGAAATTTTAGTAGACTTCCCAGCCGACTGCGTAAAAATGTAGCGAGTCAAATTCATGCAATTCAAAATAGTTTGTTGATTGTTTTCGCGTGTAAACACACACATATATATATATATATATATATATATATATATATATATATATATATATATATATATATATATATATATATATATATATATATATATATATATATATATGTGGGTGTGTGTGTGTGTATATATGTGCGTGCGAGATTTGAGAGTGTGAAACGATCAAAATAAGTTATCAAAGTATTGAAGTCGCCCAGCTGATCTTATTGTAAAAATAAAATGATACCATATTAATTACGTTCTCAGACTTTCCATGAACATTATTATAATATGCACACTAGACCTAAGTGCGCCACTATCACACATAAATGGAGATGAAGCCATTTTGTCTCATTCACCATTGTTCGTGGTTCAGAAGATTCTAAAAATCTTCTCACACAGTGATCTCGGTGATAACGACATGCTTGTCATAGACACATACAGGGTAAATATAACAGTATCATCACTTGCCATCTCATTTATGATTCTAGTCATGAGAACTATGAAGAAATTTGTCTCGAAATAACATCTGCGATAGTTTGTTGATAACTCAGCTGGTTATGGTTAGTAGCTATATTCCCGTAATCATTTCGTTGACTGATCTCTCATACGGCCATGGATGTTATAATCTCAATCTATAAAAATGTACAGGATCATTATGAGCATTTTCATGGAATATTCGAGAAACCTACAGCAGACTTATATCGAAAATGATAGATAATATAACTGCACTTTCTCATCAAGACTTCTCCAAGGAAGCAAAAAAAACATTGATCCCCATCGTATTACTCATGCCATATTGGGAAGTGCATATATATATATATATATATATATATATATATATATATATATATATATATATATGTATGTATATATATATATATATATATATATATATATATATATATATATATATATATATAAATATATATATATATATATATGGCAATGTAACAACGAATTTGGGTGATCATGAGCTCACGGTGGTCATGGCGAGCATTAGAAAACCATCTTATTCTCAAACAAGCTTTCTAGTTAGCTACCCGAATGCGTATTTTAGCTCTGCTGCTCAAGCCCCGAAACCAGTCCTTCCATCACTAGACTCACTTATATTCTTGTCGTTACATTATTACCATCATTATTATTACTATCATTATTGTTATTATTACTAGTTTTGTGAACCGTTCGCTCATCATCATCTACATCTGACGAGGTGGTGCTGTTCAAATTTGACTCGGAAGTGCTAGCGTGTTGGCCTAACAACGCATCTGTGGCTTCCGCTTCATCAGTGGATGGATCTTCCAAAGTTGGTACGGACGAGACCTGGTGTACGGGCATAGATGTGCCAGGTTGTACGGCCATAGATGTACCGGGATGTACTGGCATAGATGTGTGTGTAGGTAAGTTGCCAGAGTTGGAATCTTCAATTGCTTTTCTTAACTGAAATGTTGAAAATGTTCAATAGATATAAATCATTGTATTATAAAAAAAAAGTTTTACAAGAAAATTGTCATATCACTTGATAACCTCGGAATAATCTGGCTGTTGGTGTGGAAGTTGAGCACCATTTGATGTTTGACCCTAAATGACGTGAAATTTTGTACACATCTGATCTGATCAAATTGAATTTAAATCTCAATTTAACAGTTCAAATTTCGAATCCACAGTTTCAATGCCAACAGTTGTTTGATTACCTGTAGTATAAGCGGAGAGTCTCTCTCTCTCTATTTATATATATATATATATATATATATATATATATATATATATATATATGTGTGTGTATTTATATGATGTATGTGTATATGGATGCGTGTGCATTACCTCTTTCAAGCCCACCACTCCAATCAGTCGGCCAATTGCAGTCACGTACGCATGGTTCACGCCAATCAACGAGAACAAGGAATGGCACTAAGAGAAAACAGAAACACGTGTCGTTTGTATACAAAATTGGCGAAATTGGCAAAAAGTAACTAATAAAAGTCTGGTAGATTGGTGATGAAATCAACCGAACCTTCATTAGAGATGTCTTTTCAACAAGCTGGAACGGTGCTGGATCAATCGGACAACGGTCGAAACGTACACACTTCCTCATCTCCTGTTTCTCCCATTGATGCTGCTCTTCACTGGTCATGTCGATCACGCGCTCATTCGGCTGGAATCAAAACAACAATAACGACGTGAGCAATGCGTGGAGCATTCATTTCTCCAATAATTCATCCAATTTGAATGATTTTTTTTCAATGCTGCTTAACGACCCCACCAACAGCTGAGTTATACGGGAGTACGAGTGAGAGGCAACAATGAAGTGCAACAATGCAACAATGAAGTGATAATATAGGTAAAAGGACGTTTACAAAATTCCATGCCTTATGCGGGACTCGAACCCACTCCCAACGGTCACTTGAGTCTCTCAAGCGTGCCTCAGCTGACTGAGCTAACGAAGGCGGCTATTCTAATTGTGTTTTAACAACGCACTGTAATGTTAACTAACATCTATCGGCGGCGGATGAATGAATAATGAGATGATGAGACGAAGGTTTCTCATAAAGGTAATGGGACGGCTGGTGGGAAGGAAGCGGTCATGGTCTATATTGTAGGAACCATTCCGGCATTGAATTGAGCTACAAAGGGAAATCAAGAAAAGCCTCTGTAGAGATGGTCGGTGATGGACTGTTGGTGATCAAACCTAAGCCCGATCTGCCCTCAACTCCCGGTCACATGGCGCAAGCGAGTTATCACTGCGCTACAAGAGCCGGTTTTCTGAATGAATAGAACAACCAACTTCACATCGAAATTCTAATCTCCTTCTGTGAATCTCTAGGACCCATCAGAACCAGAACCAAAAGTAATAGTCCGTTTTTTGTTCCTCTGAAATCTGTTGTATCCTATGCAATATCACAAGCTCGACTGGCCTTAATAGATATAATAGACAATTTACTTATGGTTCAAGCTTTTACGCGTTGAGCAGGGTCTACGATGTATTTCTTGTGTTCCATCGCGATTTCTGAGCGATTGTCCAACCACAATCCAGATCTCGACCGGAAAAAGATATCGACGATTTTCAAGGAAAAAAGATGTCAATAAAAAAATTAGTTTTTCGGAAGTCCCATAATTTGAAAGTGAACTGGACAAACGCAGCAAATGCGTTCTAAGATGAGCGAGATATCTGTGGGATCTACTCGAGAACTCAACACACATTGACTTACATGGAATATACTCGAGAACTCCAGAAACCTCGGTGAAAACCAACAAGTAATCAAAGTCGTGAATCACCGTGTTCCTAGATATCCACTATCTCTATAGCTTCCGGTTATTTCAGAACTGGAATAAGAAACTCACTGCGGATTCAATACCCAAATCATTGCAGTACAACATCACAACATCTAACAGTTAGTTTTGGCAGTTTGATTGTTCGATTCAAAAGAGTCGTTGGTATGAAATAAACTAAATTCGCGTACGGTTCGCAACGCTGATAACGTTGATATGTGTACGATGTCGTACATGATGTAGCGTCAGACGATAAGGGAAGAGTCTGCTCTTCATATCATTCGATCATTCACCCTATCATTCAGCCCTCTCCAGAGGTCAGATTGGACATTTTCTCGTAAAGGAATTGGTAACTCGACTTACAAAAGTAATTGAATGTACAATCAGTCGGGGAAGGGGCTGGATAGCTCCGCAGGGGCACATTTGAAATCAAGCTTTTTTCAATTGAATTTCTGAATTTTGAGAGTCTGGTCAGTCATAGAATGCTTATTAGCACTGAAAATCACACGTTTCACCTTGACTACGATTGTGTATAAAAACAACACACGATCACCAATACAACATCAAAAAATGATTTTGTTGATATATAATAGTGAATCAGAATCAATATAATGTATGTAAGAGAAACTAATTACTGGTGGGTTATATTTTTCTGTGACAACTGGTATTAAATTTATGGAAAAACTACCGAAATTATCATAAAGAGATGGTTAATCGTGGTGATGTGACTATTTATCTTTTAATGGATGGCAACCAATCCTCCCCACCCCCCATCCCCCCCCCCCCCCCCCCGCATGTTTTCCAAATTCGAACAATGACCTTCTCGAATATACTCACAAGTGTCACCTTCTTTGAAGCTCGAGGGCTGGAAGGCTGGGAGCTTGTCAGTTCTTCAATCAGCTCACCGACTTCTGGGTCTGGCTGGTCTTCGGCGACAGGAGGCGACCTCTTGAAGATCGAGTCCAGTACCAGTCGAAGCCTACAGCATGTTACAAACAAGCCCACACTCAAACACAATACGAATCATCTGCATAAATGTAGTCACAATTTGGTGACCAGAACAGTATATCTCATATACTAATTACCAATGCAACATTACTTGACAAAATATTTTATCTCTAAAAAGCCTAGATTTGCGAAAGCGTATCGACACTCAAGTACCTGCTCTCACTGCCCTGGACTTGTGGGAATGATGTAGACCCCGAGGGACTCATCATGGACGTGGATCTTCTCAGTGGCCCAGAGCTGGTGTTATTGTTCTTCAAGATGGACTTCATTGGCTGTTGGAGAGCGGAGTTGGAAGGTGGCTGCTGAAGAAGAGAAAAACTTGGATAATACGCGTAATTAAACGCGAAAAAAATCCCATATTTGCAGGCGCGTAGGAAGTGGGTAAGCGGAAAATGACTATCCCCTCCACAACCCCACCCAATTCATTTGTCTTGACCCGTTCACATTCAGTTGAATCTGTATTTGCTATATATATTGTTTCTATATAGTTATATTGCTATATTTCTATATTCGAACCTTACCCAAGTTAGCATACGAATTATGTTCCAAATTCCGTTGCACGGATTTGCTTTTATTCCCGATTTATCTATTAATTATAGTTCATGGAAAAAAATAGTAATTCTTATAGGCTATATACAATCTGCCTTCATCTCGTCAACTTGAAATCGGTATATTCCTTTGATTAGAGGTCTGAAGATATGGAAAATGACTGCAATATGTCAGTACATCTACCATTCTGGAAAGATATCGTCCGCTTTTTTGACCATCTATAGATAAATATCAATCAATGAGACTTTTCACTTTATTTTCATCAAATTATCGAGAATATTAGGCAGTTCAAGACTGAATCCCAAAGTACTCTCTTGGACTTAAATTGAATATATCTAATATTTTTCTTGAAATCCAATTAAAAGCTGATGTTTCTCAGAATATGCGATAATGAACTCTAGATATGCTTGAACGTGGGCTGAAGAAGAATGAAAGGGTAAGAACAAATTGAGCCAATATACGCGAAAGAAATCTTGAAAATTCATAGGAAATCTTGATTTACAAATCCCCCCCTCCTTCCTCCGCCAATTGAATAAAAATTTCCTATGCGCCTATTTCTTTATAATGGTATTAGGTTGATTCAGTCAGCAAAACACTAACATTTTGATATACCGACCGACTATGCTATATGATTTCGAATTATAGGCCACTTTCAAAACGTCACACTACGATCATATAATTTACATTGGAACGATCTGAATTTTTGAGAAAATAATCGGCGAAGCATCTCTGCTAAGAATATTTTGAAATCGTGATCACATTAAATTAAATGTTGACAGCTGAAACTGAAATAAGATGAGGCCCCAAAGTGTATTATTTCCATTATTGTCAATGCATATGCACAATAATATCAATTTTTTCGTTAATGAAATCTGATTCATCTAGAACTCCTCTACTTCATTTTAACAATTAATTCATCAATTGATGCGTTATAACCCCTTTTCTGTTTTAATATTGATTAAAATCTGAGAATACATCTGAAGTCGAGTTTTTCGAAAACATTATTTGTAGATAACAAGTTAAGTGGCGATTTGCCCTCAACATAGTCAAGAAATCCACTTTTGAAAAAAGCAATAGTACGCCTATGTATTCCCCTTGAGGCCACCTAGCTTACTTCATCTCTGTCTGCCTGTGAGCTACTCGTCGATATCTCGTCATTGCTGGTGGAATGTTGCCTAAGAGCCAGGCTCAGGTCGGCAGCCGGAATCACTTCGAAACGAGATGGTGATGGCTGGAATTTCTTCTGCAATTTCTCCCATAATTTACGTTCCAACTCTTCTCGTGCTCTGAAATAATAACAATATCACATGAACAATAATCAACAACCAAGCCTCACAAGTGAGGTAGTACGAATCCAAACAAACTTTTAATCTGAATTTCTAATATTCAGTTATTGTGAACCACCGTTACGACACGATTTTTTTGTAGTGAAGACATCCATCCGGCGTCTTTCTCCAATTTTGTTGATTTAATTTGGGTTCATTTGAATGTATAACTAATGTTCGTAAATGAATTTAAAAATTAATTCCAATTGATTCGTTGAATAAATTTAGATGTTTTATGAAGACAACAATGGAGAATATATATAAAATATGATATTATGACAACTTTCATGAAAACCGGGTTGGCGCTTACCAAGATGTAGGCCCATAGAGTTTTAATTACATATTATTCCATTTGGACATCTTGCCCATCTTACAACGTAGATGCTGCGTTCGCCTATAGTTTTAACACTCATTTGTCATATACAATCATCCAAACTGTTCCACTGGTGGTCGGCTGGCTAGCACACTGAACCGTCCTTCAGGAATCCGAGGTTCGATTCCCGTCATGGTCGACCATCCTGACAAGAGTTTTTTTGTGGTTTTCCACTGTCATTTAAGTTCATGCTAGTACGGTTTCTCAACAACAGGCCACAATCGACTCCTTCCTACTATCCAAAAACACATAATGAAATAACCTTTCACCTCATTTTCCCATCATCTCATTATTCATTCACCAACGCCATTTGATGTCAGTCATTAATACAATGCGCCGTTAAACCCAATATTATTTTTAAAAAATCTTACATCAACTGCGAATCTTGATGCCGTTTAGCTGCCACATGCAGTCTTCGTTCTCTACCGATCTGGCTCTCAATTAGCCTTATCAGCTCCAGTCGTGGGATCGAGCCGAGCAAAATCATCGACTCTGGATTATCCACCAGAGGGAAACCTCGTAGTTGCCGGTTGCTCTTGAGAACATGGACCAAGCTGTGGTAGCTCATGTTCTGCCAGATGTATTTCACGTCGCGAACCATAAATGCCTCCACGTAGACGCTGTACAGACCTAACACGTACAAACGCATATTTTGAATTGTGGGAATCTTCAATAAACCTTATAAATTGTGAAGGCCGTACTGAATATCATTCACATTTTCTTTAATTAACATCGGAACTTGATATAAAATCATTCTTCCCCAATTGAGGCTATGAATGAAAGTGAGATCATTTGGAAGGTGCACCACAAAGGCGATCTTACTACCACAAATGTCATTCAAAACTGAAGTTAAAAATGAATTATGTATAGGACTGAAAATAAAAATGCAAACGTAAAAGTTTAGTCATAATTATTCACTATATCGTGACTATTTTAGAGTTGTTAATTCTAGAACCATTTCAATATGATTATTTCAGGCACCTATTTCTTTTCAGAAATTTCAGAAGAATGTTTTGAGATCAACTCAGAATGCACATTTCAATGAGAAACCTGGGGTGAAACTGTGTGTCAATTGAACACATCGGCACATAATGGCAGGAGTTTCCTCTTATCAAAGTATTACACAACTACAGTCGAATTCTGAACCACTGCTGGATTATACAACTAGCAATAATATACCTGATGTGTATGGAAGAAGAACAGGCAAGTACGGCAATTTCTTGATTAAAATCATACTCTCGTAAAGAGAGGGCTGAAGCAGAGCTGCGATTGCATTTGATATCAGAACCGCAATCTGAAAAATACGTGAACCAATTGAAATACATTGCATGTCATATATTCAGACGGCACCACCTATCTGTGTCTTCGATATTGGACTCCATGTTATTGTTCTCAATCCGACACATTTCTTCTGCATTTTGTATTATTTCAACTCGGCACCTCCACCAAAGAGAAGACTTGAAATAAAACCTGATGCGTGGAATTTGTTCAATTGAATTTACCATTTTCTCAACCTAAATTAAGAGTTCAACTCTTTATAAATTATGTGAAATTTCAAATTTCACTGACTTGTCTTGAGAGCGACGTGTTACAATAATTGTCTGAGTTTGCCGTGAGCTCGCGTCCGTCCAACTAAATCGTAATTCCAATCGATAAAAGTTGAAGTCGAGACAATCATGATTCGTCACCACAAGAATCTGTACCAAAACTGAGTCATAATTCATCACATTGTCATAATGAGTACTGGGTGGTGATTGATCAGTAGAAAACACCGAGTTGGATGGTGAAAAAAAAATCAGAAGTGGAAACCCTGCTTGCATCTCTCGCAGAATGAGTCGGTTGAAACATCTTCAGCTTGACCGATTTTCAGGAAAAACACTATTTTGAAATTTCCATTCCTCCTCTTGTACATCGGTCAATATATATATATATATATATATATATATATATATATATATATATATATATATATATATATATATGTATAAGTTATATAGCACTAAATAATTGCAGTATGAATGAAAAAACAGACTATAACTTACTATGATGGGTATCAAGTACGTGAGCTGACCCGTCATCTCGAATACAATGACCGCTACTGATATTGAGTGAGTGACAGCCCCTGTGAAAGCGGCAGCTCCAACCGTAGCATAACCACCTAAAATACAATAAAAGCGACGGATTATAGTCTAAAGTTGGATGCGGTAAGTTGCGGTAAGCTGCGGTAAGTTGCGGTGAGTTGCGGTACTTGTGGGTGAAATTAATTGTTGAATCAAACTAAAAATGAAAAAGATGACATTTTAGAGCGCATTTAACTTCATTCACACAATCTAGAGATATCAGAAATGAATTGCTTGAGAAAACAGCTGAAGCAATGTGTACGAAAATCAATGTAAATTAAATATATATATATATATATATATATATATATATGTAAGTTATTCAATGAGTAAATTATGTCTCGAGAATGTCGAGGAGTTATGGGGAAGGTTGATTTGTTTCATATCAGATTTTTATATCAGGAAGATTTGTAAGAAATGAAGAAGAGACAAGTCGAAGAAAATAGATAGACATTTCCACATCTTCCATACCGATCGTTTGATATAGGCCCATGTGGTATAATATACAATAATTAATTTCCTACATAACCCTCTGCTCGAGAGACACCATTTAAATTCGAAATATATTCACTTTATTCATATCTATTCTCAAACATAGTGCTCAAGCTGTTTGCTGAAATAATTTTTTCGTACATCGGCATAAGAACTAAAAAGTAAAAACACAAATGATACACATATTTTCTTTGAAATTTATCCAGTGTGATTGAATCATCTGTATCTATAGAGCGTAAAAACATAACTCACACTTTAACCAAATGAATGCTATTGGCATGTTGACAATCATTGAGTTCAGTCAAGATAACAAACCTGGTATAATTGGTATGGCAAGTCCGCCATAGCCCATTCCGGTCGGGAACCAAAGAGACATCAGTTCCCCCACAATCCGTCCGAGCCCTGCTCCAAGCTTGAAGACAGGGATGAAGTTACCTGATGGTATCGGCACAGTGGCGCCAATAATGGAGAACACAAACTAAAACAATACAGTACATCTTCTCATCAAACTTTCAATGGATGGGAGGAATCATTTCACAGAAAGATGTGGAGATAATACCTCGCAATGATTCAACAGATATGAATTTTAATGTTGATAAAACAACTTGATCTTCTACGTACGAATTTCCGCTGGTCAATCTAGTGAATATTTTCAATTGGAAGTGGTTTTCAATATCATATTCCACTCTTATGATGCTGCATTAGTTCATTCATGATAGTCATTTGTAAAAAGTAGTTGAATGAATGAATGTTAGGGTTTTGAGGCGCGTCGACAGCGAGGTCATTTTGCGCCTAAAAAGTAGTTTCTCTCATTTCTCGTAACTATTGTGATCTCACCGTATATGCAGTGAAGCCAGCCAGACTAACGAACACGTCTGTGTGGGGAGTGACCCAATGATGTACCACGTGCGCTTCCTCCACTGTCAAGTTTGGCTTGGTCCAAGTAAAGTTCGAGAATAAATCTAGTATCTGCAAATAATATTGTTAGCTGTTAAACTAAATAGTAATTAATAAGTTATCGATAAACGATACGAGCGCAGCGAGTATGGAAACAAACAAGGCTACATGCTCGCATACGTTTCAGAACTTCCAGCCTTTCGGCCAGCCTCTGCCGCTTGCGCGGTTTCGGCTCTTTAGGGCATAGATATGCTATTGGACGATTATAGCGGTCTCAGGAGGAAGCAGCTATTTTACTGAGAATTTGAATTGAGGGATTTTTGTTGGTTTCAAGGGTTGAGAATGATTTGATTGAAAGTGATTTGTATGTGTCATGGAAGAGGAAGGTTTTGCTGACGGAATGGAGTCTGGTGATTCTTGTCATGATGGGAGCTTCAAGGGATAATCGGAGGCACTTGTTTAGGAGAACTTGGAGTTCGTTTTTGTGGTGAAGGGAGCATGCCGATTAGATTGGGCATGAATATGTGAAGGAAGTAGTGAAGTAGGCATGTATTTTTCTGAGATTGGATATCTATCCGCCAATATCTATACCAATTTGCTAGAAGTTCTAGGGCGTTTCGGAGATATACTGCTGATTGCGCCGGATTCATTGACACAGCTAGGAGGGCTGCGTCATCCACATACAGGGCAAGTCGAGTGCGTGGAAAGAAGTTGGGGACATCTGACGTAAAAACGTCAAATAGGACGGGTCCGAGACAGGAGCATCGCGGCACGCCGGCTAGGATGGGTCGCGTGGTGGATTTTGCGTTCTCATTTGAGTATATTAATATGTTATCTATTTTGGTCATTGAAAAAATGCTAAACGATATTCTCTATAGTTGTTATTTCAGTGGCAGCTCTAGATCCTTTGAACTTTCCTATGAAATCATAGGAACATTGCTGACATCTATCGAAGTAGTCAGCTGTCAAGTTTGACTCAGTCCAAGTGAAGTTCGAGAATAGATCAAGTATCTGCATATAATCTTGTTAGCTGATGAAGATAGAAAGTAATGAATTATCTATTATCTATTTCACATCCACTTGACATTTTCATTTTCAAAAATGCTCAACGACATAGTTCTTTCAGTAGCAGCTCTAGATACCTAGAACCATCTATATAGAAACATTACTGACATCTGACAGTTGTCTGAGATACTGACAGTCGTGCATCTGAATTCGATTTGACAGAGCATCCGAATTTGTTCATCAATCAAAAGAGTTACTTCATCTATACATCATGTTCTCTGTTTCACTTATTCACATTGAACGAAAATAAGAGAATTGATTTTATGTACCTGATGATGGGTATCCAGTTCTCCAGCCAAGTACTGTCCCAGACCACGAGGGAAGCTGACAGAGGCAAAAGCCAGCGCTACTATTCCAGGATATATGAAACGGCTGGAGACAAAAATGTTCAATTATCACGTTCAGGTTATCGTTCATATTCCGTGAAGAATATGTAGAGAACGATGTGCAATTTATTACACACAAGATTTGTGGTATGAGTGCAGGCTATTCGTTTGACTCGTGTAGAAACCAAACTAGTTGAGGCGTCCCAGTCTCCATCAGTCTCCATAGGGCAAAAAAATTCGCCAGGGTGATTTTACAAATATAAATTATCATGAGAAATTACCCGTGCAGAATAATCAATCATCAAATTTATGATCTGATGCAGATAATATTTGTCGAAAATTATAGCGAAACAAATGTCAAAATAACAATGGTGGAAAAATCACGTTCAGGCCCTATTGCACAGTAGCACTCGATATTTTTTGCCATCGACTTTTACCACACAGCGTACCATTACATACAAATAACACGTAACATATTGCTGATATTTATTATGGATCGACAACATTTCATAAGATTCTTCTCTGAATGGTGTGATGCAGTTTCACTACAAAATGTTCAAACGGAGGGCCCACTATAATCGTTAATATGTTACGTTGACAATGAAAATGTTGCGCTGTGGGTAGGTTCCACTATTCTCACATTAGCCATAACCTCATTCTGCATATACCACATAACCTCACATAACCTAACCACAACCTCACACCCATCCCCATAACCTCTAACACATAACCAGCATAAAGGCACATAACCTCTCCTGGGATCAATTTAACAACATGCGGTATGCAATCAGGTGTAAATAATAGTGAATAAAAACTTACTTTTTCTGTAGAAAGTTTGTCACAAATTTACTTCTTCTCATGAGAAATACGTATTGGCGATGAAGCCAAACATAAGCAGCGCCACCCAAACCACATATCACTCTGTAAAAATCGACAATCGACAGTTAATTCACTTTCAATCATGTTCAATTAGCTCCTGTCAATCCCTGAGAGATATTGAGATATAGCTTTGTATAATCAAGTGCAACTATATGATTGAATGATCAATCAATATGATCAACAATTATTATTTGAATGGTCCATGAACGTCAATGTGAAAAATGAGTTCATATTTATATTAATTCAATATTTTTAAATTGTACGCACGCACTTGACAGTACGTTTTATTCGAGATTCTGCGTAACTCGTGCTTTCTCAAAAGATGAGCTCATGACAAAATTTGTATTATTTTAATTTTTGTCGAGTTTAATTCTGTAGCAATCTTCCAAGTTTTATTTCATTCTATTCGGGCATATTGGTAAGCAACTGCCACCCTTGACTCGATCGACCATTTTGAAAAATTCGCACCTAACTAGGACCAATAGACTTTTCCTCCAATCATATACTGACAATGAAAATTTACCTAACCATCATTCTCCAATCTACTCGCGACTATTTGGTGAGCGAATTCTACATTGTCATTGTCTTATACCATCAGCTCCTTTTCTGAGTTATGTATCTAGAAGAGCGCAGCCTCTATCCTAGAGTTATCAAATTCCTCCGAACAGTAGAGTATTGTATATAGTATTATAGTAGAGCTCCGAGTATTTTACGCCCTGCGATAATGCATAGGCCTACATTATTTTGTGGCAGCTACGTACACTTGCGTGTGAATTTTACGACAGGTGTACTCCTCTCTTCTCATGTGACCGATTACTACAAATGTATTCAATTCGCAAAATATACTGAGATTCTAGCGCTTCATCGATTTCATCCGTGCGGTTTATCAAGTAATCCAGAGACTTGAAATAAAATCAATTTTTCAAGTCTACATTCTGATCTAAACATGCGCCTGCGGTGAATACTCACCCCATTAGAGCAAATATAAATAGTTCTTGGAGGTCGTATGAAATTCTTTGAGTGAAATGTGTTCCATATAAAGCTGTCAGAGTTTCTGAAATGGACAAAACAAAAATGATTAAATAAATAAAAATGATATTTTTGTATACTAGTTTGTGATGGACGTAATACACAGGCATTTCTCGCATTTCACATCGATATCTCATTAGTTATTACTTATTAATTGGTTTATTAGCAATTGATGAATTACCTTCGTGCTCGATCCAGCAAGCGAACAGGCGGAATACAATCACACACAGGACAGCGGCGAAGAAGCCCCGAGAGTAATTTCTCACAGCGAAATAAACTGATGTTACCTCAATGCTGTACAGCAACCCTGTGCGCATGAAGCAGATATTTTATTGTACATTCATTTATATGAGAAATATATCTCTTATACTATGATCCTCTTTTCCATTATTCATATTTGTAAATAGAGACATCATTTGGGCTTATTTCATGAGTTCTTATTAAAACGACCAACGTTTGACCTGAAGATGCCAGGACAAATCCTGGCGAAACGTTGGTCGTTTTAATTAAATGAGAATCCATGAAATAAACCCAAAAGAAATCCTTAATCGCACACACACACATATATATATATATATATATATATATATATATATATATATATATATATATATATATATATATATATATATATTAACTTTGAATTCAGGATTGCACCGCTTACCGTTGGAAGATGGCAGTGTAGGCCGCATCCTACACTTTGTCACATTTTCTCGACGTTTCGAGTAGATTGCACTACCCATCTTCTGGAGACAACTGTTTTGGACGAGTTCAAAACGCTAACTCTAAATATATCAGTTAGCGTTTTGAACTCGTCCAAAACAGTTGTCTCCAGAAGATGGGTAGTGTAATCTACTCGAAACGTCGAGAAAATGTGACAAAGTGTAGGATGCGGCCTACACTGCCATCTTCCAACGGTAAGCGGTGCAATCCTGAATTCAAAGTTAATATCACATATGTCCGCGAAAACCTGAGAAATAACAATATATATATATATATATATATATATATATATATATATATATATATATATATATATGTACACATACATGCAATATATACAAATTATTTTCTGAAAGTATGTTATAAGTCTCAAAGTAACTAAAAATACATTGTAAGAAATATTACTGTCTAAACATTCGTGGGTAAATGTCTTACCTCCAACTGGTGAACCGAAGCATGATGACAGTCCGACTGCACACGCAGCAGCTAACATATCAGTCTTCTTTGATTGATTCTCATAAACACCTTTAAACGTGGACATCATTTTGGAAAGTTGGAATGCAACAATGCTCGCAACGTGAACAAACGGAGCCTGTAAGGACCAATATCTAGGAATCAATTGCCAGTGAATGGATCTGTTGCTTTTCATTCATTTTAACTTCAGTTCTTGATTGGAAAGACCCAACCGGAATGAAACATCTAGGAAACCACTAACCAGAAACGGAAACGAATATATGGGCAAAAATATTTCATATTTTTCAATTTACGAAACAGAGCGGAATTCCAATTATAGGTTGCCTTGTTGGTCATAAGAAAGAATTGGTGGAGATGTCAATGATACGTCGTATTTAAATCTTGTATATTTATCATACCAATTTAAAAATAAATATGTGTTTGGTTCTCATATTAGGAATATGTATGTTTTTTTTGCTTATGAATACATGTGTTGACAGTTTACTGTTGGTAGGACAAATTAGCCTTATAAAAGGTCACACTGAGTTGCTAATGAATCTTAGGATTATTTCGCAAATTTTTTTTTAACGGGATTGTTATAAATATTGTTCAAAATATGAATTTTTGGTCACAGTGCATTTTTTCCGGGTAATTGAAGAATAACAGTCTAAATTTATTACCCTTTCTGAGATGATTGAGATCATTCTTTTGACAACTCAGGTCGTGATCTGAGTAATTTAAGATTCATATTAAATTTCATATTTCACTGTTTTCACATCCTATAGTCTTTATGATAAGTAAATACCTCCTTGCCCAGTGGTATACCGCTGCCTAACGTTGCAATTAATCCGATCACTTTGGCTATTAAAGTTCTGAACGTAAGGCATTCCTCAAGAGCGACTCCTCGCAGTATGGTTTTCACTTCAGGAACACCCGACCCTGGAAACAATTGGTAGTCATTTAGCAGTAATTGTTGACAATGATCATTGACTGGGTCCGAAGTAGTGAAATAAGATTTTCAAATTGTGTTTTCAACTCAATGAATATAATACATCAATACGAAGTCAAAAGGTTTGGGTTAGGGTAGAGGTTTGGTAGCTAAGAAGCATAAAAATATGATTCAACGTGATTTCGAGGACCATGTCTGCGTGCCATATGCTCACTATCAGCCAAATAATATGATCAACAATTACTTCAGATCATCACATTAGTAACAAATCACATATAACTAGCAAATAACATATTTCGGTAAACCATCAATATTGATTGAAACTCATGATAAAACGAAAATGCAATTGAAAAATATAATTGAGGTCAAGAAATGCTATACCATATAAGTCTAAATGATGTAATGTCTGAAAATATTGCAAGTTTGAACATTAGGCACTATCATTACGTTCGTGGAGTTGACAGCTTACAGAATCATATATACGTCACACACTACCGAAAAACTCAAAAATCCTCAATACATCCTTCTAATTTCACCGAACTTAATTTTACAAAATCATGAATAATTACACCGTGGTTTCTCGATAAAGTATTTGATCATACTGGCGAAATATCAGTCTTTCAGTGATAACTTTCGATCAGTATGAGACACCGAAATTCTAATATGGAGGAAACGCAGAAATTCTCAATACCAGGACCTTCAAATTGGTAGAAGTAAAAACTATTCAACTTATGTCGCATTATTATCAGAGGCTTACAGCTGAAAATGTGTTATTTCAAGCTGTATATGTTACAATTATGCGATGTGAGTTGAATAATTATAACTTATATCATCTTAAAGATACAAAAAATTTCTGTGATTCCTCCGTAATCGATTTTCTATGTCTCAAACCGTTCAGAAGTTATCATGAAAAAATTGATAATTTCACTGAATCGATTCCCGTGCACTTCGTGTGAGAGAGAATAAATAAACTCAATGTTTTGTGATATTACCAGTCTACATCCTTACCTATGGCTTGTGGCGCAACAAGATGTACAAATGCCGCTGAAAACAGGATCAGTAATACTGGCAATATAATCCATAGTAAATACTGTAAACCAAGCACAGATGTCACTTCGTTGTACAACCATATTCGAGCTGCAAGAAAAACAGAAAGACAAGTTAACTCGCAACAAGTTTAACGAGATAAGATCATTGATAGCTGATTGATTGTTTCTACTCACAGTGATAGCAAACTCGAACCCCGTAATCCAAGAAGTAACTTATAACAGCCATTATTAACCCGAGTAGAGCCAGAAATATCCAATCTTCGCCAAATTTAGCACATGTGTGCTTCCACAGCCATTTCAACGGTCTTGTTGCCTGTTGTCAAACAGATAGCATAGATTGCCTTTTACTTTGGCTGATAGAAAGATGAAACACGAATGCGTTGATATACAATTTTGAGTATGTTTTTTATTCCAAAATGTGTTACCTTTATAATATTAGATATGGGGTATGGCAGGCATCAAATCACACACAAATGTTGTTCAATCAATTTGCTCGGATAGTAATAATCATCAGTTGGGGAGAAGTTTTAATTTCATACATTTAATAAAAGCTCTATTTGCATCTCATATTTGCAATTATTTTCTTGTCTTATCACTAGAATCTACTGCTAGCTACGAATATCTTATTCAATGAATCCTGTAGGGAGAGCATATACAAGAATATATTCAATATTATATAGAATTTCAGTGAGGCCTATCCTCAGTGTCTACGAGAGGATGAAACTTGGAGGTATAACGAAGTGTATTTGAGGTGTATTTAGCCTATATACAATGAGAGTCTGCAATAAATTGATTTGTCATTTGTGACAAACCAAAGAAAGATGTTAAGATCTCAGTATCTCAACCTAGTGGGGTATATAGATATTTTTTCTTCATGAGCCCACATTCCATTTCCGTTCTCTGAATTATGGAAATTTACGGAAATGTTATAATCTTGAAGTTGAAAAAATTAACGAATATCACGATTTATGAACATTCTAGAAAGTCTCGCCTTTTACTATCTATAGTATTTGCTGTTTGAAATAAGAACTGTTACTATCCACTTGACCGGAAGAATGTCACGCAATCGTGACTTACTGTGAGCACATGCATACAACTCATGTTCACCTCATTAACGTAATGTATTTCCCACAGTCGTTCCCAATAACAATCGTTATTAATAATATTGAATATGCACAATTAAAGGTACATGATAAATAAGTTATCCTACATTTCATCCCTAAATACGAGAGAAGTTCATTTGATTAGAAAGGATATCACTTGTGCTTAATTCTTAACTATGAACATTCACCTTCATTCATCCAACAATGCGTCTCTAGCTCTTCCCCTTAGTAATTCTATTACACGAGATGTTCTATTTTCAGTAAATGATGAATATGTAGGTCTATTTTTTTATTTCCATTTATTCAGATACAACAGCTATGAATCATCATCTGCAGGCTGGTAATAATATTGAGGAATAATATTTTCATGTACATATTATGAATATATATATATATATATATATATATATATATATATATATATATATATATATATATATATATATATATATATATATATATATATATATATATTGTCGTTTCTTTCCGGATAGTGCAGCTTATAATAAGACAAAAGCTGTGGAGATCCCACTCCCCACGTTGTCCAGCTCCCTTGACGTTTCGGGTGGATCACACCACCCATCCTCGGAAATAAAATAAAATAAAAACTGATCTGGTCTAGAAAAACAGGACAGAACCCGACAAGATCTCTACACCAAATGACTCGAGGAGCGTTGAGCATACCCGTTGAGCATACCGTGGCCCTTTCAAGCCAATCGGCCCAGTCCGGTGGTATGCGAAAAAATTTCTGCAAGTCAGTTTTTATACGGGAGACCGGTATACTGATCAATTCGTCAACAAACTCACCTTATTTGAAATTTTACTCTTTTTCTTGTTTTGTTTCTCTATACGCGCTATCACTTCTTGTCGTTTCCTTTGCACGTTCTTCGCCCTTCGAGCTTCTTCACGAGCATAATCACCTAGCTCTTTGGTGTAATGCCCGTACATCTGAAATACAAGACGTATGGTGTTGTGATGGACTTGGTTTTAATATACAGCCTGAACTTCTATGAACCTTTTTATTCCGTTTGGTAACTTGATAATTTTGTGTTACTCAGTACCAAATGGTTGGGGTTAGTGGTCAAGGTTAGTGCCCTCGCCTCCAAAGATGACTGACTATGATCAATGTCGGTGTAATTTCATACTTTAAGTAGTGTTTATTCAATTTTAGAATAACAATTTTATGCATCAGGTGCCTTTTTTCGATAGATTTGATGTTTATCTATAAGAAAACACAATTTTGAGTGAAAAATTTGCAGAATTAGGGATGGTACCGAGTATGTCAAATTCACCGGTAACTTTCAGCAAACCCATCACCTCACTTGAGCTTTCTCCAAATCCATCAGATTTATAACCCTCGATTATATTTTGTCTTAATAGCAGTTCCTAATTTTAAATCCTTTTAATTTGTTTTCTCCATTCCATTTCATTGTTATTCATTATTAATATTACCAATGTGATCTTATATTCAGGAAACCAATAATAATACTGTCTAGACCCTATACTATAATCTACGGAAAATGAAGAATACAATGCAATGCAATGTATGAAGCGAAAGCAAAGACTCAGTTTACAGGAAATAAATGGTTAGTTATGATTTTCCCATGCTTCATAGACCCATCCATAGTCCAACTGAGAAACCGTCATCTTCAAACCGATATCATACCAGAATAGGGATTACTAGTTTTGGGGCATAATCGGTGTGAGATCACATTCAAGGAAAACAAGATGATTGAGAGTAAAAATAACAAAACTGAAACATTTGGATGTTTCTGGAAAAAATGTTGTTCTCGAAAATCAGCATGGAATTTTTCGTATTTTTATTTCACCCGTTTTTTTTTTTAATATTTTCTTTTCGAAATAACCATACTCCAGATCACTCATGTCACTTTCGGTGTATTACATGAACATCAAACATGTGTATTCGATAAGCATACTCTTCGTAGACTAATGCATCATTCATAGTGAAAAATCGAGCATTCATTATTAGCCTATGATTCTATTGAAGTGTCGTCAATTCACACTGAAAAGTGAAAATCACGTTATAGTTTTCATACGAACTGGTCTTTTTTGGAACTGAGTAAATCTAAGATGAAAATATGAACATATCGGTTCATTGGTGATACTTTCTTCTTACTTTTTGTCAATTAGCTGGAGACATTTTAAGGTTCATATGATATTTTATGTTTTGATTATCTCATAAAAAAATGTTAATATTGTTAATAGGCCTATATGAGTACGTAGGGTTATAATGTTTGTGAAACATCGTATCTTATATTTAGACCTTCAGAAGAAAATGATATACCTTTGGATTGAACTACTCCCGTAATTCCATTGGATAGATCGTGACAGATATAGGAAATCATTGTTTGTAATCATGTTCCCTATATTTTCATGTACAATAGTAAGTAAAAGAGGTGAGGGGTGAGGACTGTGGTGTATTAATAAGAAATAGGTCGAGACTATTTGGGTTCGCGTCTCACATAAGAAACTGGTTTTACTTTTTGGACATCATTATTCATACCCTTCTATTCGCACCCCCAAATAAACTGCTGGTGGGATCACTATGCAGTAATACACTATGATTCAATCTGACTTTCTACTCCATTACGATATATATTTTTTACCAACAGCTATTATTTCATATTGTTCATCTGTAATGTATAAACTTCTGAAGCCCAGTTGAGCCAATAATTGAAGAAGTAATGTGATTTTACGAGTGGATTAGTAGTCCATAGAATATGATCGGAAACCACTCTGAACCCTAACTCATTTATTATCACATTTCGAAACGTCTTTAACCCACGAGTTTCTTTCTTAGGATATTTCCTTTCTTAGGTTTTGACTAGAAAACGGGAAGATTATTTACTGTTTTTCTCAGTACCCTGAAGTTAATCCTTTTAATTTAGGTATTTGCAACTGTGTAAATCAGAAGGTCTGTAGCGTTCTCGTGGTCGTATTTGTTTTGAATACTAAACTTAATATGAATTATAAATTATAATAATGCCTTAAATCAGTATACTTTGAATGATTTCTGTCTTTTTGAACTCACAAAAAAATACTCGAGGAATGCGTATTCTAGTAGGCTACATTTGTTCAGTGCCGGACTGGGCCACCGGGCTACCGGGCAATGCCCGGTGGGCCGCTGGCGGATAATGAATATCAAAATGGGCCAGTCAACCGCGGATATGTTTTACTACCTCCTTACTGTTGTTTCAATTCAACATTTTATTTCCATTCGAGGTTTCACCTAAATGATAATATCTAGTGGAACAATTCCAGTATAAATAAAACTGGCCCTAGCCGAGCATTTTTATAATAATTTGTGTAATTACATTAGTAATTTTGAATGGGATATTTTTGTATTCTCAAATGATGTCGAGATTCATTTCATAGTTAGTGAATATAATCTATAACAAATTGTTTCCGAATATAACGGAACAAATTGAGATACAAACATTCAAGATAGTCACCCCATGAAAATTATGATTTTTATGATATTGTTTGTTGTTTGATGGAATCGAACTGTAAAATATATGCTTGATTGTAATGAGCTTGTTGTTGGAATGTAGGCCTGATAACATGCAAAAAATGGCCTAAACGTCAACTTGTTTCCAGGATGACTATTGCAATTACATCATTAAGCATATGAGTGAACGACTGCCAAACGTAAAGAAATGTGCCCCAAAAAATCACGATTTTTCAAAAAATTCCCTGCGGGGCACAGTGGTGTGTGTCCCCTAACCATCCGTTGAGTTATAGCCATTTTGGATTCACTCAATCGCATACCTGAATCACAGAAACATTATTCACGAAGTGCGGGTAGCCCCCCCCCCCTCTCCTCGTCACCAATGGGCCGCTTTTTCAGTTTTTGCCCGGGCCATTTTAAAGTGCCAGTCCGGCACTGCATTTGTTGCCTTTAAGAGCAATGCAAGCATATATTCTCAAGGTATTTTCTAGCTGTGTAAATGTTGGTTGAAGAAAGTAGGCCTACAACATACATGTTCCTAAGTAAAATCAAAATGGCATAAAAATAATTGATGACATTTGTTGATGATACTAGAATACCCCATGCGACCACTGGTGTAATTTTTCAGGGGCGCGCTCAAGTAGGGGGGGGGGAAGCTTAAACAGGGGTTTTTCCTACGATTTTTTCTGGTCATCTGTCACGATTTTGAACCGAAACTCCCTTTTCTCCGATCGCAATCCAAAACGTGACCGAAGTAAAATGGCATATTTCTTCCCGAAATCATATCGTAACCTTTTGTACAACTTCAATTTATAAAAACGGACTTTTTTCGGGCGAAACGATGCTCGGAAGTGAAAAGTTGTCATGTCGTTATGTTGCCCAGAAGGCACTGGATTTCAACAATCAACTTACAATCAGCAAACCATCAATATATACAACTAGTTTTGACTTTTGACAGTTGGTTTCTTAGGACTCAAAGAAGCTATGGGTACGAAAAAGTTCGTGAATCAAGAAACGTGTTGTGATCAAATAACGTTGTGGAACCGCTGTGAGATATAATGACGATTTACTGACGAATGAAGATGGAAAAAGTCGTAGTGATTGGAACCTTCGTTTAGTCGTTTGAGAAAGACCTACCAGCGATATTTACTATTTACGGTTCGAGTTGGATTACTGGGTGTTTTACATTAAATCATTACCGCTGCTGTGTAACAGGACGCTTGACCGATTACCGAAAGATAAACTTGGAACTGACTACAAATGTGTGTTTATTGTAAATGACAGTAAATGCGAATAGTAAACGTCATGTCAGTACAGACAGTAATGAAAATATATGTGTTCAGTTTCTTTATTATAACTCTTTTCACCTTAATGATTGCAGATAAGATGTTGATCACGTTTTGAAGAAAATAAAGTAAATTCCAATAGTCTAGCCATTGGATATTTTGTAATGTATGCACGAATGTATACACGGGTATACATTCGTATGTTTATACGGATATGTATGAATTTTGTAATGTATACACGGTTGGCACGAGCCACGAAAACAAGTACAATATATATATATATATATATATATATATATATATATATATATATATATATATATATATATATATATATATATAAATATATATATCGTATATCGGGAAGACCTACCGGTATATCGGGTACAGGTATTTCGGGTATCGGTACCCGAAAGAAATTAGACTGCAGTTCTAATCGTTCACTCAAAATCTAATGTATTGATTTTTTTTAATGCTGCTTAACGAACCCACCAACAGCTGGGTTATACGGAGGTACGAATAAGCGGGTGATGATGCAACGATGAAGTGATGATAGGTGAAATGACGTTTTCAAAAAAACATGCCTTATGCGGGACTAGAACCCACGCCCGACCTGACTTTAGGTTCTACCGCTAGCGATAATTGACAGAGCCAGGGGGGCGGCTATAATTATATGCTCTATTATATTTAACGTTGATTATTTACGAAGAAATAGATATTTGTAATAATCAAACGTAGAATAGCCTCCTTCAGTTGCTCAGTTAACTAATGCACCGCTATAGAAACTGACATTACCCGTTGGGCGTGGGTTCGAGTCCCGCACAATGTATGAGTTTTTGTGAAAATCGACCAATCCATGCACTATCACTTCATAGTTTCATCACCACATGCTCATTCGTACCCCGGTATAACCTAGCTTCTGGTCGGGTCGTTAAGTAAACAATAAACATCATAAGGTTAGAATACTGTGACCCATATTCGTATGTCTAAATTAGCTGATGGACAATTGTATGCACCAAAGTATTGGTTTATTCACTATTCCAGGACTTGCTCATGTCGGGATTCTTTTTACACGTTTCTAAAAAAACATGCAATAGAAAAACTTGATGAAAAGTTCTGATGACAATTGTTTCTACAAGAATATGCTACATAATATCGTCGATCAAGTATGACATGTAATTCCATCACGATGGCAGTCAGTCTGCCATGTTCAGTTGAATAATTTTCTTATTCAATAGTATTGGGACGATGGAGATGTTATTATATTACTTTACTTTATTAACATTTGAGAATAAAACACTGAGTTGAGTGATCGGGTGGCTAGCACACTCAACCGTCGTTCAGGAGAGGTTCGATTCTCGCCATGGTTGACCATCCTGAAAGGGGTTATCCGTGGTTTCCCTCTGTTGTTCAGGTCAATACAGGGATGCTTCCTTAACAACAGGCCACGACCGAACTCCTCACTATCCGAGTACACATGAAGAAATAACCTTCCATCTCATCATCCCACCATCTCATATATCATTCACCGATGCCAACAGATCTTAGTCATCAGTACAGTGCCTCGTCAAGCCCAATATAAATAAATTATTGAAAAATAAAATGAATCATACAACTTTTTTTAAATACCTAATGAAGTAGGGTCAAGCAATATTCAAGTGTGTGTATGAAATGTATTTTCAACCACTACAGTGGCATTGAGAGGTAATGTAAACTTGTAGTCATTTTGTATTGGAAAAATACCGATTAGGAAGACAACAACAAGCTGGATGTGATCTGTTGAGGCTGCATCCCAATCAACATGCACATTTGAAAACTCTCTCTCAGAATAACCTCGATTTAACGGGCATCGAACCTGGACCTCTTGTGACGTTTAATGTACTGTCGGGCAGACAGTGACAGTTATTTGTCTCCCGATTGTCTTTGAAGTTTTACATTTGCCTTGAATGCCACAAGGTGAACACATCATGTAGATCCAATCATTCAAGCCTGACCTATCGACTGTTGTCAAGTCAATGAGTAAGAAATCGCGCTGCCAAAATACCGACCTAGACAACCGAGTCACGTGGTGGTAATTGCTTGCCAATTATCGAGATGGAATAAAGTATTTGTATAAAATAATATCGAAAGAGGAAAGAAGAAAATGAACTTTTTAATTATGAAAATAGTTCGTCTATCGTGCGTGTTTTTAGTAATACAATTCTCAATTGGACATTTGAATTGTTATCGTAATTTCAAATAGGAATAAAAAACTTTCCCAACGACTAAGATAAATTTAATGTGAAACCTTTCTGGCTGAGAAAATATTTCTTCGCTCTTTTCCAAATTAATTTTTCAAATTCTATTAACATTCTTCAGATATAATTATTATTTCTCAAGATTTGAATGCATTTTATTGTACTAAAATTACATAGTATTTACTTGCATGAATAATAGTCACAACGTCAAACCCTAATTTCGATACACCCACATTCAAGCCATCTCTGGTGGTTTTGTGGGAACTGCGAAAACACAGTTTGATTGTGTGTTGTGCGTTATCTAATTCAGTGTGGGCCTATGTTATGCTTCACTAAAATCACGTTCTATTTTGAATATTGATTGAAGTGTGCACACCATTATTTTCAGCTGTAGATCAGTTGGATAATGAGCCGTTTACAACAGCTTTTAAATGATTAGTTATTATATTGGATAGAAGAGTTTGTATATCTGCTCTTCGAATTCTCATATCGGGCGTGGGTTCGAGTCCCTCATTAGACATCAATATCACACAGCTATGACCTGCTTATTCGTACCCTCTAATAGCATTGAGCTGTTTATGGGCTCGTTGACTATCATCTAGATTTCAGATACGATAGATATTGATATCGATGCAATTGTTAATTGCACTCATAATTTGACATTCTTTTAGAGAATACACTAACTGATATTTAATATTTTCATTGATCACTGAGGATGGATTATCACTACAGAGTAGAAACAACACTGAAATACCAACAACAAAACACATCTTAAGAAAATAACTTTCTATCAATCACTGATCAATGACTGCACACAAAAAGGAACAGCATACTGTGTCGTTTGATAATCATGAATTCACTTGGTCTATTTTTTTTTTTTTAAATGAATCAACTATCGTAATTCTCACCAACGTGTTTTGAAAACCCAATTGGGATTGCTCCGGCAACAAACCCTGTTGAGCCATCTTGATTCTACCACCACACTAGTTCTTACGCAAATAACATCAACTTTACACTCAACCACAATCACTTGAATTGTTATTATGTTGCGGACAGCAACCAACCGTCTAGTCTATCTTCTTGCACGTGCATACTGTGCTACCTACACCTTCACTATATTACAATGTGAGCAGACGATTCACACCAACTTGGTTTAAATATAGGCTCATCGGAAAATAAAGTTGAAGTGACGGAGTTTCTTGAATATACATGTCACTGATACCATGTTCACCAGTCGATAATGACATCCGGTGCCTCAAGAATTGGTACTGACACCGGTGCTTTATTATGTTTTACTAAATGTCACTGATAACATGTTTACTAATCAATAATGACATCCTGTGCTTCAAAAAAGAGTACGAACACCGGTGCTTTATTATATTTTGCTAACTTGCTTTTACGGCGAGTCGAGTCCATAAGGGCTGCAGTTCATGTTTTGCTACTGTCTAATCTGAATGATTGACCAATTGTACTCGAGGTATAGGTGCTAAAAGTAATTCGAAAATAGAAGTGTTGGAAGGGATATGAAGGAGGCGATCGTGACCTATTTGAATTTAGTACCTTTCAACGTGAGTACATGTACTTATGCGGAACTGGGAAAACACTTTAGGGGTGTAAGCTGTTGATTGAGGGAACGAATTTCGAAGTTCGAATATATTGGTTACTCAGATGCTATTCAGCTGAGAATGTAAAATAATTGTTCAC
Source organism: Brachyptera putata (assembly GCA_907164805.1). Lineage (NCBI taxonomy): Eukaryota > Metazoa > Arthropoda > Insecta > Plecoptera > Taeniopterygidae > Brachyptera > Brachyptera putata. Next base: position 39,498,624 of record OU015463.1, read on the forward strand.
GATAAGTTCTTCGATGAATACATCGAGAAATTTTCATGTCATTTCTAGTACTGAGAAAATGTCAAGAAATATTGGTTAATATTATCTAATAATATTCAGATGATTCAGATTCATTCAGATATTCAGATAATATTCAGAATATTAGGCAGATCACATCAAATGTTGAAATATTTACTATTATTCAAAATTCCGTTCAAAATTCTATGTATATTTTCTCTCGATGAGATTTCTCTCGATGTTCTCGGATTTTTTCGTTGGTTGATCGTACGAGGTAATATAAACAACCAGATAAGTGGTTGATAAGTGTAATACAAACAACAAAATAAGGCTGCCTAGACGTATGACTGAAAGTATAAAACTGATGCTGATTGACAATCAAGCTTTGAATGTGTAGTGTAAGTAGTCGTAACCAATTCATTGGCAACGGATTCAAGTTATCTATAGAACGTATTCTGTAATGGCAAAGTTCATACACCTAAATTAAAACTGTTCCAAGGTAATTGAGAACTGATATACTATACAATGGAAATGGACATTTCGCATGATTTCGATGTATCGCGTAGGAAGGGGGGGGGAGGTACTGACTCAAATGCCACCGATGTACCTGCCCCCCCCCCCCCCCCTTCCTCGATAAGCCCTAGCTAATACCCCCCAAAATGCTTCTACGATGATCAAAGAACAATGAAAGGGCTGGACATTTTCTGTCTCCGGCGACTGGGCTCTGACCCATACCCCATATGTGCGAGATACCCTATATATATATAAATATATCTAGCAATTTATATAATATTATTTTTATGAAAATTATGCATTCTAAGCTGATTGTCCATGTGATTTACACTCTGTTTCTTTTTTCAATGATAATCTTGTAAATCCAACATTGAACGAAAAGAAAAAGATTAATGAATAAATAAGTCGACTGCAAAAAACATATTGTTGAGAAATCCATATGAGCTATGAGCTCAATGAGAAATGTATGATGTTACAACACAATTTGTATTGAATTAGAATTTATTATGTCGGAATAGTATGCCTAATTATTTAATAGTGATCAATTATGTACAATTTTTACAAGTTCATAAATTAATATGCATTGCAAGCATTTTCAAAATTCCGATTTCAAATTCAGCAGGCCATAACTCTCAACAATGTTGAACAAAACGAAGGTACGAATGAGCTAACAGGTATAGGTACATGATGAGCAGAATGTGGTTGGACACGCATGTGTAGCTAACCATTATATATTACCATTATTTATTGTGTACAAATTTAAATAAAATAGATTGAATCAAGGGCAATAGAATTGCAGCAATTAAAAATCTAAAATCATCTGTAAAATTGAGCAATTTTCCACACTAGGATCCGAAGAAACTTCGAGAATTCAACAACATTTACGTCATGATGTATGGATAAGATGTCAACTGCAGCCCAACTTGAGTAATTTGTCAAAAAAAACACGTGGCAGAAATTGCATACTGGATGAACGAAGTGAATGCTCAACGCAAATAGTATGCACCAGGTAGATCAAAAGGTCTATTTGATCAGCACAGAAGGCAACATAAACATTTGGACCCACTGAGATTTGAGGTGTCCCCGACACCAAAGGGAAAAACGTTCCCACCAGGATGATTATTTTTTTAAATATTGTGAATGCGTTTATCATGGATCGACCGTATTTCAGAAGGTACTTCTCTAAATGGTGTGCAGCAGTTTCACAACAATACGTTCATCCGGAAAGCCACTATGATAATTTATGCTTTAATAAAACTGAAAATGCACTGAAAATGGTCACAAAACATGTATCTCGCGTTACATACACCATTTGATTACTTCTTGAGGTATTTTACCGTGTGTGGTATTGATGTGTTTGTAAAAGAACTGGCGGCTTTGGGCTGAGCTAGGAATAAACAGTTCAACCATATGCGTTTGGCACACAAGACCGGGAAAAGTCACGCAATTTTTCTAACCGTCTATATTTATTTGTAACAAAACAGCCATAGGTTTGCTGAAATTTAGTTGAGCTGATGAAGGAAGATTTTCCCTACTAATGTATCAATTCTTATCTCAATGCTAACTATCTACTGGTTTTAGTTTATGTAACGGTTTAAGTATTTTTCAACTAGTTTCCAAATTTTCTCGGAATTTTTAACATTTTTTCTCATTTCAAATTTTTAACATACTATATTTTAACCTTAATACATCAATAAATAACAAAATGTTTGATAAATTTCTGTGGGTGGCTTCCCCTTACACCGTCTCATTTTTGTGTTGGCCGGCAGCAGAGGAGAACTGTACACGGACTGTTCGGCCCACCGGCCGCTGAAACTTAATGGCCACAACAAAATGATACAGATATATCCAAAAATACTTGGTACATCATGGAAAAAACACCTACAAATAATGAGTCAATATGTAAATATTTATTTTCCGCTTGACATTTCAGAGACGATGGTGTCTCCTTGCTCACAGTTGATAAACTATTACATTTCAAAAAACATTCAATTCAATAGAATACATAAGATAATTGAATAAAATAATGTGAAAAGTACGTTGTTTCTGTGTAAATGCTTATGAAAATTATTATCAACTACCTCTATGCCTATATAATTCTCTAAATAATTGCCTCTATAACTCTACCTCTATAATTTCTATGCAAATTAAAGAAGCAAAGTTAAAAAGTAATCTATCTATCACGTTGAGAAATTATTATCTGGTATGATGCATAGGTCAAGGTGTAGAGAAGCAAATATGACATTATAGAGATTCTATCACTTGGCATTTTTTATTAAAATCTAATCTAATTAGATTAGATTTTAATTAAATAGAATTTCGATTTTGATTAATCAAAATCGAAATTCATTCAGAATTTCTCAGTGTCATGAACTTTTTCTTCTGTCATTGCTTGCTTCAAGATGGTCTTTGTCATGCTATTTGGTCCTTTTCCTGTAGAAATGTTGTCTACAACTTTGCCAATACTCATGCACAATCAGTCAATCACACTTTCATTTTTTTTGACCAAATGCATTTTCATTGGTGCTGCGACTTGAAAAAGTTGCGGGCCGTGCCGCACAGCTGTTTCAAAAATCGTGCTTTTTCATAACTAGATTCTTAACTTGAGTTGACTCCAACATTTGACTGATTGCTTTAGTTCTGGATACAAGTTGAAGTTTGAGTATTCAACACGCTATTAGTTTACATTCTAACTATACAAGTTGATCACAACTAAATTAATTTTTTCAAAAATTTAAGTTCATCAAACAAAAAAATAATAAAATCCCAATTTTAATAAATATTGGCCTGTCGCTGTATGGGGTGATCATCTTGAATGATGGCGTATCAATTTGTTTTACTGGCACCCTTCTTAAGACTATTATCAACTATGAAATAGATTTCAAGTACATTTGTAAATACGAGAATATTATGTTTAAAGTTACTAGAGATATTTCCAAAACTATACAAAAGTTTGGCTAGGGTCAGCTTTATTTCTACTCAAGGTGTGCTACTATATTTACTACCGGTATTTCGATAAAACTCCGTGTGAAAGGGAATTCTGAAGTGAGAAAACAGTACGAACGCAGCAAAATATATTCGAGGGTGACCAGCCCATTTTGATATTCATTTTGCCAAAGCAGTCCACTAAGGTCATTGCCTGCTTGCCCAGTCCAACACTGTTCTTATTGGAAGTAAACCATACCGATTTCAAGAAAACCGATTGAAAAATCGAAAATATAATCATAAATTGAAAATATGTAAAAAGATCGACATTTTTAGGTAGCCTACCAAGTCCAATCGTTGTCTAATAATTATATTGTCAGTGGAGTAATTATTTTGGTCGCCTCCTCCATCATACCCAACCCTTACTATTCATTGACGGAACTCTTGGAAGCAACAGTCGATCAGCCCCGACCCACTCCGAGGTCAAAATATACACAGACAAAGTCGAAGTAACCTCCTACAACGATTATCAAAATTTGAGCTATCGCAAATCTGTATCTTTGCATTATTATTATTAGCCCACATTGTGCCATTGCTTGGCCACCTGTAGTATTGTGGGGGATGTACAGATGGAGCTTTATTATTGATGACATGTGTAAAGGGAGGTAGGACGTATAATAAGAGTTCAAACTTATAACTTGTCTCTCGAAGCTCAAATTCGGGTAGATGTGCTGCGTGTGGCCACTCGAGCGAAGCGATCCGTACGCCATCTGTCGAGTGAATTGGGCTACACTAGCTCTCCCCACGCCTAGACACACAGGGCATTGGTGACACTAACTTCGTCAATATCAGAACTGAACTAGAAAAACCATTTGATGCAACTAATAAAACTGCCATTATTTTCAGTATCAACAAACAAAATATCAATGAACAATAACTATTCTCATCACATCAAACCAGCACTACATTAGACCCACTCCTATTCTATGTGCACAACGAATCTCACCCTCCGATCACAATGGCTACAGTGTACAAAATAACTCAATTATGATAAATATATTTTATTTTTATCTACTACATATTAACAATAATTATGACAAGTAGTCAAAGCAATTCAGGAATCAAACAAACATATTGGACCAATAGTGATTATTTATAATGGGGCTGCCAATTGATGATTGATATCTTGATATACAGCACATCCTTTCAACTATCTGATTCAGCTTTTACTGTGGATTGTTTGGTACCTTCAATGTATCAAGATTCAAGAAGGTATTTACTATGTGTGAAACTGCTGCATATGGCTGGAAGCAATGGTTCAGTAGGCCTAGCCAATAAAAAAAAATATGGCATCATGTTTGTCACACATATCAGATGGATCAGATTATCGATAGTATGCCCACCTCATAAGAAAACAACACAAGTTCAACACAACATAGTAACTAACATATTACTGTTCAATAACAGATATAAATCCTATCTACCAGTAAATCCATCCCAAAAACATCAAATGGCAACCCAGATTTTTAGTTGCATACTTATTTGTAAATCTTCCCAAATATACCGTTACTCGAATCAATATAATAATAATAATATTAATTGTATGATCAGAAGAAATGAAATAAATTAGATAATATACTTAGAGAAGGAAATGGTAAATGTAATGTCTTTACTATAGCTTTCCTTTTTGATGCAACAATTCTTAAGTATCATTTGTGCAACCTTTTCTCTAACAATACGGCAGTAAACTATGATTATTATTGTCCAATAATATAAAATACATTATGTTGAATATTTTACATTTAATACAAATCACTCTTCCTTGTATATCAGTGGGAAAAATAACTGTTTCAATTGATACCCTACCCACTTCCCATTTCCATTAAATACGATCTGTGAAGCTAACACTTCATAAGGCTGAACAATAGGAACCTTGGAAGTTTTCTTTAACAATGAATAGAGGCATTTTAGTTTAGCGTATAATAGATTGATCACTGTGACCTTTGAGTTAGGCCTATTAAACACAACGATTAGAGCTCAACTCACTGAAGGTGTATTATATTATGTGTAACATCTCTTGGAAATAGGAATTACTGATTTGGTTTTAATTATGGTTTCAGAGGTATGCATTTCCTTATGGTTTCGGTGATACAGGTGAAGTAGTGACAGCCGTGCCTTCATCGCTGGAGAAAGCTGATGCAATCCAAACTGAAATAAGAAGAGGAGAAACAAACTAAAGATTACATTTGTGCCAAGTAGAAAACAAAACAAAACATCAACTATTATTATTATGTTAAATAATAATCCCTGGTTTCAATCTTGGATATCTCCCTCGAATGAAACAACCATTATGTACTTGAATACCAGCACGGCCAACTAATTGGATGAGCGAAGCGAACACTCAATTTCACTGTACGATACTTGAAGAAAGAACTGACTACTTTTTGTTTGTAATCAACAGGTAACAGGTAAATGAATATATATATATATATATATAAAAAAAAATATTTATATATATATATATATATATTATATAACTTGAAACACTCCAGTTTTGGGGAGCAATCGGTCGAACCACTTTTGAGAAAAAGAATTTTGACATGTTGAAAACCCCCCATGCTAATGAGAGAATAGAGAGAATAGGCCTACCAGTATATATGGAAAAAATTGAATATTTTCTACGAATAAATTCAAATTTCTACGGACTCTTGTTGCACGCTACATTCTTCTAAGTGAATTGAGTACATAACAATGGTGTTTGGTCAACAGGAATATTGAATAGATTATATTTCTTTTTTCTAAACCATAAAACTGAACTTATTTCAAAGAGAAGTTTTTCACATGCGAACAGCCTCTACTCATTTTGGTGCCGACTTGCTCGTCTGATCCAATAGATCCATAGGTCTAAACTCCATTTAAAAATGGAATACAGAAGCCAATAATAAGTCTACAGCAATTTGATCTCAAGGACAGAGGGGCTAGGAAAGCTAAAAATAACATAGGAAAGCTAGAACTGATATTCTCGAGACTTATGTACATTTTTCAATATAGGCTCAGGCAAAATCTACAGAAAAGTTTGAAAAGCTGGCTTTGCAGCAAGGTATTTGCCAAAAACGTTGATAAAAAACCTTGACTTCTCTAGAAAAACTTGCATGTACAAACATCAACCCAGCAAATATTGCTCTTAAAAAGAAAAGAGAAAAAATCAATGTGTTATAAGGCCTACCTAGACTACTACAGAATTATAAATTGAATGATTGTCAAGGCTTGATGACTAAGGGTCAATTTAAAAAATTGAAAACATAATTCAGTGCAAAGCATGGGAAGGTTTTTTCTCTGCAATTTTTTATAAAAACCTTCTTTAGTGTGCCTAGAACTTTGGCTTACCATTAACCACTCTGTCAACTCATAATAGATGACAAGATGTTTGGGTTGTGCCAATAATCTTGACTACTTTCTTGGAAGGGTGCATGCACGTCCTGGAGAAATTCATCATTACTATTTTCTTCATGTTCACCAGTGTAATTGGATGGAAAGTACGCCAACCCTAAGATAATTCTATGCTCCTTAGTTAACATGACATTTTATTTTTGAGAATCCAATCAATTTTAAGACAAAATGTGAATGAATTAAATATCACATTCCTGATATTCATTCACGTATCATCTTGAAACTGATTGTATTCACAAAAATAGAATGTCATTAATTAGAGAGCATAAAATTATATTACGATTGTCATACTTTTTATTCAATTAAGGTAGACTGGTTCGTGAATATAGAAAAAATAGTGTAGATGAATTTCTCTAGCACCGTGCATGCAACCCGTGGCAGTTATTTCTTATAGTTTGAGATAAGCCTTGACCTACCAAAAGAAAATCACAGATATTGGATAGCTATATGGTATTCATGTTCACAACACAAATATAGGCCTATTCATTAAGACTTCCGTGAAGCCTTTGGAAGATCTTTCCTCCATGTTCTGTTAGCAGTGCAGACTACAGGGAGCTAAAATATGATTCAATATTCAAATTGAAATCAGATTTTTCTGCCAAGTTTGGAATAGAGTACTAAGTTTACATTTGAACTTCATGTTCGAGGTAATTTTGCGAAAAATATTGCTGAAACTTTCAAATTGAATAAAAAATGTTTGTAGGCCTACTTGAGAAAACTAGATGGTTATCAGTTATTACATCCTAGTATAATCATTCTACCTTGGAATGTTTATATATTTTTCATTATCTTCTACACTGGTAGGGGTCTACTTGGATTCAACTGTTAAATTAACCAACAGCGCGATATTTAAATATGTTGTTTTCTTTCAAGAAAGCCTATTGGAGTTAGGATTACGTAGTAAATACCAAGCGAGTTATACTATGCATACGCCTACTTAATCTACATTGAATAACACAAAAGTTGCTCTCTCGATAAAAACTATTATTTAGAATTTCCTCTAAAGAGGAAATAAACCAAGCTACAATATGCTAATCACATTGGGCATTACATTGGGATGGGATATATCAAGAAAAACGTGTAGGTCTACACATTTATTTTCTGATTACTTGTTTCTGTTCCAAATAATTTTTCATTATGAGCTTTTACATGACCTTATATTTTAGGGAAATTGAACTTGATTACTGCAAAGCCACCCTTCAAAACCAACTTTGAACTTTTTCCATGATCATGCTACTTGCCATGTCAAACAGATCCTCTTAAAAGTTCCATTCCGAAGGAAACGTCCCCAATACTATATCTATATATGACAATATGTAGACAATAAAATAATATCACAAAAAACATGATAAATAAAATGCTCGTAAATGATTACGGTACTGGTATTGCAAATGATTGCAGCATCGAGGAGTTATCCTTGCCATTTCTTTCAGCTATGTAGGCTACTAAAACAAAGGATAGGAGTGACTGATAAGATCTTTTAATACACTACTACCTCTGTTGGTTTATCACTCATGGATCTTATCTAATCTATTACGTGTTGCACACCACAATGAAGGATCAGGTGTTTCCATTCTCTTTCTAGAATTCAATATATTGGTGGAACTTACAATCAACCAACCCATAACATGATGGAGCAAAGCTTGAAGAAAAGATATATAGACCTACTGATCATTAGAGAGCTAGACTTATCAAAACGATGACGTCATCCATGTACAGTAGTTTCTACGATTGAATATCTTGAATATCAGGAAATAAAATGGGACCAAAAGAATGATTACACAAAATATTCTGAAATGCTCTAATAACTACTATTACAAATGACCTTTGTCATAAGTAACCTTAGTTGATACTATCCTGATGCCCTAAGAGCTGGGCCTGGTCAACACAAAGGTATATAAATAAAACTGTAGGTAGAACTCACCAATGATAATTATTAAAAGAACAAGGCCAATGACACCCATGATTATCATCATCTGAAAAAAAAATAATAATCAACACACTTGGTCTGAAATTGGGTTTACTGGATCCACAGATAACAACGTATTCAAATACAGTAAATAAGAGGTATGCCATGCTTCATAAAATTGAATGTATAGGTACGGTACAAGGTTCAATGACTACCCTGATTCTGTTTAGAACAATAGTGTGCTAATAAAATACTCATTTGCCTCAGACAAAGAGAGAATATGAGACGTTGAACATCGGGTAAGTTTGTCGCATCGTGTGAGATGTAGAAATACTCCTCGTTTTGGCCTCAATATCGAGACCTCAAGAGTGATCTACAGTCCTAATTGAAAGAAAGAACCATCTCTAAAGAAGGCAAATAACTGAAAAATGGACCGAACACCCACAAATCTTTCACAGTTCTCTTTTCCTGGAGACAGTTCTTTCTTCAGAGTTTGTTCACCTTCTGAACTGACAATCACTCTTGACCAAGGTCTCAATGAGGAGCCCGAAACCAAGTATTTCTGCATCTGACTTGATGCAACCAAATCACCCAATGCCCAATATATCAAGATGATCATCATTATTTGCTCACTGAACCCACCAACGGTTAGGTTTTTTCAGTTTTCGGTTGTCAACGTTCAGGATGAGCAAACGATGGATGAATAATGTTCACAAACACCCATGCCTTATGCAGGAATCAAACCCACCCAGTCACTCATAACCTGACTTCAATATCCAAGGCATCTCTGAAACCTCAGCTTACACCTGGATTGACATTATACAGTGAAACCTCTATTCATCATTTCTCAAGGAACCAGGAAACTAGAACCAACCATGCAGGAAAATTCAACATTGGTTATACAGGAGTAGGGTGGAACAAAATGATAGACAGAAGCAGGAAAACGATGAATCCTGAGAAAAATGCATCGAAGTTTCTCTGTAGAGAAATGAGGATAGGCCTATGGAGAGGCGTTGTACGCAGATTGGTAATTTACATGCTAAGGTAAGTTAACACTGGAACAGAGAACTTTTAATAAATGGTACGGTACTGGGTTACGGTTAGGTAATACGATTACCAAGCTAAGGAGTTCACTAATTCTGAGAAACATTGCTGTGTACTTGTTAATTACTAATAGTAGGCCTATCATTTATTAACCTTGAAAATCCAGTTAAAATAACAAACTACACCAAGTAATAAAATAGTTATGCAGGATACGTGGCCAAAATTTAAAAACAAAGCCATCTGCAGGCAATTATGCTAACTGCAGTAGAAGCAAGTCGACACCAAGTTCACATTTACGGTTAAAGTGGTATGACAATTAAAATACCTAAAATATGAAGACAAATAACGTAAGATACAAAATCGTTATCATCATTGAAAATCATATGGCCCATCGTAAAAATGAATATAAGGGGAGGTTACACATAATTATTCACAGACCAACTTTTACGTTCCGACATTTCTGAAGTGAATTTCTACAAATGCTATCAGCTAGCAATTATTCCCTTCAATGTCGTCCATCATAAATCCCTACAAAGAACAATGTGCTATTCATCAAAAATGTTCTTTTTCCAAGTTTTTTCAAGTATTGTCAAACTTTACTTCGTCAGGCAATTGAATGTATACCTAATTATATTACCAGGTAACTAGATTTTGCAGAAATTTGAGGACAATTTTGCAGGAATAGATCAAGCTCTCGTCCCGTATCCCGAATTACTCAATTAGGAATATAAATTATAATGTCTAAAGATGTTGTCACCTTAAGGTTTTTCCACCAGTATTTTCGTTTCAGTTTGCTAGCTTGTTGCTCAAACTGTGATGCTCCTTGTTGTAGTGCATCTGAAAAAAAAAAACAATAAATGCAATGAGGTCATAAAATTATGCAGGTCTAAGAAGCACTCATCAAGGTCACCAGACAGTTGAGATGAAGACAATTATGACCTATTTCCAAGTATCAATGATAGCATGCTTAACATTTCATTTTGACTTCATGGATGAATATAATGGTTTAGAGACGCTTCAACGAGTAGGTTATTTTGCTCCTATTAAAAAATATTTGAAGCAAGACGTGTACTCTATTATGTACCGTAGATGAACTATACGGAAAAATGGGCAAATTCTAAATAGCAAAGTGTGTTAAAACACAGTTGACAGGTTGCATCCTGTCTTATACACATTGAACAACAATTGGATCAGTAACCATCATAGCAAACTTATAGATAAATACACATTAAAATATAGGCTCAAGTGTATAAGGCCAGAACCTGTCCTATAGCAAAGAATGACTACTGTAATTAGTAATTATAGATAGAATAAAGTGAACTAAATAATTTGAATAGAACTCAATGATAGAACTAAATAAAGAATAATAACTAGCACACACACACACACTCACACTAGATAGGCCTGATAAATAGCAACCAAGTGCATTGCTGAATTATAATCTTCTATTAAAAACTTATAGCTGTTAATGTAAATAATGTTTCGAACCAAGTATAAAATTATTCAAAAATGAAATGGAAATGAATTTCAAGATGACAAGTTTAAAGTATAAGGTTAACTATTTGACTTATAGAACTCCTTTGTCTGGGCCAGCCCAGACATTGAATAAGTTAGGCCTAGTACTGATCCGAAACCCAGTTCCGTGGCGTATATGAATCAAATTATTGCGATTGAATAATTTTTATTGAGCGTTCCAGCGATTTACTGCCAAACCTCAACAACTTTTGTCAAATTATAACGGTAATAAGGCAGTAATCATGGGAAAAGAAATGTCAACACTTCCAAAGATGGCTGGCTCCCATAGATGTTTATGTTTGAGAATTGTTTTAGATGATTTTAACTGTAACTATACTTTCAGTGCTGGAAAACTACATGACTTAGGCGTAAATCCTTCAGAATGTTTTGATCACAATACGGTAATAATTGTGTTTAAGTGGTGTTGAGGGTTATTTGCCTGTTGATGAAAGTGAGCCAGCAACCTATGTAGAGCAATGGAGTTCCATACATAAGGTGAACATCCGTCTCATTTTTTGTGATTGTCCCGTATTATTTCAAAACTTGAACGGGATGCCAAATGTCCTGTTTTTTGTTGGTTGCCCCGTATTTTTGGAACAAATATGTATTCAAACGTTTGAAAGAGATTGTTTTATCATTCACGTCAAGCAATGTGATTATTACTGCTTCAATTTGTCTAAGAAAGGAATTCAAGATTGAATCCTACAATAGGCCTACATCATATGGATTCAGATTGGTAACAACTCCACCAACAGCTAGGTTATTGGGGACACAAATGAGCAGGTGATAGGTCTTATGAAACTATGAAGTAATGAGGAGTGGACAGGCATTCACAGAAACCCCTGTCTGACTCAAACCCACGCCCAACGGTGACTTCAGTTTCCAAAGTGGTGCTTTAGCTGACTGAGCTATGGAGGGCGACCCATTTCTTTTTCTTTCCCAACAAAATACAATACACAACACAAATCACTTAGATAACAAAAATAACATTACCTGCACGTAAATCCAATTCGCTTAATTTCGCATCACGTATCATAATGTTCTCAACGTTACTTTTCATGATTCCAACTACCTGCGCAGCCACGAAAACAAATAGCGAATACGAAAAGGCCAAAACGAGTTGTCAGATGGTAGTAAGGGTGAGGTCATGCAGCGCACCCAAGTCCATAGCATGCACAGAAATAAACAAGCAAACCCTACATTAGTTTTATTAAAATATTTAGAACACAAACAACTGATTTACCTGCACGGTTGTCAAGCTCAGAGAGTTTTTGGTCTCGCTCGAGAACCTTCTCCACATTCACTCGCATGATGCCGACCACCTAGCACAAACATAATGATATCAACAGAAAATAACACTTCTTTCTAGATTTGCATCCCCAGACTAGGTACGGCATTGTACGAACAGGCTGTCGAGTTCCTGAAGGACATCACAGCTCTGAAACTAGGTGTTAATGAATAATGGTGATATTTAGGGCCTATATCCTTAATTTTGCAGAAAACTAGGAATCATAATTTCAATTTCAGAGAATATATTCATTTTTTGGTCCTCTAGAGACCACGAGTCATGGCGTGATTACCGATTCTGTATAGAAACATAAACCGAATCAAGTAACGTCTACGTCACGACTCAGAAAAAGGCCGGGTCCTGGAGGACAAATAAACAGGTTAATTTCTGAAATTGAGATGACGATTTCTAGTTTTCTCTGAAATTACGGAAATAAATATAGTTATCGGTTAAAATATTGTTTCAGGGTTGTGAGTCCTTTGAATTTACATATTTCAGAGATAATTCTCAGTTTGAATTTCCATTTTACATTAGGCCTACTATCAGTGGAGCTCAATGTAAAAGCATGTACCGGTACGTACAGTAAAACTTCTATCCATCGTTTTTCAAGGGACCCGAAGAAGAACTATACATGCAGGAATGAACATTTGTTACATGAGAGTAATTCGGGTCAAAATCAATTACAGAAGCGGAAAAACGGTGGGTTTGGGAACGATGCACCGAAGTTTTCTTGAAACATGCTAAAGGGCATGTTCTTCAGCTGTAAGTACCGTGGTACCGTAACTTTGATTGTTTAATAATAGCAAATATTGAAATTTGAGGTGAGTGACCCAGGCATCTCACAACATAATTTTCACATTCTAAATTAGGCAAGGACTAGAGGTGTACTCCTTACTTAGTGTACACATGGGCCTACACAGAGTAAAAAATAGGCCTGGGTGTAAATTTGCAGAATTGGTTACAATTGCTAATTTTGATCATTTTTTCTGAAATTGATATTTTGTAATACATTGATTGAACCCGGAGCATGTTTGACCTAAGAATGAACATAGGGGGCCTAGAATGAATTCAATTGTTCAAAACTAATTTGAATCTTGAAATTTAAAATTTGCAACTTGAAAATTTTATAAACTTCCGTTATCAGTCTAAAGTTCCAACATTTTAGTAAAAGGACACCAAAACAATTCTCACAAACCTATACGTAGCTGAAAAAATAAATCTTACCCATAACCTATGGTCAAGCACCTTAACCTATGTGTAATTGATTTGAATAGGCCTATGTGAATTTTCTGGATTGGTTACATGGCAGAGATTTACCAAGAATCATCATATTTACGTGAGTTTTGAAGTAGCCCTGAAGGTATTAAATTATAACAATTCTTACTGCGCTCTGGCTCCAATCAATAGATCTAATCACGATCATAGAAAATGCCCAGTTCAGAATAAATAAATGGCAAATATCAACGCTACCATAACAATTCTGCAAAATGACCAGAATAAAAAAATTCAAAAGACGTAGTCACGTACGGTACTTGGTAAGTCTAGGCGTACATAAAATGAATGCTGCATTGAAGCAACATAAAAGAATTTGGTGTTTCCTATAACAATTGTTTTGTGTGGCTACGGCTACCGGCACTGTAGCCCTGACAATAAAATAATTGACAATAAAAACAGACCTCTTCAACTTGCGCTTGTGTCTGCTGCATACGCTTCTGAGCCGATTGTTGAGGTGTTCGGCCAAAACCTTCATCGGCACCACCTGAATATCCACCCGCATTATCCATCGACCTTCAATCAGTGAAGAAATATGCACAATATAGTGTTACTTTCAGACCGATATTTGAATGGAGGTTCTCAAATGGTTGTAACGTAACGTTCGGAAGAGTGATTGAAACCTCTCACCAAGACCTCAACTCTGATTGATCATAACAAGGAAACCAAATTTTTAAAAGGACGAATTACATCACCTTAAATGTTCATCCAACATAGTGTCCAATTGACAGTTTTACAATGCAAGAACACACGGTTAAACTCAAACTTTGTTTGCTTAGCGGGCTTATAGGTCTCAAGTGGCGGTTGACAAGTTGTTAAGTGATAGGCCAACAATAGAATAAGTCAATAAAGACATCCTCATCCAGTGAGCTTGGTCTCCTTTGTATGATGAATGTTACTCAAGTTATTGACCAATAAGTGTCAAGTAAAATCTTCCAATACATGTAAAACAACTTTCTGGTCTTGGAATAGGCCAATAGGGTAAATTTATATTAAGCTGTGCCATAGGGTTTATAGTGTTAGGGCTGTGCCATTGAGTTGCAGTGCCGATCTGTCAGGTCATCGTTATACAACCCAAAAAGTCGAACCAAAATGCAATGACAAATACGCCAAAATGGCGGGGAGAGGTAACTGGAAACCATCATGCACGTGAGTTTTCACCAATTGAATTTACCACGTACATGCTACTTTCGGAATTTAAAATTATATATAGGCCTAGAGACTTTTGGTCGCAGGGCTTGGGTGCAGCATATATTTTTTCTAACCACATAGACAGTGTTTTTACCAATTGATTTACCATGTACGCATAGGCCTATTTTTGTTTTCATAATTAAATATACCTAGAGGCTTTTTGTTGCAAGATTTGAGGTGCAGTAGGGCCTATATATTTTTTCTAACCGCATTTTAAATGCTTTTACCAATTGAATTTAGGCCTACCATGTACACGCTACTTTTGGTTTTTGTAATTATATATAAAGGCTTTATTTCGTGGAGTTTGGGGTGCTGTAGGCCTGTATTTTTCATGATCATATAGTAAGGGTTTTTGTGCACTTTCATGTTGCGGCTGACATTGTGCAGTGGTTTTGACATCT
This sequence comes from Brachyptera putata, assembly GCA_907164805.1. NCBI lineage: Eukaryota > Metazoa > Arthropoda > Insecta > Plecoptera > Taeniopterygidae > Brachyptera > Brachyptera putata. The sequence goes on from OU015463.1 coordinate 39,514,129, forward strand.
TCACATTTGAGTGCGTTTTCAACTTATATAAATAATTTCCATTCCTATCGTGTAAAAATTAAATATTGATCGGAAAACACCAGAAACTAAAAAACAAACACCAATTAGCAAAGGGAAAGGTCTCGAGAAATGTACCGACTGTAAAATTTTAAGGTTCAAACCCTACCCTTTATAGCCCTATTCATACCCTAACCACCATCCAACATAACCCCAATAACAGATTGGCCCGGCCATTGTATTTTGACAGATTCAATGGCCCGGCCATTGTATTTTGACAGATTCAATGGCCCGGCCATTGTATTTTGACAGATTCAATGGCCCGGCTCAGGCCTACTACAAATTTACTGAATGGGCTAGAGCATAGTCATTAATGGCATAGTCTATATCTTACAGTTTTTTGGGGCAAGCATTTTACCTTGACACAGGACAGCTCAGACAGAAATGGCTAGTGGCCTAGGCATTAAGTATATACTCAATGGCCTAGGCCTCTGATCTACTCATCATTCATTCATTTCATGGCCTAGGTTTACTTCGAGACATTGAGTTTGTAGTGTTTGAGCTTATATGAAGCAGGCCTATGAGTGTGACTCAATCTAGGCCTACCTGTTGCACTTCTTTGGCATTCAAAACGAAATCTGTGCTTGGGGCCTAGTCTAGGTAAATTTTTACATTCCTAGAACTTGGTGGGTGGGTGTAACCCGTATTATTATTATTATTATAGGCTGAGGCTAGGCCTATGTATGCCTACACCACATAGGCCCCTGTACAAACTCAATGGCTAGTCTACACTATGCGTTTAGCCTTGGCTCTAAAAAGATATACAGTATCTTGTTCGCACACAATATATGTTCTTTCGGAATCGATTTGTATTTACTATAAATTAATACGAAGTTGGAAAATAATCAGAAAGGTTATGTCCTTATAAATGAAGGTTTGATAACAGAAAAGGCATGATTAGGCTCGCCTTGGCCAAGAATGACGTTTGCATAGCAATCGTCCACAATTGGACAAAGCCGAAATATAACGTTTCAAACAAAACTTACAAAAATGTACTGAAATGAATAATTGAGTTATGAGCTCAATATCTAATTGTACATTTGAAAATACTCACATGTTCAACCCCTGTATAATGTCCAATATGTTAAAGCACTCTCCCTGACCCCACTGTCTTTACCTTCAAACTTATCCAATCCAATATGGTGGTTCATTCATACGTCACCGTTCGTCACATAATTGTGATCATTGATAACTGCCTCTGGGTAATCTCATTGGTCCCCGAGTTTGAGTGGGAAGTCAACTAGCAATATGAATGAATCACATTGAGAAGAGCACGATAACATTGTTATTCTAATTAGTGATAATGAAAAAATATAACATGATGCCGTCTGCATAAGAATATACAAAATAGGTAGTACAAGCGTTTCTATCTTATTCTAATCTAGGCCTACTAAAGCGAACAATTCAGTAAAATTGCACAAAATTAAATTAAACGACGTCAAATTTACTTCGCTCATCCAATGGTAGGCTTGGTAGGCCTACTGTTTATTGAGCACAATGAGGATTCCAAACAGCTGCCGTCTCTTTCACTGCTGTGTCTATCACATTGACCACAGACCAAAATTGAATTGTCGATTAGAAGTTTCGCTTTTTCATCTCAAAAATATAGACGAAAAACTTTGTGAATTTGATCTATGGAGTGTTCAAACAAAGAAATGAGAGGCTAATATATTTTAGATAATCTGACGACACATTGCAGTGCCATCCTAATGATATAGAATGATACAAATATTCATATATTACCTCAGACAAAGTAAGTGATATTACTAGGCAAACGCAGCATAAGGCGAGATATTTGTGTAAAGTCTACTCGAAAACTCTACATACCTTGACTTATATGAGATATGCTATAGAACTCTACACACCTTGGTGGGAACAGTCGAATCTAGTCAGCCTACAAAGCCATGAATCACTGTGTAAAGTTACTGAATAAAATAAATAAAATTATTTCTAGCAATTTGATGAAAATTTATTTATTCATTAATTATTTTCTTCAAAGCGGCTCTCGTTCGATTTCAATGAAAATTCGTAATAATGTCTACCATATCATTTTGTATTGGCATTTAGTGGAAATTTGAAATTTTTCCAAGAGATTTTATTTTCAAAAATTTTCACCACAGCCCAATCTTATGGAGGTTTTCAAAATTTCAAGAAGATTTATCTCAAAAAAGTCCAACCGATTTGGCCCAAAAACTGTACAGCATAGGAACAAACATACAGGAGAAAACACAGACAGAATTGAAGGCTAGTCGCCTAGTTGAGGCCGTATGCATTAGTGCAATATTCTCTCACATTTTAATTGTAGACTCATTTGAAACTGTACAGAGATACTGGTTCGACACATACTTGACAGAGGTAGAGGCATACGAAGTATAATATAATTATGAAGATCTTTGGGTAGAGGTGACGTGGTGAGTGAGCCCTTCAAATGTAATCGAATAATATTACTATCGTTAGTATTATTATCATTTTTCTCGATGATTGTTTCGTGTAGCGGCGCTTAAAAGATGTTTACAGATCAAACATCCGGATTCAAAACATAACAATTTTATATTTCAATTTGAATAAATTTCATTCCAACTATTAAAACAGAAATACTACGAAACCCAGAATAAAATAAAAAAGTGTGTATGAAAATAAACTCCCACTTCACTCACTATATAACAAATGTGAATAAAATTATAAATATAAAATCCACCATCATTCATAACAGCTAACGGGAATCGAACCCGAGACCAGACACGTAGGCAAAGGTGAAATAATTTCACCACGACCTTAGAATGAAAGTTTGTTTATGTTCGAAATAAATAGGCCTACTTACTGACGTATGAGGTAATCTAATCTTATTCACTCCATATGTCAGTGTCACGATATCTTGAAGGTGAACCAATCCTTATTTATTCATTTCAATCAATTTACCTATCACCATGCGAGTAATGGTGGAAGTGTAGAACTTTTGAGCAGCGGTGTCAGAGGGGAAGGGAAGCTAGTACCAACACATCTCACATTGATACTACAAGTCGTACAGCAATGTTAATCAAGTTGCCTATATTATATTTTAAATGATCTAGTTGAGCATAATATATTCAACAATAAAACATTACCACGTATAAAGGAAGCTTCCTTTATCTGTGAAATTATTTGACATTTGTTGTAACAGTATTATGATTTACATAATTCTTACTATGCATTGTTATTTAATATAATTTTTAATTCATTAAATATAAAATAATAAATATTCATTAATTCAGCCATTGTGAACAACAGGCACTTGAGGTCCCATAAAGAAGTCCACGCACGCACAGGTTTGTATGAACAAATTTAGGGAAACACAATTGTGTGTCTCCGCAAGCTGTAGGCCTACATAAAGATTTCGATGGTGATAAAAAAAAACAGTTGCTCTGCTTTATAGGCCCGTACGAAGTATAAGAGTCACAGCATGACACACCGCTCAAGGGTTAAACCACCGTAAGTTATCAGGTCTTTGGAACAGACCAAGTTTGGCAATGTTTTAATGTTGCCTAATTGAATCGTTGTCAATAGTTTCATCAACATTTTGGATGATTTATTCTAATTGTGTTCATTTCATTGTATTTTTTGAACATATGGATAGTTTTTTCAGAAGATTCTGATGGCATAATTGAAATTTTCCATAGAACTATTTCTAAAAATTGTACAATTTTGGAAAATTTTGAGAAATATTTTGAATACTCCAATGAAAATGCATCAAAAAGTTTGTTGATATTCTCTTGAAACTCAATCTTTAAGGTCAATATTCATCAATTCATCAATAATGAAAAATAATGTAGATTAGTCGTCGTAACTATGTATAATATGAACACACACACATAAATCTAATCTAAAAAATAATGGGTTCCAGAAATGTTTCACTTGAATAGAAACCATTTCGTATAATGGAACGAATATTTTTAATTTCCTTTGAAAAAAGTGTTATTAAACTTTGATTTTTTCATTTTACCATTGTGATTAAGTCCTGGTGTAGGCCTATTCATTAATGAACATATTAGAATGAAGCAGAAGTAAACCTTGTTTTTAAACTTTATATAGGCTGGCGGTTCTTCCTCCCTCTGTTGTTTCGATCCTATACCGCATAGGCAGGGGGGGGGGGGGGTCATTTGCACTATATTACCGGTTCATGTTTGCAAATTTACACGTCTTGTGCTCAACGTATTAGTAAGCTAGTTCTAGAAATGAACTTTATTAGTTTTTCAATCAGTAGAACTTGGTGCGTGAACAATAGTTTTTCTATAAAATATAAAAATATGCGCATTCACTGGAATGCCGAACAACTTGACCAAAAAATAGTACATTAAATCAACTTAAAGTATAATATCCTACTTTGGTATAAATTGCAATACATGAAACAATTCAGCATTATGTCCCGCGTCCATTTAGCTTTACATGTTAATACTATAATATAATTATCTCAAGAATTTCGTTGACATCTTAGTCAGCGTAAATACATTTCATTCCTGTAGCTGATTCACTAGTAGTATGATATTGACGGCTATTCAAATGACTGCATAAGCATGACCTACATCATTGACATTTTTTTTAATTCAAAGATTCATACAAGAAAATATTCATTGATCAACTAACCATCATTCATGAAATATGACTGTAGTCTATCTGTAGCTATAGAGGTGTGTATCTATGTAACACAAATTACAACCAAGGGTTGTTGACGTTGTTTACTATTAGATTAATTCGATAACTCACCCCGATTCATTATAACTAGATCAGCCGTCATATCAGAATCTCTCGTCTGATGTTCAGTTAGTAGCACCATTTTATCAAATTTCATTCTCAGACAATATCTACTATAAAATGCATTTTCAGGAGCGCTATTTCTCAAATTGCAATGTGCATCAATGGTCAAGTATTGACGTAATCTTCCCCCGAACTCCTACTACTATGACGTCACTGAAAATGCCGCAGCGCAATAATCGATCATTGCCAAGAGTCGACTAAGGTCGAGATGGGCAAGACTTACATTCAAAATATCACCGAAACGCAACACATTTTCAGTGGCTATCAGAATGAAAAGCTCTGAGAAATTCCATGTGATATGAATATGTACTCGGTCTATAACTATAATACAGAAATATCGCATAAATGTGTCATTAGTTCATGGATGAAACGAAATAGAAAATTAAGGGTGTGTTGGGGATGAATCGAATTTCCCATCTCCAAGCGATATATCGAAACTATCGATAGTGTCGCAGACAGTCTGGAATTATCAATACCCGAGTAGGAAATTGTGAGCCACTATTTTAGATCAGAAATCTACTTGTTGTGAAATCGTGAACAATGTAAGTATTTCATTTAAAACAAGAACTATTCATAGTATCGATGTGTGTTGATTAATTTCTCTTATCAAAAGTAGAAACTCCATACTACAGTTATATTAAAATATTGAAGTGATTCTTAAACGGGCAAAAATCAATGATGATAGGATATAACTATTTTCCACTAGGTGGGTGACAGTGTGGGTAGACCGTTCGTAATACGTCCTAATACTTTCACAAAGCCAATTATTTCTCATTTACAAATAACACAAGAAATAAAAAATCAATAACTTCATACGGTCTGTAGGTTAAACCAAATTAGGGAGCGTATTCTATCGATTTCTCATGACGGGTGCACGTAAAATGAAGTAGAACGCCGTATATATAGGCAACCACGAGCAATGTCGTCGTGTAGGGTGCTGACTACAGATTCAGAACAAGCTTAGACACGGAAGATACTATACGCATCCTTGCGAATACAAAGAATAACGGCTCGAACAAGTTGATAATAACTAACACTGAGTGAATAAGTTATAAGGAATCAAACATGTAAGTTATCGTTGTTTCAATACATTTTTAGTTTCTCACTTGGAATCTAGGCCACCAGGGATTCATGAATGGATCCACAGGATTTGTAAAATGCTAGGTTTGAATTCATGTCATATTATCAGTGGTCTTATGTATTTATTCAAACAAGGGGTAGCAGGCCTGCTGTTGATATATTGCTGTGCTAAAGATCCGAATGAGAATATTCAATATACTAATACTCATGGATAAAATTACTTGAATGTTCAAAGATTAGATTTTCTTGACAGAATTGTTTGAGGGAGAAAAAAGTTAGTATGTTATTAGTATAGGTCTACATATTTATAATGTATGGTAAATTGCATCTGTTTTATAAAATATTGGGCTCATTTCAACAGAATCTTGATTAAATTTAATTCCTTATCAGAAGTCTACCAAAATGTAGACTATGACCCAATAAAACACATTCTGAATATAACATTAGATACACACAATACTGTGTTCAAATATCAAAATAAGTAAATATTTCCATTATTATTCACAGTCAAGCAGATTTTTGTAATTACTAAACAAATAACTACTGTAGTAGGCAACTCCTACCATACAATTAATCGACTACCACTATTATAAGAACAAGAGAAGCAATGGCCCTACCGTAATATGCCTGAAAGAGAATGCACATGTTATGCGCCCCAGGCATGTTACAATTCTTATCTCTAGTGAAATTATAAGCTGAAATACTCATTGGTTCATGAATAATATTGTCACATAGGTGTATTTTTCACAAATGTTTGAATGTTAATTTTTCTCTTTAGTGGGTATTACTTCAAATCAAAACAGCATTGTTGAAACAACAAATGAAGAAATGATGTGATAAAACAAACTCAAATACTAAAATTGCTTTTTTGCAAAATCTCAACTAACCACATAGAATACCATATACTTCACAAACTATACACATTAATATATATATATATATATATATATATATATATATATATATTTTTTTTTATTCAAAGTTTCAACACCTTACATGAAATGGAATACATTTTCAGTCACAAACACTAAATTTCAAACACTATCACTAGAGTTATTATAATTATTTGTACCAACTAGGAAATAATTTTTCATACAATTCACTCAATAACTGTCAATATGCATATCAGAAGTTGAAGGGTAGAAAGATCGTAGAAGTTTCAGGAAAAGAAAGAGATATATTGAGCACAAAAGGGGGCATGTAAAAATTAAGTGATGCTATATGCAGACTAGATCTAAACTCATTTCTGGTCAGAATGATGGTAGTAAGAAGATATTTCCCGAACTATCTCGAAAACTATTTAAAAGTAATTTAAATCATCAAATCCAAAATTAATTTTGAGTCAATTCAAATAAAGGTGAAGCACTGATGCATATTTCGTAGTCCACACATTAACTTCAAATGTTTTATGTCTCTACTCGACTGTTTTCGTATTGGAAAAAAGAGAGTATAAATAAGTATAGTTTTCTAATATTTCACAAATATCTAGTCATGTAAACGTAGCTTCTATATTTCTTTTTCATTGCATTAAGAATTTGAAAAGTTGCCCTCGATAGCTCAGTCAGCTGAGGCACCGCTTCAGAAAATGAAGTCACCGTTGGGCATGGGTTCGAGTCCCGCATAAGGCATGAGTTTTTGTAAACGTCTTTACACTTATCATCACTTCATAGTTTCATAATCATCTGCTCATTCGTACCCCCGTATGACCTAGCTGTTGGTGGTGTCGTTAAGCAAACAATAATCAATAAAAATAATCAGAATTTGAAAAGAAGCCCTTTGGTGCGTGCCTTATTTTAAAACATCGTGTTTAGCAGCGCAACAATGTTCTGTAGAGAATCAACATTACGGTATCGAAAACCATTACCAGTAAATAACATACAAAAGGCATACTGATATTTTTGGAGAAATGGTTCCGACTATCGGGTTGAACCTTTGTCTCATCTGCCACCTGTATTGAAATATTGGTTTTGGGAATTCCCTAACAGACCACCTATTCACTCCTCAATTGATATAACTTTGCAAACAATAGCATCTATAACGCTTTTATTCTGAATATAATTTATATCACCAACACGTTGAAGCATAGCGGAATCAGATGTTTGTAGCGCTTCATCCCTTTTTCAATTAGGCCTACATGATCAAATAACATCAAATGTATTGAAACATGAAGAATATTTGCAATGAAGCACTTTTAGATTTCATCGCTTTTATAGCAATTGTTATCTTTAGATGTCTCTACATATGATATAAATTGAATTGAAGACTTATGATATTTCAACAGTTAAAACTGAAAACACTGCATTTGGTTCTAGGAATATGAGAACTTGTTTCATAGCCATAGAGAGTACGTTTTCACACATATATGGCCTATGATACTCCCTTTAATTTGAAAATATAGCAATCATTGAAAACAGCAGCCATACTACTCATCAGTTTCTCCAATTTACATTTTCATTAAAATATTATGTAGAAAATACAATGAGCTAAAGCAATTGCTTTCTATGAATATCATGGTTTTTGTGTGAGGAAACCATTGTTTGGGTGAAGGCTCAAACTGAAGAATTCACTTAGCCAATCACGCGTCAAGTTCAGTAAGTGTATTTGATCAGAATTCTGAATTGGTGTAAATCTAGATGTACTGAGCTTATATGGTGGTTTTACTCAGCTATCAATCTTATTCTATTTCATGAGTACTGTCCTTGAACCTGCCGATCGCAGCTCTATCTATAGTGCCTAATATAACACTATGCGCCATGCCTTCTGCGACTACCAAATATTGGCATATTCCAGGTGACTTTTGCTGACGTAAACATAATTTGGTGAACAAAGTTAGTTCCTTGCATCGCTACTAGATCAGTAGCGACCGGTAGGATCAGAGATGCAGAGAACGGTAAATTGGTAGATATTTTCAACATTAGTGGGATGGGGAGTTAAGCCACCATAACAGACTGGCAAACCAATGCAACCCTCAGTATATCTTGGTGTAAACGTAGCTCATTTCTTTGGAAACAGGAGTTAAATTTACATTTCAAAAAGTAGGGTCGTGGAAGTTGACGGCATGATCAGACGTGTGCTTGCAGAACAGTCGACCCGTCCTCCTGTTATATGCTACCTATTGATGTGGGCCGTGGTTGATCGGTTTCCAGGGCCGCTGAAGCTGCACCGAGTGGTCTCACTACAGGCGAGGATGGGGTTATCGTCGGAGGTCCGAGAACTCCACAACAGATCGCATCTCAGAAGAGATTACAACAAACCCAAGCTCAAGTAGATGAGGTACAGATACAAGTCACCTTACCATTCATTCTATATTGCTCCGTCCGAAATATCAAATAAGAGTCCATTATTTAAAAAAGACTCTAAATAAGTCTGAATATATTTACAAACAATGTGCCGTTTTATACTGCTACATCATAAATATGAAATGAGAGTTAACTATTTAAAAAAAATGAAGACTTCAATTGAATTCATGCTTACTTTGAACGATAGTAAGGTACCATTCTATGGTGGAAAACTAGTTATCTCTATGAAAAACAAAAGTTTGTAGATCCTGAGAAACCTCAAGGTCCTAGATAAACGTAGACAGAAATAAGATAATTTTCCCAATTCCTAAAAAAAGTCCAGCCTATTATTTGTAAAGCGATAGTCTATCTCCAAAATGAGCTCAAGTTTTAGTTATCTTCAAGTACTTTTTTCAAGAGTGATATTGAAAGTTCTTACTTATATGGTAAACCTAATGGATGGCCATTCGAAGTAACTCGAGTGTTTCCCTTGATCAGACTCAACAGTTGGAAGTCGTAATGAATTTACGTAATTAAGGATACAAGAGAGCTAGTATTTAGCAGGAACCAGCAGCTTACCTAGTAGCTATTCAAGAGGCGCCTGAAGAGCGTGTACCGTAATAAGGTCGACTCAGTCGAGTGACATGGGTTTGGGTGTCCAACCTCACCTGAACCCTAACCACATTTTACAACCATCCTTTGAAAAGTACCCCGAAGCCCATGTCACATGACAGAGTCGACTTTATTCCGGTATACGCTCTTCAGCGTACCCGATAGTCGATAATAGCATTTTATAGTCACGATTATAATGAACATTCAAAATCTCGTTCCAATTTCAGATTAGCACTACTTAATTGAAACTTATTGAACTTTACTTTAACTATGATTTTGAAAATGATGAACTAATATGATGATATAGCCTACTCAAATGTTTTGTTACTGTTGAATGTCTTCAGGTAGTGGACATTATGAAGACCAACGTGGAAAAGGTTCTGGAAAGAGATCAAAAGCTGTCGGAACTAGATGATCGAGCAGGTATGTGGCACATACTTGCTTCTCTTCTATCTCTGTGTTGACTACTCAATACTCATGTTACATTTAAAAAATGTGCATAACAAGCCGTACGAATTCAAGGAATATAAATGAAAATACCTATTTCACCAAATATAGGTATGCCACACGGTTTTGAATTAGGCCCAATGAATATGGCTGACTATTCAATTAATTTGAAAACAGCAATCAACACTATCTCTAATTAATTTTAATTTATAATTGTTAAACAAACTCTAAATTTAGAACTCACTCGACTAGCCTACATGCTGATATGTGAGCAAGTCTTATGTGTTAAATTCTCTCCTCAATCACATCTAAAAACTTTTTCAGAAATCACCAAACTGATATTGACAGTCAAGGTCAAATCCCTTTCTTCAATCGACCCTTTCAAATCTTCTTGTGAATACTCTTACACCAATCCTTTCTACAGTATTGATGAATACATTTACTGCAATCGAAAGATCATTAACCCATCCTAACTGTTGGTTAACTCTCATAAAAATCATACTCTTGTATTTATTATCATTAGGCCTACTGTAATTTGTATTCTGATGTAATGATGTGTACATTCATATTTTTATAATGTACAAATCAACGGTAAATAAGCTGAACTGAACTAATTGAAGTGAAATATCAAACGTTTACTACAAACAAGCCAGTTGAAACCAAAACATGGTTACGTAAATGAATGACAAATAATGTCCATTATTAGTACTGCTACAGAATGTGGTTCATGCTGAAATAAGGTATTGATTTAGGATAAGCCTTGTTACTTGCACCCTATCCCTTTTGACAACTTATAAAATACAAAATAGTAAGAATAATTGTAGACATTGTTTCAATCTCTCTACAAATTGATTACCAATATTAATTCGCTGAACTACTTGACTCATGAAAATTCTGTTTCTTCAGGTAACATAACAAATTGATCATTGAATATGCAGGCAACCGCCCTGGTGGCTCAGTCATTAAGTCAATTCAGCTTATAAGGCACTGCTTTTGAAACTCAAAGTTAAGTTGGACGTGGCGCGAGTCCCGCACAAGTTTTGGGTTTTCAAAAACGTACTTTCACATATTATCACTCCATCTCATTATCACCCGTTTACTCATACGGCTCTATACAACCTCCATTGATGGTGGAGTCAATGAAAAGATATACTATATAAATAGGTGATATGAATCTATGCAAATTCAAAATTATCTAAAAGAAGTAATTAAAAATAACCATACGCTTCAACAAAAAATGAGTGCTTCAGCTATTACTGGCACTCACAGCTCAGTGGTAATATACTTGCTCTATGTGTCCTGGAGATAACGGTAAATCGGGCCTCGGTTCAATCCCCACCACTGACCATCTGTACTGAGGTTTTTCGTGATATTCCACTGTAGCCTACGTGAATGCCAGGATGTTCTCACGATACAGGGCACGACCACTGCCTGCTCACTATTCTTCCAGCTACATAAGAAACCTTCATTCCATCATCCCATTATACCAATGCCAATGGATCGTACTGATCATTACAGAGCGTTGTTATACCTCAACATATGAAAACAAAAATACTATAAGCAGTAGGTATTAGCTCCTTCAGTGAAACATCTCATTCATATCTCACTTGTTATATTATTCTGAACTTTCTATCAATAATGAAGTAAGCACCCTCCTCTATCTATTCTGTGAATTAAGATTTGATCGAGCCACTAATGAATAGTGCGAGGATTCTCTTCATTTTGGAATAGCTAATAGTGTTGACAATACACGGCTAAGACTATTTTCAACCCTTTGTTTACAAGCACGGGAACACTGATCCGATTATTTCAACATGGATATGTTCACTGTTTCGTTTGATAATAGTATCACTCCCAATTGGATGAGTATATGCGAAGACTGAGTGTACTTAAAACCAAGCGTCTATAAACTTCTACCCCTTGAGACTCCTGCAAAGAAGTTAAAGTGGATGGTTTGGCTCCTCTTCTTCACAAATTGTAACTGCCCATCAAATGTTTGATCGTTTTTTTTCTCTACTGATAGTTAGGATTATGAGGGTTAGTTTGTGTCAGATGAAATTTGTAAAGAGAAGGAGTCAAACCCCTCACATCACCAGGTTGCTCCGAGGGTAGAAGTTTTGATCGGTTAGTTTTTAGTACAGCTGATTTTTAGAAAAGTCATGTTTTGATACAGTTGATTTTCAGTACAGTTGATACCTTCTCTATTTTGGATAACCATCTGTGCAATTAGTAACTGGTGTCAATTTCTCAAACTTACTCTCCAACGCTAGGTAACGTGTTGCATAGAAGTGTATGTTGAGATTTTGATGAAGCCTTCACATCTACATAGCTTGAAGTTGAAAAATGTAATATATTAACTTTGGGCCACAAGTTATGGAACTGCTCAATTTTTTTTCTCTCATTTAAAAGATCAATAAAATGATAAGTTTGATGATAGTTGCATATTCTATTTTGAAAACATTTGAAAATAGTGCTGGAGCTAATTTTTCAGCTCTGCCATCAATGCAAGGGAAACACGTAGCATTTTCCTCCTAGTAGTTAACACTAAACTAGTAAACTTGTATTATCTGTGTTTCACACAAAGACCAAAGATGAACAACAGATTTTTAGTGTCCATAACCTTATTACTAGATCGACAATAGGGTACACGTCCCACACAAGAAATAATAAGTTGTCAGCAATATTCACGAGACTACAATTGATAATTTCAGATGCTCTGCAGCAAGGTGCCTCACAATTTGAACAGCAAGCAGGCAAACTCAAGAGGAAATTCTGGCTTCAGAATCTAAAGGTAAGTTTTCATTAAAATAGAAACATTACAGTTAATCACAATGTCAATTATATTACCACCTTTGACAATATATTGAATCACACTAATTTACAATATTTTTGTTTATGTTTCACATGGATCAAATGAGTTGATGCATGACTTAAATTGTTCTGAATCACTTAAGTCAAGTTCTGATACAGACTTACTCACCATGTTAAAAACACTTCAAAAACTTGACCCATATTGCAATACCACCCTCTGTACTTTCGACAATGGTTAACATTCATCTTCAGTGACTACCGTAAACCTTATGAGATGAAAGTATTCACTAATTAACGCAAATTAATTATAATTTTCAGATGATGATTATTATGGGAGTAATCGGGTTGGTAATACTCGGAATTATCGTAAGTAAGTAATCAACCGATTTTTACTCATTCCTATGATAATTTGGTGACTTATTTTCCAAGTGCTACTAAATCGACACGCTTAATAGCAATCAAATCCAACACTTGGATGAGCCAGTGTGAAACATGTGAGAGCATAGCACTTCTACTATTCCAAGTTATTGAAATAAAAGCATACGATGAAGACTTCACAAAAGTTGTGCCTTAAAGGTTATTTATTGATTTCTGTAAATCAAAAATGGTAATCGATCCAATAATTTGACTACGAGTATTATCAGTTCTCTTAAATATGTCCATGTACAACGAACGATAGAAATTTACTTTGTCACAAACTTCTACGCAGTTTTCTGATAGGAAATAATACAAAATATAACTGAATCACAATTGTTGTTCTACTTTTCTAAGACCGAATTGTTTTGTCTTTCTTTTATAGTGAACTTCATGTAAAAAATCCATAAAAAAACGAAAAATATCAAAACAGTTGCCCTATGGTGAGCACATTTAGCCGATTGCTAATAATACTAAATCAAATTTATGTTGCCTTCTAGTTAATTGTACGTGGTCTATGTTTTGTAATAAAGCCAACTATTATGTGCATACTCGCCATAACGCTATGCGTATAATGTGTATGAACAGTAATTGTTGGCTGATAACTACTATACCTACTAATAATTGTTGTATCTCTTTCTTTCCTGTGTACTTGTGCCTCTATCTGTCTCTCTGTATATCTCTTATTAGATGCTAATTCTCTTTAGCGTATGTACATACAGATGAAGATTGGTCCCAGACAAGACACGACTAAGAGAACATAAATGCATCTGCTTTCATAATCTTAGGCTATACTTCAGTATGAACTGCTCACTCAATTAGTACTGTAGTAGGAAGTAAAAACAATAGTATATTCAATAGTAGGACTACATATTTCCAAAGTGAAAGAAAACTTTCGGTTGACAATTATCGTTGTTAATCATGGATGGGTTGAACGCATCATAATAAGGTGTAGTTGTGACACAATTTGTCATGTAAATACATTGTGATGGTACACTTATAGCCAAGTTGCTCAGATGTTGCAAAAGAATATTTTACTAAATACTCCATCAATATGCTCGCATTACCCTTCTTCACCAAATTGTGTCTTGTACCATAGATCATGCAAACTGTGAGACATTTATGCTGCAGCTAGTTTCACAACAGTCGTCGTTATACATAGAACTTTCAAGAGCCCTTTTCGTTACTGCCAACAAATTTTTAATTCCGTCATGAAATAGGTGCAGAGATCAACTTTCGTTTTACTTACGGTAGTCATAAATCTAGGGTTTGCCTTAGATCTGGCCGTTTGTGAGATTTGAGTCATTTTTGTAATCGTTCTGCATTTGCTTCTACTAGGTTGGTATGAAGACTGTACTTGAGATGTGTTCGAGGCGCTCTATTGCCTCACATCCAACTAAGTAGTTTAAGAAAAATTTCCGCCAATTGTCAACATGTTACGTTACTTTGGTTTACATATACTAGTTTTGATTGATTCAAAGATGTTTTGTACGAGTGGTTTATATTTGAAATGAAGATTTCACATTCATAGACAGAAAACAAAGAATGCGTTACGTTTATGAAAGCAGATGCACAAAACAATTTACACAAATTTTATTGTTCATCAACAGCATTCTTAGGAGACATGAAGGCCAACACAAGTTTCAAAAATAATGCCAGAGCCACAATTTTTTGTAACAAGATATCCTACTCATTTTGCAGTGATTATGGTAGCAGTAGCTAATACGTAATTACTAATTACTGATACTGTTACTTACTATTTATTCCATACTGATGAAGCATGACACAAACTACTACATTCATTTTCACACACATTTACGCTGATGAAAGTAGGACACTGAATTCCGATGAAGGCCCGTATCGTTTCAATGAGTTGCATTTTTCCAAGTCAATATCTGTACACGAATGTCATTTATTTTCACGCTATTGCACTCATGAAAAAAAACACTCGGGATTTTACCGGCGCATTTCAATTCATCAGCTCTCTGATAGAGTTGAAACCAAAATACGTCGTATGTATTGTAGAATAATGAAGGGTTGTTTGTATAAAGTGTATCTTTGCCAATAGATAAAAATCGTGTAAAATATTGAATCCTATTTTGAGATGAATTAATCATTTTGAAACTATACTAAAACATGAGCAACTATTCACCATTTTGAAATCATTCTATTGCTCACAGCGCGATTTTCACCCAAATAATCACAATCGTATTAAAATCATAACAAAACGAACACACAGATTTGTAGGCCACCTACTTCGAAATAAATATTCCTCTGATATAGAGCTACACGTGATCTCATATCAAACTTCAGAAACGTATTTTCAACAATAATATACCAATAGCGGAACTTGGCACCTCACCATCAGTGATGTTATAAAAACAATTTACGTAGTATCTATCACAATATTCCGACAAACCTAACTACAATTCTATCAACATAGGAATTATCGTCGATTTCAACATTTCTCTAAATTCAGTGCAGCGTATGTAGCTAGGCCTTCTCTTATATTATTGTTATCAATATGATGATCACCATATACCATTAGACTTCAATTTCAGCATCATTTCTCTGGGACTAACTTCTATTATTCTCACAATGCATGGTAATAAAAAACATAATTCTTTAGAATAGTTATGTAATTCATTTCAACAATAATGAGTACTTATGTCAGATCAAAACAAAAGTGGAACGTGGAACACACCACCGCTTTTCCCTCTCTGATAACAACAACACAAGTGTACAGAACATTTTTTAATGTCGCACGCACTAAGGACATATCATGTAATATATTATTCTAGTCGCGTATTGAATATTTAATTTCAATAATTAGTTATTTCAAATTATAATTGTTAAAAACATATTAGACTTGGATTTGAGAAAATTAATTCACAATTCTTGGTGGGGTAGGATAATATACGTTTGTCTACTACAGGAGATTTGAAAGTTGAAGAATAAGAATTGCTTCTCAGCCTACTCACAGGATTACAGTTTGAAGCATGTAAAGATGTTGAAGTGTGTGAAAATTGCCTGCAACAAGTTTAAATCCCTCACAGTGGGGCCTAATATCAAGTTCTGATGATTCAAATATTATGTATTACATGAAGCAAAAGTTTTGAAAATTAATTAGCAAGATTAAGTAAGTTTCATTCGAGTCAGGTAAAAAAATCAATAAATCATTAAAATAATAACTGTTTACTGCTTCTACTTCTACAAATAACTACGCAAAATTGCAGTCAATTTTATAATATGATTTTAAGAGATATTCAAAGATTTTTTTTCAATAATAGCTGAAAATAAATAAAGTTTCAACATAGTTTAATATAACTAGTAACTATACAGCAAGTGAATAATTTTTTATTCATCTATTCACAACTTTAGAATATAACAATAGAGTAATAATAATACTATATAGAATGTATTGAAACTAAGTAATTACGTAGTTAAATCTCACACTCCTGGTGGTTGTAGAATGATGGATATCCTTGGGACTACTAGTTAATTATCGTGATTGATAATATAAGGGTGAATATTTGATAAAATAAAATAAAATACACTACAGTGGTACAGTCTATGATTCGTTCATGTTTATAGAATAGCATTGTGGTTTCGGTACGCCGGGAACAATGATAGTTTGTCCGCAAGTATTTTGTTCTAGTGGTGAGTTGGTCTCCCTACAAATGAGTGGAGTTGAGTGAAAAGAAAATGAAAAAGGAAATAATTACATGTCACGTTTAGGCATTCTCGACAATTAAAAACACAATCAAACTCTAAAACCAAGTGTATAACATCAGTAAACCAAAGAAAATTAAACAACTTATTTGACACTCAATAAAATTGAGAATAATTAATCATCAGATTCATTCACGTACATCTCTAAAACAATTATTAATGCTTGGTACACAATTTCTGATTGAAATGGATTACATTCTACTCTACTGGTACTTTAAACGCACGACTGTGTAGGTTTGCATGAATTGCATGTGCTTGTTACTTACATTCTATTTGCGTGCTATTATTTAGCCACGAGTGAAACTACGAGGTATGTGACAATATTTCATCTAAAGAGTGATCCATAGCTCATTTGTTTTATGTTTCGAGTGTTCAGACTACGTAATATGAAATGATGTAACGAGTTAATATAAAGCATGTGAATTATATTGCATGGTGTAATCTATAAAATACAACGTCTACTGAGTCATAATGGAAATAGAATCTTGAAGAGACAAAACGACATCATAAAATTCATGCACCATTCTTGAAATTGTCTATTTTACAACTTGTCTGTCTGCTACGTTACTGATGTGCTGTATTGCTCTGTGGCAGCGTGATCTGACTAGCAAGTCCGCGTTTGGTTCAAATAACCAAACTTGCTGGTGAGATCCGAAACATGAAAGCTTACTAATTGATATGAATGTTCAAAAACGTTTGCAATAGGCAACATTAGGTACACATTATTGTTCTCTGTTGAATATTAGAGAGAAAGAACGAAACTTGTGCTGATATGTATAGACCTACTTGAAAAGATATATTTGAAGAAAAATGTTCTTTCTCACATATTTGTAACGGACTGTTCTTGACTCTTTCATAATATCATGAACCTCGGCTAGAAACATATTGAAGTTCGTGGTATAACTGTTTGTGTATTATTAGGCCTCTTCTAAATAATTGAATCTACTTTTATTACAGCTCTGGTCAACTAAAATAAATAAACATTACATATTGATTATCGTAGGTTTCTCCAAGGAATCGCATTACAGTACTCTAAATTTGGACATGTTACACTTCCAGCCCAAACAAACAAAGTCTTTTTCATGTACGAACTTTCTGATTGGATAGAGCGTAACTTGTTTCTGGAAATTTTATATTTCTTTAAAACTGCGAGCTTTTAGAACATCTGTCTCGAAACATGATTCTCATAACTTAATGCCTACTATTCTTTGCAAATAGAAAATGTATTTCAATTTCAAGTTTCAATTTGTAGTAGTTATAATATAGATGATAGCATCGGTGCAAAATTGTTAGCATAAGTAGAAAAATCTTAAATGAAAACATGGAAATAGGCAAAATCTGACGTTGGCAAGTGCTGAGTGATCAGCTAACGATAACTGATGTGATAATAACCAATACTAAGTAAGACTTATGTTTATACACATGGTGGTATTTTGACTGTTGCGGAAAATTGAATTCGCAGGCTGCTGATGAAGTATATATCATGTGAGAGTATGTAATATGTTTATACGTAATCTAAATGTTCAGTGTCTGCAGCCAGTATAATTTAGCTACAAAATATCATTTTCCCCTTTCTACTATTCAACTAGGTATACCCAATACATATTGTATTCTGAAGCACCACACTAGATAAATGGCCCAAGGAGCTACTGACATCACATTTCCATAAACTACACATTTTATTCATTCTTTTAATCATTATCTCTCTGGTGTTTTATATTAAAATTGAATTAGTTAAGAAAAATTGAATATATATATATATATATTACGTGTATATTTATATATGCATATTTGTGGGGGACCACACATACAGTAGTGATAAGATATTGTAACATGTTCACAATACTTGTATTTTAGTTTAATTCACTACTTCACTCATCACAAGCAGGTGAACAACTACAAAACACATTCTTGAAACTAATAGTAGGCCTACTCACAGTAAACAGGATTACATTTCCAGTTGAAAGGATTCCTTAGTATGAACTGAGGATGGTTTGGAGAACTACTGGTACAAAACTTGCATGAATTGCATATCGCATTGCTTATTTCAATTTCTTCATTCTCATTTCATATTTATTGTTAAAATTATACCTGATATTGTCTACCCACAATTAGAATCATCAGACAATAACAAAGACGAACGTTCAACCAGTTTCAACTGGGTTGGAATGGGTACGGTCAGATTTGGGGTCGTCACTTGTCCCACGTAGTCCATGTTGTTTATCTGTCGCAGCAAATCAGTCACTGCACTCGTAGCAAAGAATGTTTCGTTTGCCCACATTTCTTAGTTATGTTACGACTTACGAGCATGCCACCATGTCTTTTAAAACCTCGAAACTGTTTCTTATAGTACTAGAAAATGTGAATGGAAAATGATGGTTATATTTTAATTCTCTCGATTAATAACTATAATACACGACAACTGTCTGTTGCATGGAAGTTTCGTGTTCAGCATTATCAAATTAAAATTAACACTTGAAGTTCTAGTGTTCATGATTAGAGTTGTAGGAATATACCATTCACATTCAGTTTTGGTAGTTCATTTTTATATGAAATGTTGCATTTTGTAGCAAACTACTACAGAACGGGAGCTGCAAACTCTAGATCGACAACTACGGGATTATAAATAGAAATTCCAGATTCAAACTTTTTAGTCTGAGGCAGGAAGCTGTTCGAATACCACTCAGGCCCTACTGTTGATAGTTATTCAAGGGAAGATTTTTCTTCTCAATTTAACCATTGACTTCTCCAGTTGATTTCATATTTGAACACACTTTGAAAACAATTTTTCGTACAATAGAGCTCATTCGTCTTCAAAACACAGATTAAAAAACTTAATAAAATTAAGGATTATTAGGGGATTTCAAGGGTAATGGTGAAACGAAATAGAATTGAGCTAAATGCTGTGAAAAAGACATTCATACCGGAAAAAAGTGAAATAGAATAGGCCTATAATGTTAAATGAATCAAAATACCATGAAATAAAAGGAAACCAAAAATACACATACTTGTGAAATATTCAGATTCAAGTCCATTTCATTATGCTCAATTCCTACATCTCTAATCATGATAGAAGCAAGCTGCATTTTACCAAGTAGTTAATAGGAGAATGTTACTGAATTATGGTCTGAATGTCTATGAGCTTCAAACCTTACTTTCACATAGTGCACAATCTACAGTCTCAATTATTTAGGGACAGCATACTCTTTTGCGTTGATCCTTTCGTCTTTGACATGTTATTCATGTGTCTGATAAATCAAGAAAAGATAGTCTGCTCGGGGATAGCTTTTGCATGACACCACTCCTTTCTTATTAGGGCCTATCATAATACATATCATTTCATACACCAAAAAATTTAATGCTATGTCCATATTGAATTGTTGATACTTATTTTATTGATGGTGTTGATTCTGAACAGCTCATTTTAAATCTTGTTAATAGGGTGAAGGCGATGTTTTAGTTTCAAATATTTGAAAGTCAGTATGGATAGGCCTACCAGTAATCCAATTATAAATTGTCAAATGTGCCTTCAAATATTTCCTTTTCTCCATTAGTATTATCATACACAGAATTAATCTATCTATATATCTGTTCAACAAACCTATAGATAGCAATGCTAAGCTTACAATGCATGTTATCAATATATTCAACATTTTGAGAAATCCAGAGCCATGTACAGTATACACAGTGTACACTGTACAGTGTAAATACACACACCACACATTGAGATAAATTTGGTACCGGTATTCAACGCGTACGAAAACTATACGTCACGAAACAAAGGTTTGCATAACTATGAAACAGCATAACGAAAGAAATTATTAAAGTCCGGGGTGAGGGAGCGTAGGACTTTTTATCTTCACATTCTATTTTGAATCTTGATATATCATATTTCTCTACGTCCCTTTCAGAGAAGCTAACAGTTCCTGATTTTATTTTTCAGAATGATGTTGGCTGTAATCTGGTGTTGTAGTGCTAATGTTATTTCTATGTTGAATGTACGAATGCTTGACTGAACAGAGTCAACGGTGGGCAATCATAACTTATACCTTGTTCGTAAACAATCGAGATGTTTCATAAAGCCAAACTGTTATAGCAATGACGATTTTGTCATGTTTTTTTTGACAAGTGATCAATACATTCAAAAAGCTAACTAGTTGTTATTCACAAAAAAAATGTGCTTCAAGCTAGCAGAAATTGTGTAACAAAACTTAAAACACCTGGTCTCCTGAAATATCATACCCAAGATATTGGTTGAAGGTCGACTCTATTTATTAATTTATTAAAATTGAAGAGAAATATTAATCAATACATTTCTAGTCAACAGCACTATTTGAGTGGTTTGAATAAAAAAATTGATCAAAACATTAATTGAGAATTCAATGGTAAAATGTACACGGTGAACACAGCATGGGTATAGTTTCTGATTTGCCCACCGTTATCTCAATATCCAATACAGCTACTACTAGCCACTTGGTTAACGGTTATACATACTACACACGTACACACATACTACACTTTCCAATTGACCCGTACATGTGTGGATGTTTCCCGAACATTTTCTTGGATGTCGTTTGTTTACTATGTGTTCTGTTGTGATTTGTACCAATAGTGAAGTTTATGCCCGAGACACCACCCAACCAAGG
Organism: Brachyptera putata; assembly: GCA_907164805.1. NCBI lineage: Eukaryota > Metazoa > Arthropoda > Insecta > Plecoptera > Taeniopterygidae > Brachyptera > Brachyptera putata. Next base: position 39,535,997 of record OU015463.1, read on the forward strand.
AATGAATATGATGCCTCAACAAGTGATGGTTGCAGCCCCAGTACCGGTCCAAGCACCTATTTCAGCCCCTGCTGCTCTCACGGGTCCACACAAATCCACAAACTAAACTGCTGCAATCACTCACGGCAACGTGCAATACAATCTCAGTAATGTTATTACATTGGCCTGCTGTATTTACCAGGTAGTTTATTGAGTTTAATTGGCCACACGAACAAGATCATTGTTTCAGCTTTTAATGATTTTGTTTATAATTGAATGGAAATTACAGATGATCAGTTAAACAATATTTTATATTTGAAATGACGACGGTTTACACTGTTGAAGCTCCAAAGGTCTGGCATCTTATTAATAAAAAATTAAATCAAATTCGAACTACATAAAATACAACTTTCCTTGCTTGCTTGCAACATAGGCATACATTACAATAGAATTTTAATAGGCTCACTTGAACAGCCATATCTGTGCATTGCCCTAGGCAATAGGCCAATAAAGTCAGTAGGCTTGAAACCATGTGACTGAGACGAGTGGTCGAGTGGCTAGCACACTGAACCGTGATTCATGAGACCGGGGTTCGATTCCCGCCACGGTCGACCATCCTTACAAGGGTTATTCGTGGTTTCCCTGTCATTCAGATCAACAATAGGATGGTTCCTTAACAACAGGCCACACCTGACTCCCTCTTTCTATCCCAAAACACTTAACAGAATAACCTTTCATCTCATATATCATTCACCGATGCCAACTGTTGAGATGTGAGAATACCTGCACCTCTATTTCAAAGTGCATAGCACATAAAACTGCAGCTCATTTCAATATTATTAAGTACTTGATAGCTAATCAAAATTGTTTAAGCAATAATCAGTTCTATTTTACCTTGATGGTATGAGATCTGACCTCAAGATCTAGAGCAGTTGTACAACTGCTTATAACAACATTTAGACTAATAAACTGATAAATAATTACAAATACCGGTATTAACATTCACTGAGATTGTATACACTGCACTATACACTTCATCATATTTTGTTGTAGAGCATTACAGAGGTCCAAGTCCCTCAATATACTAAACTCTTCATTTGCGTTTAATAACAAAGCAAATTAACTCTGTATATGGTTTACTAAATTGAAAGCAAAAGTCAACTATGATGCATCTGTGTTTGACAGTCAGGATAGATGTTACAGTACTTTAAAATCTACTGTTCCAAGTAACTGGTGTCAAGAGAGAAATAATATTGCTTTAAATACGTGTTCGTAGTTGTGGCCCACTCGACATCAACCCTATCTCATTTGTAAACTGTCTACAAAGATCTTGATATTAAGTAGGCCACAACAAGAAAACCAAGGACAATAGGTCAAACAACAATATATCCAAAATGGGAATTATTGTTGACAAGCTAAGAAATTAAAATGAATGTTTGGAGTATACATAATCTAGAATTATTATGTCTCATTATTCAGCAAACACAAATAACCTAATTGAATACAACTTTGTTTGGATCAGACGAATATTATTGGAAATGCTTCATAATCACTTAATATATAAGCTGTGTTAATACATTATTAATGGTTGTAGGCCTATTATTTGAAGTGTTTCTAAATGTATTTGAAACTAAAATTAGATCTGATAAAATACTCTTCCCAACTGGAAATGTTCATCATTAAAACTCGGTCTAAGAATGTGATCAAATAATTCCCGTAAATTCTTTCTCGTGGCAATTGTTGGGAAAGTGTTTCGAGTAAAAAAGCACCCAAACACTTCCTGATGGCAAGAATATTTATTCTCTCTCAGTCTACAGAGTTTCTTTTATTATCGAGGTGAAGTAAGAAAGATTACGTTGTTTATAAAATACTAAATGAGAAATAAAATAGAATGTTTATGAAAGTGATAGATTATAGATTAAAACATGATGTATAAATATTTAAAATAAAATTAGATGTGTCTGATCAAGATGTGTTTGTTTATGAGTGTCTTTGTTATTTTCAATTCATTGCAATTATTCAGTAATAATGATCTATTAAGCAAAGAATAATATTAGCAATCAATTCTTATAATGAAGCTATTAAAATCATTAACCTTATAATGGCAATGTTACAGAAAAAAACAAAATTAGCTTGACTTTCAGAATATCGTAGAAAAGAACCGCAAATGGTTTGTCAACTCTTAGATGGCCTAGAAAGATATTTCACTCGCTCAGTCGATTGAGACCTGCCAGTCTACGGTATGCAACATTGTGTTCTTATTTACGACATTCTATATAATGAAGATCCAGGCACGAAACAATAAACTGAACAAAAACCAATTGGTACACAAAGATTGTATCAGCTAATGGTCTAAGCTTAATCATGCATTAAATGCAATAAAAAACTTGGCCTTACCAAAATAACATCTACCGATAGTTTATTTGATCATCATTATGTACTTATCTTCATCGATATAGAACCAACATCGCTAGTGTTTTATTTTATGATATACCTACCCTAGCTGCATCTAAGTTTGTACGAATTTGTTCATTTTATCTTACCATAGGCTACTGTATAATAATTTGAACTGCAATTTGAGTGTAAATAAATACTAATAATTGTTCAAATATTTTTGCTTTTTGCTGTGCACCTTAATGCTGAGACTATTTAGTATTTATTGCACGAAAAACATTCCATTTACTATAAAAAAATGTATATTTATTAATTATAATGTTAATAAAGGAATAACAATAATAAAATGAAACATTTCATGAATTTATCAACAATGTTTAAACGAAACTATTATGTCCGTGAGATGACTATTAGGGACAATATTGTTTCCTAGATACTAATTATATAAATAATAACTAACAATAATATTACGATGGATGTTATTTATGTATAGAAACGATTTGAACTCATGACAGTGTAATATGTAATGTATGTTTAAATAATGTAAGAAAATGTATCACCAAATTAATATCATTACTAGAAACTAGAATGATATTTGTCAATAATATTAAAAACTAAACAAAAAATATAGGATATTTGTTTATACTGTAGAATGTGCAGAATATACCATAGAACCGGTAGGTCCAATCTCTTTTATCATCATGACACACATTTTATGATATTTAACACAGGCCAGGCCATATTTTAGTTAAAATGAATGGTAAGGTGGTCAAATATACTTTATACTAAATAAATTCAACTACCTCATCAATAGATAGAAATATATAAAAATAATCAAACTACATCAACGAAGTGTCGGTATCAAGCTGCTGCTTCAAACCCGAAATGGTGATTAACTGATAAGTGGTATTGTGTATGCGTTTTATTGATAATAATTGTTTGCTTAATGACCCCATCTACACCTAGGTTATTTGGGAATACAAATTATGTAGGTCTACTATTGTAACCAGTCTAGTTACTTGTCAAGGAAAGTGGTATAGATAATTGACCCTTGACAAAGCTGATTGAGCAAGTCATCATAATGCCAACTTTCTTATTTGCATGAAAAATGGACAGCACTACATACTTTCAACTACATTAGGGTAACAAAAATCACACAGACCTCAAAAAATCTAATACTATAAACATACCTCACTCACTGTTACATTGTATCAATATATAATATCATCTAGTAGAAAATATATGTTGCTCAATTCATAACTAGTATTCAAAAGTTCAAGCGTCATCCAGTGGAAAGAGGTATACATTTGTTCATCACTCCGTGATTCGGTTCCAAAGACACCTGTAATGGCGCACTAGATTTTTGAAATTACTTCTAACAATAAATGGGTAGGCCCTATATATTTCAGTAGACATGTCAATTGCTTCCAAAAACAAGTTACATATGTTATGGTTAAAAACGTCGTAAAAACTAATTTTAGAACGATTCAGACAATGATGTAAAACAGTATTGTAACAAATATCCAAAATTAAGGCAAAACAGGAGAAATAGATAAACCAGAGCTCAAGTGGTGATAAGAAACTACCTATCTAATATGAGAGAACAGAGAAAATTATTTACAAGCCTAATGGCCTCTTGATTGAGTTCAATGTCTGTATATCTAAACGAGACTTTTGTAGACTTACGGAATATAACTTCCATTGCAAAATAAAATATTCTCTTCATCTTAGCAATACGACTTGCCAGACAACAAAAATATCTCCCGAGAGAAATTTAGTCTGAAAAGAGATACACACACTGCCAACGCGCGTCGTATACCCTAAACTTGCATTACACACTCACACAATCTGAAAAGTATGCTTGTATTAACTACCGGTAAGGCTGTGAGGCAAACTTTTCAATTACGTTTATAGGGCTGTCAGAAATTAACAATTCCATAACCAATTCAAACATATAACGTGGAGAGAATATTAGGCTACTACTAAGTGATGGTATTTAGATATCAAAATTAACAAAGGAGCAACATTGAAGGAATGAAGAGATCAAAAGGCAGGCGATCCGCAGCGATTATACACGGAAGCTGAGAGACCCAAATAATTACAAAAAATTACAAATAAGAAGTTTGTATAACAATTAAATTATGTGTTCAAAAGTGCATAGGAGTCAATTCAACGAAATATCAGTGTTTTGGTAATAACTTTCGAAATGTATCAGATATCAAATTTCAACAGTGGGGGAAATGCATATATTTTTGATCTAGGTCCTCCTTCAAGATGGTATAAATTACGAACTCATAACTATTCAATTCTCATTGCATAATAACTTGTCAAATCATTGCATAAAAACTTGTCAAAACTTGGCCTACAGCTCAAAAAAACACATTCTACTCTCATTTTGATATCTCAATACCGTACCGATCTGATTTTGTATCAGATCGAAGATATTTTTCCATCTGTCTAATTATTTATTATTTACTGAAGGGCTTGGTAAAAACGCAATAAAAGTAAAAACTAAATTTCTTGAAAACGTACACTGTGCTTGTTGGTTGTCACAAGGTATTCACGCTAGAAAATGTGTGCTCAAAACAAATCACATGATTTCTCTGTTTTTATTTTCTGCCATGTGTGCGATTCGTTGCCCTATTGAATATTGTTGACATCACTCAAAGCATCTCACTATAATGAGCTGCAGTTGCTACAAGGGGTGAACCAGATGGTCTAGAAACTTATCTGAAAATGTGACAGAGGAATGGGCTGGGTGATCAATGTAGTGACTTGCATGCAGATATGGGCAAAATACTCTAACTTGAAGTCTAAAATACAAAATACTAGATACAGATAGGCCTACTTGAATTTTGGGTATTTCAGATGAAAGATAGGGCCAACCGGTACTTTTTAAGATGCATTTTAAAAATGTATTGGAAATACAAAATACAAGATAGGCCTTGTATCTTAAGATACTTTCAAATGATACATTCTAAAGATACTAAAAAAATATGTAGGCCCAAGTGGAAATATGAAGAATATAGGCCTACTGAAAAATAGGCCTACAATTACCCTACAGTACTTGTGGATGGGGTGGTTCCTGATGACATTTCAATATGATGTCTCCTGTATGGCGTATGAGCGAGGTTAAGAAATGGGTTCGATCCCCGCAAATTTTAATCTTGATTATGAATTTGATGGTCGATAATAGACGGAACGATTCCGTCGATTTTGTGAAATCGATTTGGTCATCTGAATTTTTATGCTGGAGCGTGCAGCAGACATCATTTGACTATTTTCTTGGATTACTTCTTATGGGTGCAAAAGAATGTAGGCCCTACTATATCTTGTATTTTAAAAGCTTGAAAAAGATAAAAGATAGGCCTACATTGAAAATGAGGATCTGAAATACAAAATACAAGCTACAAATATGTCTAAAATGTGTATCTTGATAAATGCATCTAGCTACTGCTCATGTCTGCTTCTATAGAAAAGCCCACAGATCAGAATCAAGAAAATTATAATCATTAGGAATGAGGGGATTTATTTCAGGCAGACACATAACCAGGAAATGGACAATAATACGGCACTAAACTTCTTTGTCACGAAAATACAGCTAGTATCAAAATCGAATGAACTTTCAAAGGAATGTGCATTTCGATACAAGTTAGCCTACGTCCAATAAGTAACGAAGTTACATTACAGTTACTCGAAAATAAAATCCAAATAGTTGAGCCTACCGGTTGAGCCTAATGTAACACAGTTATCTCCTTATTTTATTACCAAACTCTCTACATAGGCCTATAGTAATACCCCTAGTAGTAATATTCCTAGTAGTATCTAGGTCTATAATAGGAGTCTTACACACGGGAGGAATTGGATGAGGGATGGTAGTCCCGAAGTGATGTCACGTGGGCTCCCGATTTTGTATTTTGTCAGGAATTATTATCTATTTTATATTAGTTAGTTCAAGCGTTCGAGGATAGAAAAAAAAAAATTACCGGACTCTAACCTATTGCAAAAAGTTTTTATATAATATTGCAAAAAACAAAAAAGTAGTAGCAGCGGGATTCGAACCCCGGCTCTACAGCTCTAGCGGCCGGCCCGTACCCACTGGACCACGAGACGATTGTGAAAATGGAGTGTTAAATGTTTCTCTTGTTTCTACGGATTTAACGGAGAGATCGGGAGAGCTCGGGAGCCCATGTGACATCACTTCGGGCCTCACCCAATTCCTCCCGTGTGTAAGAATCCTATAATAGTGGGCCTATACTCAAAATTTTGACAGGCATATTTATAACCTAAGCGGAAGTCACAGAACAATACGGCCTGGGCAGAAATTCAATGCCCAGGCCTACGCCTAGGCCCAGGCGTGCTGGAGCAAAAGAGTTTCATTTATTTATTCTATCGTTTGGGTCCTACCATTTAACCAAATGGGTTTCTAACTATAACTTGACTATCAAAGTCTAGGTCTACATTTGAAATTTGGAAAGCTCGACCCCAATCTTGGATCGGTAAATTTGCCGTATCCTTAACCTCTCTTTCTGAAGGTTATGTTAGGTGGAGGTTTTATAGTGATGGTCAGGGTTAAGTAGGGTAAGGTTATGTGTTGCAAGGACAACGAGATTGTAATTTCAGGGTTCATGCTAACCCTAACCATAATCTACCACCACCTAGCATAACCTTTAAAAAGAGCGGTTATAGACAGTCCCCTAATTTATTATTGGGTTATGACATTGGTTATGAGAATTGCGATGTAAACACTATATACTTAATGGCGATGTGTCGAAGCATACAAAATCAAAGTATCTTGCCTAAGCCGTACCGGTACTAATGTATGATACTCTTTATCAATGTATTCATTACCATGTTTGTGAATTGTACTATTTGTGTATTGATTGTTGTTGTATTTGTTCTATTCGTAGATTCAACTGATTCAGCTAATAAATATAATTACTTACATAGGTATTCGAAAAATATTACATTTCGAGCATTTTCTAACTCCTGTGGAAACAGCGAACTCGACCAATGAAAATGAAACGGTCAGATTCAAACCATTCAAATGCTAGATGGCAGTGTATTTTTAAGACAACCTCTGGCAACGTTGTGTGGGGCAAAACCCTTCAGAAGTCGAAGTTATTTTGTTGCGCAGAACAAAGATCTTAAAAAAAAAGTAATAGGCCCTTCGATCTGGAATAGGCCTTCCCTTGGCTTCAAAGGCTTTTGTTAATACAGGAAGGGAATTAATTGTTGGTAAGTGTTTTCAATGTTACGCAGTATCATGAGTAAGCTTTAGGTAGCCTCGAAGTTGAGGTTTGAATTGTAGGCTCTTCATTTTTTGGGGCGTCGCAGTGTTTATTAAATTACTCAAAATATAAAACCTGAGCACTAAATGGCACTAGGCCTACATCTCAATGCCTGAGCGCCCTAGGTCTAGGTTAAGCTTACTTTGTACAACAATAGTTGAGTTTAAAGACCTAGGGCCCAGTCCTCAGAAGGCCTGATAACTTATAACAAGTCTAGGTTAGGCCTAGCCTTTTTTCAGTTTGGGGCTGAACCTAGGGTTATCCTTGAGCATAACATAAAAACACATCCCCTAAAACATGTGCCTGAAGTTGATTTAAATGCCCCAGGCCTAGGCTACTAGGTCCTAGTGTCACTCAGTGCCAGTAGGCGTAGACCTATGAAGAAAGTGGAATTGCTATATCATGGATGTAGTAGCTATATATAGACTAAGCGGAGTCTGCTTATAAGCCTAGACTAGGCATTTATTTATTTATGTTCATAAAATTCCAAACCGATTCTGCTCTACCAATGAAGTAGACCTAGGCCTACCATAGGCTTACAGAAAATTCTAGGCCCATTCTTTGTAGGCCTAATGTTGATCAATTGCGTTTTTAGGGTTCTGTTGTGGTCAACTTTCACAGGTTTTTCATAATAGATTCAATGGTTAGGTAGGGCCAGAGCAAGGTTTGTGTGAAATGGACATCTAGACTGTAATTTTACTGTTCAAACTTTATTCCATCTAGGCATATCCCTAAATGTAACCATCACCATTGGGATTGTGGTGCCATCACCCATCACCCAACACATAATGTTTTGTATGTTGGCAACATATCTCGATGGAAACGTTGAGCCACTTTCTATGATTACCTTGTAGCGCAAGCTATCGCTTACTGAGCGATTGTATTGGTATCGTACATCATTTTTTCTAATAGATGTCAACAATTTAGGCATATTTATATTAATTTATTAATTCAGGCCTAGTTATATTTGTAACCCCAATATCGAGAATGATAACCAGCACTACCAAAACACCGACACATGCAGCGTAGTGGTTAACGCGCTCACTTCATGTGATCTGGGAGGCGAGGGAATTTCGGACCCGGTTAGATCCCCGTCGCCGTACATCTTTACGGGGATTTTTCGTGGTTTCCCTCTGTAGTCTAGGCTAATGCCGGGATGTTGCCCACAATATTGGCCAATGACCACTTCCCTTGTCCTTCCCATTACGGTACCCAAGAAACCTTCACCTCATCATCGCATAATCTCATTAACCATCAATCCGATGCCAATAGATCTTTGCTATCATTACAGTGCGACGTTAAACCCAATTTATATAAAAAAAATAACAAAACACTGATTTTTTGGTAGGTCTACAGGTAGTCCTAAATCAGATCTAGTATGATCTATAGGGCCGCCCCGGTGGCTCAAGTCAATTATCATTATCGCTAGCGGTAGAAACTGACGTGGGTTCGGTTCTCGCATAAGGCATGGGTTTTTGTAAATGTCCTTTCACCTATCATCGCTTTGCATCATTGCATTATCACCCGCTCATAATTCGGACACTTCTAATAAAGCATAAGCCTAATGAAATAAAATGATATGCTGCTGCCAGTAATTTCACAGTGTATACCCTATGTGATAAACCAGAGCTGTGGCCACTGGAGTCATTAGATGAGAGAAATAGCAGTGAACCAATGTTATAATATTTCGGTTTCCAGGCGCTACTTATAGATTTTAACTTATTTCAGTATATTTCATTCAATATGAAATTTTGATGTCGTTTGCAATTTTTTCAACAAATGGCAATTTAATGAATATATTATACGTAGCCCAATATGGTATTTGCTGCCCTGACTGATCTACTTATTCATTTAATTTTATTTTATTCATGTATATGGTACCGTACCTTATTTTTCAGTTGTGTATTGGGAATAGAGAGGAGTCTACGTGATATACATACATAATGCTTGGTACTCGACCATCAGTTAAGAGAGAAAACTGCAACAAGATGGCGCACCTGGTATCCAGTGATGTACAGCCAATATCGACGAAACCAGTAACTACCAAGAGGAGAATGGTGTCAGTGTTGAAGTCAAATGCCAAGTTGGCAGTAAATCTGCCTGTAATACCAAGTAAGATATGTTATTAATTGTATTAGGGCCTAATTCATTTCATTTTCCTTCTCTTATCATTAACATATTATAATACACATAAGATTACATAGAGCAGAGGAGAAATAGTCAGAAGACAGACAATATGAATTGTGCATGACATAATATACGAGTAATAATAATGATGATAGTTTTTTTTATATATCATTTCTTCAATGATTACACACAATTAGGCCTACACAGACGGGGCCATTCACTCATTATTTCCACAAAGCCCTACAAGGGCTCAACTGTGGGTTTTGAACTTGAATAATACTTTGAAATCTTTCCCACTTCATACGTGCACATAAATTTATAATGTCAAGTCAATTGACTTGAGTAGGGCCTACCAGTAACGAATATATATATGTTGTCGTTGTTTTTGGATAATGCCGCTTATAATTAAAACAAAGCCGTGGAGACCCCACTCTCCATGTTGTCCAACTCACTTGACGTTTCGGGTGGATTACACCACCCATCTTCAGAAATAAAGTGAAAAATGATCCGGTCTCGGAAGACACGTCCGAACCCGACGAGAACTCAACACCGAATTATAAGCGACATTATCCGGAAACCAACGACAACATTACTTATGTCCGCGAAAACCTAAGATTAAACATATATATATATATATATATATATATATATATATATATATATATATATATATATATATATATCAATTTCGATCTCCCCATCCAACAATGTCGGGTTTGTGGGGTGAAGGTGAATCCACCGTCGTTTCTAGGGTTGCCTGGGATGTCGAAGACGGTGAGCCATTCCGTCTTCTTGCCCGTACTCTGCTTCTCCAGCTTCTTTGCAGTCTTCTTCCTCCTGTTGCCGCTCCACCAATTCCTTCCATCTTTCTCTGTTTTTCCACCATTTCTCTCTTATAATCTCTCTTAACGAATATAATAAATAGAATTATAAGAGACTATAAACCTACATATTGATCTAAAGAATAGTAACTACGTGTTTAATATTTAAGAAAAATGCAATATATTATAATTTATTGCATTTTTTTTTTCATTTCGTTTCACATAAATGTGAAACAAAATAACCAAGCCAAACAAATAGATGTAGGCACTAATAATAAAAAAAATAAAAATAATAATGATAATTCACCGTATTTATATCAATATTGAAAAGAAATATAAATAAATTATCAATTATAATAAAAATACAGTAACAAGAACATATGAGTGATGTGCAATGTGGTGTGACATGGAAGAGTGGTGAAAGTGTTGTCCAATGATAATGTCAAATTCTGGAAAGTGTTCAATATTATAGCTATGGTTGGGAAAAGATGATGATTCCATCATCAATAATTTTTTTGAAAGTCCCAATATCTTATCGATATTATTTAAATTATCAGTTGTCACATGCAAATTCGGAATTGAGGTAATTCGTAATTCGAACTCGTTTTGTCCCTTAATCGCTCGTTAATAACTATAAAATCAGTGTTTGATTTGAAGTATCTTTTCCGACACATACAAAATAAATGCAGTGTTTATTTACTATTCAATTTTTTTCCATCTCCACAATGACGATTTACATTAATCTTTTCCAACAGAGGACCAATATTGTCGCTTACAAGTTGCGAACAGCTGATAGATAGCCCCTCGGCACTATTTAGCATATATATAACACCATATAACACCATTATAACGTTGAAAATTAAAGTGGAAAATATAAAATGCTGCACCACGAACATATGCTCCCCAAGATTACAAACTCTGTTTTGAATTTTTCGAGTTTTCTCCTCGCCCCAACTTCTCACCTACAGTCCATGTAGGCCCGATGCTTTATTGGTGATTTCCCAACTTGCAAAGTACCCCGTGTTATCGGATCACCTTGGTTACGTTCAGCACTAGGTTGACATTGGATAGATGTGCTTACGTCGCGAACACGTGGTTGACCGCCCGTGGAGCTAGCGTACAATATAGTATGTTTCAAGATTATTTGCAGTGCCAATTACCATTTCATTTCGATCATCAAAGAAAAATATTTTTAATCGTCTAATTTATTATTTACGTTCTTCTTGCATGGTAACTGAAAAAAGCCTTGTATTCTCGTGATGGTCGTTATATTAAATGAGGCATTAAGAAAGAGTTAATGCACGAGGTCTTATGAAAGCTAGTAAAAGTTGATCGTGTACACTTTTAGTCATCGGCAACCTAAAGAAAAAAGTTGGCAAGCCTTCACAAAGTAGGATCTTGTGCTACCTGCCCCATGTAGTAGGGCCTACAGGGCTCAGTGCGATGGTCAGTAACCGCTTAACTGTCATTTACAATTGAACTTTTTTTTTTCAGATGACGTTAATATTATGTTGACAAAAAATAATACCAGCGTAGTACCAGCACTGTTACCTGAAACCAACAAACATGAAGTGTATGTGTCGAATGTACCAATCAAAGTTGAAATTGAGTCTGAAGAGTTGTATGATTATGTAGTGATGAATAAGCAATGTGAAGATGACTCTGAGAATGAACCGTCCCCGGAATATGACATGACATGGGACCCTCACATAGGGGACGACAGTGAGGAGTCTGACATAGAAAAAGAAATTGTGGACATAATGACCGTTGACCCAGTGATCATCGACCCACCGCTCACAAAAAAGATGCCAAGACCAACAAAATCGAAAAAGGGTATATTCCAATGTGAATATTGTAGTAAGTATTTTACTCATCAGTGCTCCTTGAAAGTTCATATTAGGCTTCATTCTGGCGAGAAACCGTACTCTTGTAAGATGTGCGACAAAACGTTTTCCGATCTAAGCAATCTACGTCGCCATATTCGCTTGCACACGGGTGAACGTCCGTATAAGTGCCACGTCTGCGAGAAGAGGTTCTCGCACAAAAGCCATCTGACGGCACATCTGCGCATCCACACTTGCACGAAACCGTACACTTGCGAGACCTGTAAGAAGTCGTTCATAGAGCACCGCCACTTGACGCGCCATCTGCGCATTCACACGGGAGAGAAACCGTTTCAATGCCCCACGTGCAAGAAAGACTTTTCTGACGAGAGCAATCTTCGTTCTCACATTCGTACCCATAAGCCATTTAAATGTGCTGCTTGCGTTAAATCTTTCATTGATGAAGAGTCTCTCATGGCTCACCTGAAGATACATTTAGGTGAGAAACCGTACGATTGTGACCTTTGCGGTAAGTCATTCTCCTATCAAAGTCATCTAAAATCTCACGTACGTACACACACACGGGAAAAGCCGTTCACATGCCGTGCTTGTGGAAAATCGTTCTCCGATCAGGGTTATTTGACGAAACACAAACGAATACACACGGGCCTTAAACCGTACGGTTGTTCGGTCTGCGAGAAAACTTTCTCGGCAAGGAGCAATCTTTCGTTGCATCTTCGCAGGCACACTGGTGAAAAACCATACACTTGTCCGACGTGTGACAAGTCTTTCTGTGATCACAGTCACTTGACTCGACATTTTAAAACACATGCCAATGAAGCTACCCCTGATCAAGTAGTCATTGTTTAGTTGTTGCCTGTGATATTGCTAGCAGCAGGCTTACTTAACAAGTGAACAAATTCATCTACAAGTTGACGTTTTACGTAAGTCACGTGTACGACAAAAGTATGAATCTTTTTGAGGGTAATCAAAGACTTTCCTTGACTCAAAATTTAAATGACCATTTATGAATATATTATATTGTTAAGATATTCTGTTCAGCATTCAGGTCTGTAAATTGAAGTGCTTGATCACACATTACTTCTTGGGTTATTGGTACAAAGTTTCACACTTTTGTCATGCTTTGTAGAGAATCTGTGAATTGCCAGAATTAAGTATGCACGTATGCGTTAGAGGTTTTGTTCTAGTGTTATCAATCAGTTCATGTGTTATCAATCAGTATGTAGAAATTATGACATTTTGTGGTATTGGTCTTCTATATTTCAGATGTATAGAATACTTGAATGTAGATGATTATCCACTGGTGAATTGTATTGCTGGTTTGAGGCACATATGTGTGCATAATTTCATACAGTTTCTAGAATATCAAAAGTATAATAGTAACATACTGTACTTCCCAATTATAACACTGTAAAACTCCAAATCTAGATATCAGTTGTTATAGAGATGTCTCAGTTTGGTCAAAAGCTGTAATGTATTGAATTTGGTCTTGACGTGAGCAGAATAAGCCCACTTGTTGATTAGTAATTAATATTGTTTTTTATATTTTTAGTATTGCTTATAGAACAATCTGTACTTTTGCTCGTCTAGATATGATTCAGAAAATGATGTAACTTATTTTGTTACACATTTTCTTGATACAGTACTGTAATTAAAATTCTTCGCTTTTTAATTCATTTTGCATTTCCTCAGAGGAATATACCCAAGTTATAAAATTGAAAACCTGTCATCAGTTTTAAATTGAATTATATTCTTATTCACAAAACAGAGACCAATTACATTGAAAAGTTGAAGTGATTCACACATTCAGCCATATTCGAATCTGTAGAGCAATGCTGTTCCTATTGAACTAAGAGTAAACCCAGTTAAAGGTTCTATAAGCTTACTTGTCTCAGTACAGTTGTAACCATCGGTGAAATAGTCTGCCGTTGATTCTTCTGACTAGTAGAGCCATTTATCCCACCAAAATTAACCTTACTATATAAATAAATAGATCTATGAAGTTGAATTTCAATGGAAATGTCAAGATAATAATACTAAGAGATGAAACTAGGAGATAATGATGCTAAGAGATTGTTTGATGGATATGTTAGGTTTAGTTTCAAATACTATAATTCTACTGATTTTACACACGATTATTGGCCACTTGTAGAGTATGGCAACCAAGCTGAAAATACCCATTATTAATATTTAGTTGTAAAGTTTACATGTTATAACATTAGGCTAGTCAACAGTCATACATTTGTTAATTTCTTCAGGTGTTGTGTATTACGTAGTGATACTGATTACATACAAACATGTTTATTTTTATATGTATTATATATATATTATAGACCCTATGATCACGATTATATTTGCCAGTACATCGATTGGTAGGCTCCAGTTCTAGGTCTAGACTGAGTAGGTACTTCCTCACTTTTTGCTCCCCAATGCATCACGTTATTCATCTTTTAATTGCTTATTCGACTATATTTATCCCCACGGTCCTAGTAAATGTTCCAACTTGTGATCAACGAATCCTAATAAAACATTACGCCATGAGTTAGCAACAACAAAAACGATGTGCATCTTCAGCTAGTGTAAATGCTCATTGCTTAGTCCCCATAATGAAACGTTTGTGTTTCTACTAAAAAGTAGGCCTACCTTACTTTCAGATACATTTCCGTGAACATATTTTTTTCATTGTAGATTCACGTTAGTTTCAAATGTTTGCAACTTTTTATCATCTCTGAAATATTGGCTCCACTGGCATTTATAACAATTACAGAAGTAAATTTTCATGCAATTAGATATTTAGTATTGAAAATTGGATTATTTAATATTAAGGGAGTAATACACCAAGTCATACAAGTGTTATTTCAATAATATTACCTTGTACCTAAGATAGAGCCTTACCCTGAATGCATCTACTCCTACTTCTATACATTATTATTAACATTAATACAACATGTCACTATTCAAATATTAGTTGCAGCATTGCTTTTTGGGAATAGAGACTTCTCTCTTCCCTACTTATACCTACTCAAAATATTAGATGTAGAACTGTGAAGTGTCTTCCCAATGACTTGATGATACAAACAATGTGGGAATTGAGAAGCTGGGAATTCTTTATTACTTTTTTAAAAATATCATTCACCACGGATAATATGGATTATGTAATACCATGCGACGATTGACAAAATGATTAACCTACAAATCGTAAGTTTCAATTCTTATTTTGAAATGCTTATTTTAGCATTGTTATACTTTATAATTACCAACTCATGTGAAAGACACTGAAAGTCTGTACCGTACCTTTGGGATTGTGTCTGAAAACGTTCACGTCATACTGTAAGTGTAAACATTTTTCGTAATTGGCACCAAAAAGTCATTCGATTTGAAATATGTCCGTTCATGTAATGTTTATCAGTGGTATTCTTTGTAGCAACATTTCATTGTGCATTAAGTATTATGCTTTTTTGTTCTAGCGTATAAGCAAGCAAGTGTGATTTACCATATGTTTTTGATGTGTTTTGTAGTATCAGTCAATTTTCAACTTGGGTATAAGAACTGAGAAGTACATTTTAGTCTATTACAGTACCAAACAACTCATAAGGTATTTTTCATAATGTATAGTATGAAGTGAAACAAATATGTTGGAGAATAGCATGTCCAGGCTAAAAATTGCGTTGTATCATATTCCATGCTCGGTTCTTACATTCAAGTTGTTTGTGAGCAGGCCTATTTACATTTACTTTTGTGCTGGTATCATTCCTATCTATGTGTTTTGATTGTCATTTATATATTATATTTTGAGAAAATTATATTTGTAATCAAGTATTTACGTATCTGTGCTTTTTTAATATTTTACCTAGTAGCAAGTATCTTACACTCGACAAGTGTCTACTTTCTGTGAAACAGAATCCAATATATATGTATTTACCGTATATGTGTACATAATATTTCACGTAGTAACAAGTACCTTACACTCGACAGTGACAACTTTGTGTGTAACAGAAACCAATATATACACATACCTATAGTTGCTTTCATTGTTATAATACTGGCGTGATCGATCAGCGTTAACTGAAATGACCCATTCTATGTAGAGATTTAGAATATGGAACGATTTGTTTCTCAACAATCGTCTGTTATCATACTAATTTTGGCTCTCAACCATTTGCATGTCAGATAGGTCTTTGGTCCATTTTCTGAGGGATGGATTTTAACCAACTTGAACTTTTGAATGCCGCCTCAATACGTGTAGCGTAAGTCGTTGGGTTGCTACTATTTTTCTCGGGTTTTAAAGTTAGAATCAACATTGGTATGTTTCTGTATCCTATAAACAACACTAAAGGGATACGAAGGACACTTGAAAGTTGAATAGTTGTTCACTGTAGAATGGCAATATGAAAATAAAAGTGAAGTATGTATAATCCAACAATGTGACTATTATCTTTGCGATAGAACGTTTTGGGAATCCAACTTGAGCTACTTGGCATCAAGCTTAGTTGTGTTTTTGAAACTATTACAGTAGTTTCCTGATTGTCCTAGATGTGAGAATTATACTTACAAGTAACAAACGACTAGTATTTATCCATGATTTAGTACCACCTTTCAAGATAATGCCAAGAAAGTTGTATTGCTGTATGTTTAATAATCTGCTGTTTCTGTTGCCATCAACACGATATTTGGTCATGTATATACACACATATATATATATATATATATATATATATATATATATATATATATATATATATATATATATATATATATATATTTGGTAGTCCGGGTATGTGCCTTGTTCCACTGGTTTATGGTTATTATATTTTAGGGATCTCAAATTAAATTTATTGCACCTCTTTTTGGTATTTGAATCTTCAGTTTTGTTTGGTATTTTCATAGTACCAGTAGTTGTTTACAAATAATCTGTGTAGGCCCTATATCTTGCATATATAATCTATGATTTGTGCTTTATGGTCTGTGCATATATATATATATATATATATATATATATATATATATATTCAGGTGTGTGTATTTTTATGTGACAAAGTGTAGTTAAGAAAGTTGGGAGAGTAAATTGAGAAAAGAGGAGTTCACGTGACGATAATTTTCAGTATACTTTTATTGACGTGTGTTGGCAGCGTATTGACAGTCTCCTTTGCCCATTACCAGAAACTGTCGGTACTGTCGATCCGTCAACGCTTATCAATTATAGGTTCATAGGCTGGAAAGTACAATCTAAATGTAATAATGGAGCATCGAAGTCAGTATCAAAGTCTTGGTACTGTTCCAGTCAGCTTCCGTGCTGCGCTAGGAATTAATTCAAGTCGGGATTGGGTTCAGGGTATGGGTTTGACTATTTTAGTGAAACATCATTCATCTATCACCTGCTCATTCTGTCATTCCTACCCTCAAATAATTTAGCTGTTGGGGTAATTGAGCAAACATTAGTCAAAATCTTGATAAAAATTTGAATTACATAGTTGTAATTTGGTATTCATTTATTATTTTGTCTTCTACAGTAGTTCTTCTACAGTCTTCTGCCAGTATCATAGTATCAGTGTAATAGAATAGTACTTTTAAATTAAAGTACCCAGATAGAGTATGATTGCAATTCACCTTATGAAAAGAGAGAAACGCCCTGTCCTACCTGAACGAAGTACTGCTACGAATACACTATTAAAATTGTTTCAATTGCGTTTTTCAGTTTGGAGCTTGTGATTTTTTTGTTTGTTGTCATTTAATGTACATTTACTGGTATTCTTGCTTGTAATATATTTTCTATAAGTGATGCATATATTTGTTTTATTGTGCTTTTACCCAGACTAACTGAGACTGATAGATCAGTTCCTGACAGTCATTCAGGAAACTGTCTCAATATGCATGCTCAACAATTCTCACAGGTGTTGATTGTTATTTTCCTCAGTCCCTTCAAGTGTAGACTGCACGGGATGATTCCTTTAGGACAGTTCCTACTTCCTTCTTCCCATTGTCAACACATTTAATGGTGAAGAAATAGACCTTCCAATTTATTCATCATTTGCCGACTTCAATATATTGTAGTTATTACAGTGGTCTTGAAACTGTCGCTTGTAATAAGTGTCTTGATAATAATTGTGTTATCTCAGAGTTGAGAAACCACCAATTTACTGTTTTTTTTCAAAGACTAGTTTATACTGCTATACCAATTTGTTTTTTCTTAATCTGGGAAATATTTCCATTTCAAATCATTTTATATATTTAAACAGTGCTAAAAAAATTAATCTAGGCCTATGTATATGGGACGTTTTCAAAATTAAATTTGTATTCCAAGGAATATACATAAATCCAAACCATTTCAAAGGGCAGCACTGGGTGTTCGCAGTTTCACATGCAACCGCTAGATGTCTCTGCGCGTAAATCAATAAACCCTACAGTCTTTCTACTATAAAATAATTCTCGTTTAACTAGACGCGAATCTTGCATTTCTATTATCTTACGGTATCTAACACCCAATATCTCACTCAATAACTATTACTTTGGTAGCTAATATTTCAACCAACTTGATACCTTTAGCTTTTCTAATATTGTTGAACTTGAATCTGATGAGCAAGCGACTGTCATGTAGGCAGTCTATATATTCATGCGTCCAGGGGCGAAGCTACCCCGGGAGCTTTAGCCGTCTCGCCCAACTCCTGTCTTCTAATATTCCATCCCTAAAGTCGACCCTAATGGACGCAATGAATCTCACGACGAATAACGAAGGTACGTTGTGTCTCGTAGGGTTAAAGTAGAATAAGTTCGTTTTTACAATCGACCTGAATGTAGATGGATTTTGTGATTTGCTATTTATATTTATATTCGTGTGTTATCACATTCTCGCGTCAAGTATCAAAACAGCAACAGGTCTTTCTATTTGGATTGTCCTGATTACATATTCAGCCATAATCTGTGTTACATAAAATTAGTAATTAGTTACATAATACATTATTTTATTGAGTCAATTGGCAACAAGATAAGAGCAATAAGATTGTTCCAATGAAATGCATAATGAAGTGAATTGGAAATAGTTTTAAGGATATAGTAACTTTGAATGTAATAATCACAACATCAATTTTGTCTTATAGCAGGCAAATTGAACAAGACAACAACAAATACGTGTACTTGAATGTTCCAAATATAACTATTTTGTATTGGTAATGTTCAGCCTTGGTAAGGTGACAGGGCCACAAATTATATTGATAGACCCTATATTAATCAAATTGATCTCCCTCCTTACGTTAATTTACCAATTTCTTAGTGAAATATAATTAGCTATTCTTATTTCAAGTTGGGTTTAAAAATTATACTTTCTAATACTAAAATTACGTTGGCCTATGTTACATAAAATTGTTTTAATTGAAATATTTCTCTTCCGGAATGTTTAACAAGGATAGCTCATAACAGTATGCACGCATTTTATTCATATTCATCATAAGTTACATTCATAGTGTTTATTTTAGTGATAATTGAACATTTGAAACCTTTGTTTTAATGAAAAAAAGATATTGTTGTCTGATGTTTGCTGATAGTTGTAATTGTTGAGAGTTATTTACTATAATGCTTGACAGGATTACAGTACATAAATATACATTATTTTGATGATAAACATAGATGAATCGGAAACTGCTTGCCTTCAAATGCTAAATATGTTTTTACATAATTGACAGAGATGAAAGATCATGTTCAATGCTGAATATAATAAAAAGAAAAAATGGAAACATTGCGCATTAACCTAACAATGATATATAAATAATCGAGTGATAACTTGGTGCTTATCATGTAGAGAAGCTAGATCCTAACTTATTCAGAAACAATGGCGGGTGAATAATATACATTGTTTATACAATTTAATTAGTTCCTTATCATTTCCAGTTTCTGTCAATTATAGACGAAGGATTAGATCAAATATACGAACAAAAAATATATGAAATACGTTGAGGTGAAGCAAATAATAGGCATATGCTATGAAAAAACTTATGATATATTAATGCAACAAAAAAAATAGAACTTAAACCTAAAAAATACGATGCCAAAAGGTCCCTTGGCTTAGAATGGATCTCGTTGAAAATAAAACCATGGATTATTCATAAAGTTTCAGGGTTATAGAATAATTTCAATCATTTGATTGCCAGCATGAAGTAATATTGACTAGATTAAGTCACTAATTTAACGTTTGTCATTGTTTTTTCTTCAACAGTCACCAAGTAATTGGAAGTTTTTCCGAAGGTGTTGTACTGTAATTAGCTCTAAGAAATCAGTATGGTGTTGCAGATTGGCTTACGGTTGAAAACTCGACTGTTCTGAATGTAACGACAACACCAAGTATGACTGTTGGGACAACGCTAACCACGAGGGAAGTGTTCAAAAAAGAACTGAAATGGTTGTTTTTCATACATATCTACGGCTTCGCCTGTCTTTTCTTCATTCTAGCTTTCTTCGCATTTTTTTCCATTCTAAATTTAAGGTATGAAAATGTATAGTGATATTTTTGTGGTGTCTTTCATCATCGTTGTACCGTTATTTAAACCCGAGACGAGTGGAAAGAACGAAACATTTAACTTGCAGAAATTGTGAAATGACACACAAAGTTTTACACACATGAGAGATATTGTATATATTTTTCATCATTGATTTAATGTGTGAAAAGATTCATATAGGCCTATATATATATATATATATATATATATATATATATATATATATATATATATATATATATATATATATATATATAAATAGCAGCGTGTACTATTGCTCAGTGGCTGGAGCACGCTGAACCGTCATTCAGAACTTATTAGACCGGGGTTCGATTCCCACCATGGGCGACCATCTTGATATAGGTTTTTCGTGGTTTCCCTGACACATTAAGGTGAATACTTGAATGGTTCCCCAACATTACAGCGGTTCCCTAACTGTTTCCTTCTCACTGTCCAAAACAATTGATAATATAACCTTTCATCGCATCTTCCCATTATCTCGTTCATCGTTCACTGACGCCAATAGATCTTAGTCATGAATATGCCTACATTAGTGGTCCAATATAGACCCAGTAGACCATTATAAATAATAAAATGGAGGCCATAGGACGCTCATTTAATTTGGAAACGTTCATTGTTATCATGAATATCCTTACGATCAATATCCAATGATTAGAGAAGTTCAGCTCACACCGGAAAGTTGAATTGCATTACCTTTCGCAAGGCTATTTTGTCAAGGTGATATTCCCGTGCCATTATTATGATAATTGCTACTTCAGGATAAGAGAGAATGGAACTGTAGTACATTCAATCATTCAACACAAATATCAATATCAAAAACTGTAGACAAAGTCATTGTTCCCTAATTAAACCTATAATGACGACAAGGTAGGATCGTTCGGACAGATAACTACAAAGGCCCTTTCATCATACATCATTCTACATGAGAAACAGATTTTGACGGATTAGTATTCTTAGTCAGTAGTTACAGATGTTTGCAATCATTCATTGCAGCAACTATTTTCACCATTTTGTAATAATTGTTCTGTTCATCATTAGGTCATTGATGTCCACACGGCCATATATGGCAACCATCAATATCTTCATCTGTCTTTTGGGAACTGTTCGGGCTTGCTGTCTTTTCATAGACCCGTACAATTTCTTGGAGGTAAGATACATTCAGTACATTCATAAGTTCATTTAGTAGTAGTACACACTTACACACTAGACTAAACGCAGTTTTCACTATTTTATCCAAGTCTCTCAGATTGTAGTACAAATTAATTTTATCATCTAACAGATACGAAAATACACTTCTTGTTTGTAGTAATATAGCCTACTGAAGGCAATATTGCGTGACACTACACAAAATAATCTATATAATTCAACTTTTTCCAGCGACAGAATATTTTATTGTCATTTTTCTGTTTTTTGTCCCCCTGGTCCCTTCTCTGCTTACAAATAAATGATAAAGGTGTACCGTGTGCGAAGTACTTCATCTATAATTAGACAGCATTTTGCATAGAATATTGACTGTTTATTATGATGTTCTAGTACATGCCAAAGGTAATGGCTTCGATTCTTTGGGACGCTGGCTTGCCAGCCGTAATAGCAGCATTTTGTCTCATTCAACTTGCATTCCTTCAACTCACGCAGGTAATTCATCCAATCACACTATCGATTGATGTAAATGGGAATGCGGATTTTGTTGTATGTTTATCGTGATCCTCAATGCAGACAAACATTCAGTCAATGGTATGTTACAATTGGAAGTATCAGATGGCAATTATTCTATTTTGTTGAGGAATGGGAAATCAAATCGATTTGATTTTCTTACCTATATTCTTATTATTCCTTGTTGGATGAAAGTAAAACGATTTCATCTTAATTCAGCTTCATCTATTCTTCAATCACAGGACTTCCACAACCTGATGGTGTAATATAAAGTATAAAAATTCCCATTTTAGTTTTAGATCGAAGACAGGGAGGTAAAATAAGAGAAAATATAGTGACAAAAATATACTACTGTAAAAAATGTGTCATTAACATTAACAATATGATTACGAAGTAATCTTATTTGAATAATATGTAGTTATAGGAAAATTATTTGTACACTAATGATTAATACGTTAATTAGAGCAAACACACATAAGTTATATGTTTAGAGTCACTGTTAAATTCATCCAATACGCACACATATTTCCTAACAATCATTTTTTTTTATTGAACTTGATATTTTTTTATACGTTCTGGTAATAAATGTATACCATTGATCATGGTTATTGGTGTAATTATCAAATGGTTGTTCGTTTTCGATCGCTAGTCCAGTCGTGAATGACGGAGTGTGGTGATATACACAGGTAGAACATAATAAACATGAAGAACATAGTAATATTTTTACTGTAATTTTGAATAATTTCATTAGTAAATGAGAATAAAGGAGTTCAGTGAAGACAATGTAATGAGTGAATGTTGTTAATTGCTTTCCGAGCATGCTAATTCATACCTGTCTGTTGATGTTATATTAGGACATACGAATGGCTAATGTTTCTGATGATGAAAATAGAAGTTGACGAGAAATTGTGAGTGAAATATATTCAATTAGGGATTGGAAAGGAAATACCGGTATGGAATCAATATAGATTTGTCAAAATCCCGTCCTCAAAGTCACAATGCAAAAATATTCTAAAATCTACATACTAACTGGAAACTACAGTTTATACAGGTTTAATCCTAGTATCTCACTAAGGAAACAGAGTTACTAGATTTGCATACGCTTGCGCTATGCTACAGAGCAGGCTTTCTGCTATCTACATTCAGATGGTAGAAATGTCAAGTCAAATTTAATGCCAATGATATTTGATATAAATTAATATTGTTAACTATTGTAGTGAAATGATAGTGAAATGATATTTTGAAGAAATGTGTCACTCTTGGTGAAGTACAATACGTGTATATTGCTAGTTTGAAAGAGAACTTTCATGATCCGTATTACTGTTATGGAAGAGGGAGGAAAAGTGGAGAATTCTATGCCCATCATTCATCAATCATTGTCCGTACTAGTTTTTAATTGTTTGTATTGAAACCGAGGGGTTTACAACTCGCAAATTTGGTGTACACCTGATTTCAGAGATTTCAAGAGATTTCAGGGGATTTCAAGAGATTTCATAGGGATTTCAAGGGGATTTCAGGGATTTCAAGGGGATTTCAATGGGATTTCATGGCAAATGTACACCGGATTTCAGGAGTTGTTAACCCCTCGATTGAAATTATTTGTTTCCATCCGTAATTACTGTTCTGTTTCCCATTTTATGTGCTCCTGGGTGTCGTTGTCGTGTGCATTATTGGATGTTGTTGTTCGTGGTATACGAAGCCAGGCAGTTCAACTTAGTCCTATCAGGTTATGGCTAAGTTATGACTGAGCTATGGGATGACTACAAGTGGTTGTGAAATGTCGAGCATGACGCGTGCAATGTGAGGCTGAGTATGACATATCAATTGGACTCGAAAGATATTTGTCAAATGATAGGAATGCACTATATGTTGTCTCATTGCTGGGAGAGAGTGAGGTGAGAACATTGTATAACTGGGCCTACACCGTATAGTATTTTCACTGACAAGCGCACTGGAGTCGTTTGAGCGAAATATATATTTTTTCTATAACTTTCGAACGGCATTAGACCATAAATACATATATTTTTAATACGTTAAAATATTTTTCAACTTACTATAAACTTGAACTTATAACTTATAATGTATCGTATAATTTTCACATGTATACAGCCAGAAAGATTATTTGTATGTGTAGCTATATACAGGCCCTATACCCAACACCTGTGAAAATGTGAGAATCCAAGAATTTATTTCAGGGCATATGGGGCCTACCTTTTGAAGATATTGAAGACTTATGTGTTTCTATTCTATTAGAATTTTGATATGACTCAATTACCATTCCAGAGTCATCACCCAAAAAGTAATATTTCGCTGAATAAGCTCCAATGCGGCCTTAATTGTGTTGCATAGGGTCTATGTCAGTGAATGACATGTGTAAAAAGGCTTATTCGACAAAATTAAATTTAGTTTTAAATATAATTATATTTCCGTTTCTGATACATCATAATGTAAGTTCACTTGCGATCATATGAAATGGTCGATCAACTCACATTAAAATGAATTCTGGTGAAATTTTGTAGGTCTACTGACACTATACGCAGAAAAAACAATGCTCAGTTGCGGTCACCGCGCGTGGTCAATCAAGTTACATTGTGTAATTCCACACTCCACGCATAGTCTGTGACAAAAAAAAAATAAAATGAGCGTAGCTTTTATTCAAGTAACAATTTTAATGTCGAAAAACAAACATTTTATGTTACCGTAAGTGTACATACCCACTCCACGTAGGCCCATACAGTCTGTGAGAATCAGCGGTAAAATGTGCGTAGATTTTATTTAAATTTCGCCAAAACATTTCATGTGGCCGCAAGTGTACAAAAAAATAAGAGAGAGAAGAGAGAGAGAGAGAGAGAGAGAGAGAGAGAGAGAGAGAGAAATTGAGTATGATTGTTAATAGCCCACAAAATATCATATGAAAATATAAAGATGAAGAATACCTTTCATTTTTGCTCCGACCTACTGAGAATTTCCCAATCTTTGAAAAAAATCCTAAAATGTATCTAAAATATGCCGTTATCATGAAAAAAAGTTGAAAAATTTGAACTTTTCACCTACAAAGGCAAGTCGCAGGGTTGTCATGCCCTTTAATGAATAAATGAATACGTCACATTAGTCAACTACAAAACTGAAAAATAATACATCAGTTATCATTGTCACTAAATGTTTCAATTATGATATAATCTTTGTGAAACCGCTGAATATTTTTGACCAATTAATGAATACAAGTAATTTCTATAGAGGGCTAGCAATTATGCATAGCATAGGCCTATACAATTATGCATTACAATATTGAAGTCTATGTTACATAAATGTGAGTTATTATGTGTTATTGCACCATTGGGTTCATAATTGGGTTCATAATTGGGTTCATAATTTCCTAAATATAAGGATTCACGCTTGTTTCCCAAAGTATTGTACGTGGAATTTATATTTAAAATGTGATTAAAAAATTCTTCTCTTTCTCTTCAGAATATTATTATAACTTTATAAACTAGACAAACTGAACAACTCTTTCACAATTCATATTTTAAACAGCATGCATAACAATAACATGATATAGGCCTATTGCGTATTGCTGCAGAGTTATGTAATATTTTAGAAGTTAGATTTGTTACCTGGACGAATTGATAAAAAAAATAGAAACCAATTCGTTTATTTAATTTATTCTCATATCTATTATTCAAAGATCGACAAAAGAAATAGCGAGAGATGGTGTCTGATAGTTCTTTTAATTTAGTATCGTGTATGAGGCATCGCCACCGCACTTTTGTGTTATTGTAAGTGTAAAAATGATTGAAAGAAGTGAATACAAATATAAAAGAAGTTGATGTATCATTGCTTACGCAATACATCTTGAAATAATTACTAACGTTTATTGATTTAATCATTTTTGCAAATAATGAATTGTTATAATTCATAAAATCTCCAAACATATTGGTATGTTATTGAACTAATATGACCTCTCTCTCTCTCTCTCTCTCTCTCTCTCTCTCTCTTTTTCTCTCTTTTCCGATTCTCTCCATGTAACAAGATACAACCGCACAATCGCTTATTTGTTCCTGCCGTTCTTTCAATCTGCACTCCTTATAGAATGAGTTATTATTATTCATTTGTCTAATAGCCTGGAAGCCAGTATTTTTGGTGTATTTACAATTAAAACCTTATTGTAAACTGCCACAGACATAAAAATACACAATCACAAAATTAACACATCGAGTAATATACGTATTGAAATACATTGATTATATATATAAAGTTTCACCCTAGAGGTTTACAACTCGCACATTTGGTGTACACCTGATTTCAGAGATTTCAGGGGATTTCAAGAGATTTCATACGGTTTTCAAGGGAATTTCAAGTGATTTCAGGAATTTCAAGAGATTTCATACGGATTTCAAGGGAATTTCATGTGATTTCAGGGATTTCAAGGGGATTTCAATGGGATTTCATGGCAAGTGTATACCAGATTTCAGGAGTTGTTAACCCCTCGGTTTCACCTTACTTTTTATACCAACGTGTTGTTTTTCTCTCTGTATGTATGTATGTTATCGATCGTTCCACCAACACGTGCATCAATTACATTCGATTCTTTTTTTTCTAGTTGAAAGTTGGTCCAGAGAAGATGCGTAAGAAATCCTGTCTGTCGTTCATTATAACGGCTCACTTCTGCTGTATCATTGGCTCCGACATTGTTGTCACCTTTCAAGACCAACTCACGGTACGAGAAGTATATGTTCGTGAAGTTGCTTATTGTTTTCTCAGCGACCCCGTCAAACGGCTGGATTATTTGGAGGGGGGGGGGGGGGGGGATACGACTGAGTGGGTGGGTGAGTGGCTGAGTGAGTGAATGATGTTACAAACCCGTGCCTAATGCGGGGCTCGAACCCACATCCAACTTGACTGATACAGCCAGCCGGGTGGCTTGTATTATGTTGGTTTATGTTGGTTCCCCTGGAGGCTGGCGGTTGCATGGTTTTATTTGTTGTATGTTGTATATGGCTGTAGGTTCTGTGTTAGTAACATAGGGCCTACAGCCCGTTTGGCGTTTAATTAATGATTTCATTCATGATTTCTTCATGAATATATTGAAAAAAATGCAGCTGCTCAATCGATGACCTTTGTTTATATATTCATCAATGATAGACCCAGTTTCATAATCAAATAATATAAAAAAAAACGATAACCTTGTTTATCTACCTTGTACCCAAACAGGTGAATTAAGCAATGAATAAATTTGGAAATCATGTTCTATATGTAATATGTAAGAGGTAGGGTTGACGACAGTATCTACCAGGGTGCAGAGCAACAGAGCGAATGCCAGGGAAATTTATATTCAGTAACCAAAGATACAATCTAAATGAGGCGAAAAGAAAATCATTTCGCGAAGAGAAAGCGTTCAATGGTAGACACACGCAAATTATTATGTATATTTACAATTATACTTCTTCTTGGATATGATCCAATATCGAGATATGTAGGATAGAATAGTCAAATGATAAAAGTGTCATCTCACTCGGGGTTCGTACTCGGGCCAATTTCCGGTTGGCTGTTCTACTGCTGAGCTACCGAGACAACACTATTAATACGTGATTATTCTTCCAAAGTGACGACACTTCATGAGACTAGCTCTAAGGAGGGCTTAGATCCTCACATGGTGTATCAGAGGTCTTTGTGTTACTCTTTTTTACCTTACTCAGAAATTAGGAATAATTGTATAAATAAACTACGCTGAACTACGAAGTGCCAATAAAAGTGCCCCTCCCCCTCCATGAAGTGTCGTCACTCAAAGAATAGTCACTTTCGATAGCTCAGCGGTAGAGGAGCCAACCGGAAGTTGAAAGGTCCCGGTTTCGTATCCCGGTCGTGACGCAACTTTTATGACTCGCCTATTCTATCCTATATTATATTTGAACAACTATATTATTGAACAGCATTTCTTCGTGGATGTATATTTAACCGATATGACCAATTACCAACATATAAGAACGTTTTGTCAAATCATATACAAATGTGCCCATACTCTGGGCCTTGCACCCAGGGGACAGGGACGTCGTTAGAGGGCTCAAGGTGCATAAGGCGCGCGCCCCACCAGTCAACACTTGCGCCCCACTAATAATTTATTCTTCTTAAAAAAAAAAAAAATGTTGACCTATTATATAAACACACAATTAAATATTCTGCTGGGAGATATCGCGAAAATGACTTTGAAAATGTCTACTATTGAAAAATTAAAAATAGCTTCGGAAATATCCATAATAGTTCAATTACTAGACTCCAAAACTTCTTGTGAATCGCAAAAATATCTTCGAAATAACTTCGAAAATAGGTATCTATTATGATTCAATTATTGAGAATAACTTCGAAACTATCCGATAATGATTCAATTATTAGACTCCGAAAGTGCTTGTCAATTGCAAAAATCACTTCAAAGATGACCGTATTACCAAAAATTCACTGCGGAGCTCCGGACCCCCCATCCCCATTACACGCGCGGCTGGTGTCCAGCTGAGTGTCCAGTGTTTGTACTCGTTGCTCTAACGAACTGATCTGAGTAGGCATATAGGTTAATGCCGAGAGGTCCTGCCTGAGTCAAGGCCAAGAATGGGCACACTTATGATTTGACAATAGCGTTTATATTATATTTTATATATATATATATATATATATATATATATATATATATATATATATATATATATATATATATATATATAGACCCCTATTTACATTGGACTATTTATACCTATTTATTGATATAAAACATATATTTGGTTGAAATGACGTATTTTTCAACTTGTGATGTCTTTGACAGATCTTACAATACATCTTCCAAACTGTCTTTCTATGCTGGGGGATATTTTTATGCTCGACATTCCTTTATGCTGGTTATAAAGTGATGTTATTACTGAAGCTAATGCCACGAGAAATGCTGATGCGTCAACTACCCGATAACAACAAAGGTACAATTAACTCTATAATATAACTGTTTTTGTATGACAGATCTATTGGCGTCGGTGAATGATATATGAGATCATGGGATGATGAGATGAAAGCTTATTTGATTGTTTGTTTCTGCATAGTGGGTAGTAGTCGGTTGTGGCCTCTTGTTGTATTGCATTGCATTTATTAGCTGTTGTGTTACAAATTATATTGTGTTAAGATTGTCGAAAATAAAAAAAAGTTTTGTACCTGACCAGAAAGTAGCCTAGAGTAAGATAATAATATGTATAAAAAATGAAGCTTATAAACAAATCAAAAAAACACAAACACAGACAAAGCTCCATAAGAGTAGGATGGATGTCTTCGCTATCACTCACCCAATAAAATCCGACCAGTGCATCAGTAACCGCATTTGTGCAGTAAATGGCACATTTAAATGGCCTTGTCACAGTTTACTCAGCGCAGTTATTAGTCACTTTGGAAAATTGTTGAACAAAGGTTCGTTCGATTTAAACAAAATGATCCGCAATGCAATCAGTGTTCTGAAGTTAATGATTGGAACTAATTATACATGTGTTGCATAATCTAAATGGTCTTTCCTCAGGTATAATGCAGTTAGCAATGCTTGCACCATACAATAATCTAGCATCGTGTTTGACAGCGGCATTGATGCCAACCTTATTGGCACCAAAAATAAGAATAACAGATGAAAATGATTCAACATTCAGTCTTGGTAGTGATACCACAACAGCAGTGCAGAACGTCAAACTGAAACCAGGTAATTCGTGAGCAGTTCAATTTTGCTTCATTGACAGCTGATTGACAGCTAAACTAGAAATTTACAGCGTTTTGTGTTTTGAATAAAGCAAAATTACAAATATTACAACCAGTTACTCTGTTTGATCTCTTCATGAAATATTTGTCATAAAACACACCATCAATTTAGAGTGAAAATATTGATTATTCTCATTGTATTTGAATAACAACGAGATCAAATGCTACAAAATACAAGTAGGCCCTATATATAAAAAATCGATTCCATTCCCCTAGATTCATTAGACTTACCGTTGAGGCGAGTGAGCCCAGTAACCAGGCGTAAATCCAGTAGCAAAGACATGCCATCAGTGGTTGTCCGTCCTCCAACGCCCGTAGCTGCCATGCCTTCCATCAACATCATCCCTTCGTCACGTCGGGAAAGTTTGACCAGCGCCGCGAGCTCCGCTAGAACCTGCGAACAAAGCCGAAGAGGCAGCAATGTAAGCCAAGTGACTGATCCTGACAACAACAGGCGAGGATCAAATGTCTCGATCAAAAGTATTAAGAAGGAACAGAGATCCATTGTAGTCAGTCTCAGGAGTCAGGACGAACGTACATCTACTGGTGATGACGAATCAAGTCATGATGAAGGAGTCATGTTACAGAAACAACACCCGAACCTATGCACAACTCAAGTCACAGTTTACAGTCGGAGAAGCTCGAATGGATCTCAAAGTAGTGCGAGATTGGAGAATATTGATGATAAGACAAATACAACTGCGCATAAAGAAGGTTTTAATCTTGATTCGATAGAAAATATTGAATCAGTTTCCCAGGATGATGGCGATCAAGATCAGTCCAAGTTTGGCAAAGTATCGAAGAACGATTGTGAAACTGGTGATGGTATTTTTGAACACGTTGATAAAGGAAAGGGGAAAGCGGTTGCTGATTATGCAAGTGGAAAGAAAAAAGCGAAGAAAGATGCAAATTCAGACGAAGAATTTTTAACAGAGCTTTTACCTCAACGACAGACCCAGGTAAGCAAGACCTGCAGTTGTTTGTAGCTGGAGTGGATTCAGTAAAGCCTACTTTATACCTGACCTGATTTGACATCAGTATGTATCTCTTAGTTGTGAATTAGTTCTGGGAAGTGAACATGCAAATGGAGTTACTATGTCCTCATAACATTGTATGAATGTGATGCAAACCGATTAATAGCTATTGCAAGTAATTGTTCAATTCATACACAATTTTACTTCCTACGACTCGGAATTATCGAAGAAAAGCAATCCACATTCTCATCAATTACTTTTCAATGGTGCGCTATGTTTCCTCAGATATGTGAAATTCCCCGTGACCCTGGCAAGTATGTGAGAATCATTGTTAATGAATACTTTTCCATTGATGCATAACTTCAATGATACGAGCATTACAAAAATACACAAAAAATCGAAATGATGAATTAGGTCAAGTAATTCTTCAATTGACACTGGTTTATCTATTGAAAGTTTGATTTTTTTTTCAGAATACTGATTTGACATTGGATTCTATCTTGAATCATATTGCGTATGTAAATCGTACGAGCACTCACGCACAACTGGGGGTCGAAACCTGTGATCGTAAGAGCCAAGTTAGACGAGTCCTTCATGTGACTTATGCCACAGCAATACTGGGACTTATACTTTGTCTCACAGATATCATAAGACTGTATGGACCATATGTGCTGACGGTAATCAATCAGGTAAATCATGTTATATCATATTTTTGTTCGACATTTGAACCGACATTGAACCAATTAAATCAAAAGTCTTCAAGTTTTTTATGGCCTCATCCTATATAAAATGTTGATTACGAGTTTATTATTTCACCGTCACGTCAACATATTGCGAGAAAAGCGTAGGCCTATATATTGACAATTTCAAGTGCATATTCGCATGCATATTGAGATTCTTCAGTGCATAACAGAATTGTGTTATTTAGAGTATAAAAATAATTACACGCTTTGAGCGGAACGTTTGAAAATTTTGATTTGAAACCGTCACATATCACTGGATATTTGGCGTATCTCTTTTCAACATGAGTTTTGATTGCTATATACATAAATGCATTGGACAAAAATGAACAAGTAATTAACCGAAGCCATTCAGAATGCCACACCTTTTTTATATTGAGCACAAGAAAATAGAATATATGGAAAATAATACATGGTATCAACTTGATATGCCCACGAAGCCCTGAAAAAGCTTGCCTATGGCGTGAATTTGGAGTGAAAATGGAATGAGTTTAATTTTCTCCACAATGTGCCTTCAAATCACGAGTTTCAGAAGTAATTTGTTGACGTTTTAGAAGACTGACGTACCGGAAGGGGAGGCCACTACTAGGAAAGAAATGTCACCCGGTGCTTGGACGTGGTTCTGCTATCAGACTCTTTGCCGAGCCATCGAGTTCGCGATGGGCTGTGCCATGGCCAACATCACCAAACAACCCGCCAATACAAGACAACCTCATCTCTTCAATCATTCAATGAGGCTGAAACACAGGGAAACTGCATACATCTAATTCCATCTCAGCAACCAGAAACGGTATGAGAGTAGTTTCTGTGCAGCTGCTTGTTTTCAAGTGCAGGCTCTGCCTAGTGAACAGTATTGTTGCACGGCTTTTATTTCTGGAATTGTTGAAACAATATTCCCCGAAATAAATCCCCGGATGAAATATCCCAAGAATTTGGTTGGAAAAAAGATATCTCTATAGAAGAAATATCATATGTAAATAATTTTTGGACGAACAAAGTGAGGATTAAAGGTATAATTACAACTAACCTAACATATAACCCTCTTCTCGCTCGAGTTCTCTGGGAAAACTTTTTCCAGGAATATTTATTTCAAGAGATATTTTTCCGGGGGTATTTTCATTGGGATATTTTTTCCGCTTATCGTTTTGAAGCCATACAAGAGAGCGAGTCACTCTAGTCAGCGAGAGCCGACTTTGTTCTCTATTTTTTAATACTTCTAATTTTTATAAACTTGTAATTACGGTACTATAAAAAGTTTCAATTCATACATCGTGGAACATTCTGTTCACTAGGAAAAATTATTCCATTTGATTCTCCTTTCCATCTAATCATAAGGTGAATATTTTCCTATCCAGGTTTCGTTTATCTCAGGCTGTTGTCGAAATATCATATCAAATGTTGTAGACTTCGAAATGTCGGTAACCAAAACTATATTTCGTATAAGATCGAATATGATTTAACTCATGTGAATGACTCATGTGTGAAGCACCTTCATTAACTGCTTTCGCTGAACATTTAACGCCATTCGGAAATCTTTTCGAAAACTATTTCTTGACAAATAAGTGACATTTATTTTGTGACTATATTGAGTTCATATTCTCGACATAATCAACTATTATTTATTGTAAAATATGAACTGCACACAATGTTTACCAATGCATTCAAATCTGTCAGTTCTAGCTTATCCACTTCAAGTTTTCGAGTAATACTAAAGCCTGATTTACACGGTCCAAGTTTTCATCCAAGTCCGTGGATTCAAGGGTTGGTACAAGAACTTTGACAGCAACTAGGATGGAACATTGAACGCCCATCTACACAGTCCAATCTATTGAAGGCCATACACGGCACATTAATCCCAATAGTTGAACATGCTGATCGAGTATCTAGCTGACTGGCAATCAGATATGGCGGGAGACCGAGCGGTCGCCGTCAAGACGCCAGACTTGTGTGACGTCAAAGCCTCTGATTGGTTGGTTTCATCACAGGTTGAACGAAATATAGGAATTTTCTAAACAAAATGACTTGGGTGAAAGGTTGAATTCCAGGGTTGAATAGAAGCGTTTTGCTTCAAGTTTTCCATTTAGACGATCGAAGAACTTGTAATCAACCCTTGAATCCAAGGACTTGAATGAAAACTTGGACCGTGTGAATTAATCAAGCTATACTTCAATTTTCAAAAACAGAATTTTATCTGGAATACAATTTCTTTCTTAGACATGATAATTAATTGAAATAAATGGCCATGCCGTAATCGAAGGTGCATGCAGTCATTATAGCTGGCTTGGCCTGTTGTCGGATATGAAGAGTGCAGTCTGAAACGGTGAAACCCTCATCGGATGCTGTATGCCATAGGGGACTGTGAATGCATGCCTTTTGGAGCCTTGGACGTATGCCTCTTATGGCAATGGCTGTTGGCATCCAGATCATTTTGCGCAGAAAAATTCGGAACATTTTTTTTTGTAAAAAAATGTGTACCCATCATTGATATTATTTCTAGGTTCAAATCCTGTAACTTCTTGTCACTTTCAAGTTTATACTGTGATTTAATGATTAATTCATTTCAGGCAATTGGTATCCCTGACCATTTGTATTCTTCAACCATGCGCTCTGAATGGAAATGGAACAGTTGTAGTCACATTGGAGCAGTTCTGAAGATCCAACAAACGCAATAATGAAGTGTGCGTACAATGCGTACGTTAGGTTGGTCTCTCGACCTTCTTCTCTCCTGGATGATTCATCATGCCACCCTCTGTGACTCAGTAACCTGGGGCACCGCTTTCGAAACTGAATTCATCGTTAGGCGCGGGTTCGAGTCTCGCATAAGGCCAGTGTTTTTAAATTACCTTTCACTTATCATCACTCCATAGTTTCATTATCATACAGCTGCCCATTTGTACTCCCAAATAAACTAGCTGTTTATATAATCAATTAATCAGTATTATTCATTATATTTATATCTGAGCCTATTTCTAAAGTTTGTACTACTCGACTGTGTATAAAGCACATCAATTTTAATAATTATTCAATATATATTTACACGAATATTTCAATTTGGTTCCAGAACAATTATTATTTAATTATGTTGGTTTTCAGCCAGCGGCGATTATTATATCATTGAACGATCCTAGCTTAAGCTCTACTTATCAATTTAAATTCACTTTTAATTGCAATCAATCTACGTTCTATGTGCGTGTGACCTGAATAACTCTCAAGGGCTTTTCTTGTCGGTGGTGAAAATTGTTTGACATTTGCAATCGCATAATTTGTTCTCGACTATTTTTTTCTACTCAATTCGTGTATCCAGTTTGTTTGTTATTCTAGAACATGTGCCTGATGAACGTGGAACATGGAACATGGAACATGGTATTGCTCATTTCTTCAATTTCGTTACTTTGATGAAATAGTATGGCGACTGATTCAGAGCAATATAGGTGACGACTCGCAATACAGAAAAAGTCGATCAGTTGGCAAAAAGAATTGTGTGAATTTTAATGTTGTTTCGTTTTATGTAATCAACCTCAAATATATTTTACACTATATAGGCTTTATCGTTGTTGTCCTAGGACAAATATCATCAATTCATTGCAGCCATAAAGTGTTCGAAGTCCAACCATAGTCGCCATTCAGAAATGCATTTATATATATACCCTAATAACTTGGCATTTAAGATATCGTTATCATATTCGAGCTTTTGCAGTACCGTACAATAGTTTATAATCAGATTAACCAGTAGATGATTATCCTATTTTTAGTTAATCTGTTAACCAAGCACAGGTTCAAAATGTTTGTTCATTGTTATAGCATTTACATTATTGCCATAATATTGGGTTGTATAAATGAAAAAAAAATACGCTCTTTTTGTCAGTATTGAGTGTACAAAGAAGTGCCAACTGAAGAATCGATACCTTGAGTGACCAGACAGCCTATACTTATCAAATAGCATTCATCTTAAATCGAAGCCTAAACGCTACTTCCATGCCGGTCTATATTATCCACTGATGCAATGGAATTTAAACATTCGTATACATTAGTAAAAAGTAGCCTACTTATTTCAGAGGATTGGTTCATACTATTATGTACGGTACGTCAAGGTATTGCCTTATTCATTTCGTCAACCATGAACATATTGCTTAGATAATTGTTCTGAATAAATGAACTACAGTGTGATCGTTGATACTTTTGTATGCATTACTTACGTTGATTGAAAGAGTTTCTTTGACCGTTGGGCGTGGGTTCGAGTCCCGCATAAGGCATGGGTTTTTGTAAACGTCGTTTCACCTTCCATCACTTCATCGTAGCATAATCACTTGCTCATTCGTACCCCCGTATAACCTAGCTGTTGGTGAGGTCTTTGAGCAACATTAAAAAAAGAGTTGCTTTCCCAAGTGCATTTTTTCTGTAATAAATATTGAGTATACTTAATTTTCATTCAATTTTGTGATAAACAGGGTCAACTAATTGTTTTGAATGTTTTAGAATATCACTAAACGGTGAAAATGTGTAACTTATTCATACCAGCTGAAAACTTCATAGATAAATATCTTCATGATGGAAAAAAATATTGTCTTTCCAATAAAGGTTGCATACAAGCACAACATTACATAGATGAAATAAAGAAATGAATAGATGAAGTAAATAATCATATGCATATGGTAAAATAATAACCAGTGTTTTGTGCAAAATAATGAAGTGCTAATAGTATAGGAGAGAAAATCTTGAAGAAATTCATCTCAGACGTGTTACTCCCCTAACTCGATTGTGCGTGTCACGTACCTGTTCAACCTTCAACCTTTTAGATCCGTGTTGCAATCATTACTAAATATAGCATTAGATTGAGGTCAAGTGCGGTGACCTCGTACAGGGAAAAGTTCACAAAATTTACCTATTTAATCGTTTAAACATACATTTCATCGTTCCAGAAAATCCGTGGTTAACTCAGATAAACATAACAAAACATTGTCAGTGGAATTTTATCGTCCACCGATTCGTACGAGAATCTACTATGTAGCAATTATCATATAATGTCGTTTTATGATCAATAGAAACATTTGCAGATCTTTTGATCACATCCAATATTAAACTTGAGCAATTGGCATATAGTTGTCCCACGTACATCAATGTTGTTCAACAAAGTATCCAACATATCACGTATTAATTGTTCAAATTAGATCCAGATGGACCACATGCATCATCCGTCCTCCAGTAGACATTCTGTTTCTCGACTCTTTCGATTAGGATCAGCTAGGCCTAAAGTAGTCATTTCTACACAAGGTAATAAGCTTATATAAAATTATTGAAATCAAAATCAATTGTTTAGTACCATTGTTATTGTGCAGTTATTTTTAATATCATTACCACAGTTCGAAATATTTTGTGAAAATTTATAAAATGTATATTTTCGTATAGAACCAGAGAATAAATTATGAAATAATTAATTTGATCAATGAAAAATGTATTTTGTAGTATTAAAGTTACCATCAGCCATGAAGTGAAACAATTAGTTGTTTATAAATGTTCAAGTAAAATAATTAATGTATTTGATTGAAATAAAATATTATCATCGGTCGCAACCTACATATTTTGATGTTCATAAATCATCCATGTTATATATATATATATATATATATATATATATATATATATATATATATATATATATATATATATATATATATATATATATATATTGAGGATGATTATTATTTGGGGTATAATCATCGTGTTGAATTAAATAAGACATTTTAATACTTAAAATGTGATTATATTCGACGTTTCAAGCTAATATTTAGCCCTTTCTCAGTATCCTTTCCTTTCTGGAATACAGCATTAGAAACTTTAAAAAAAAAAGAAAAACTTCCGTCAAGAGCACTTTCAAAAACAACAACAATATCAGGATATGATTTGAGATCTAGGAGTATACAGCCACCATGATGACGCTTTAAGTGATCCAACTAGCAGAAAAAAGACCGTCAACGCGGTGAATTTTTTCAATAATATGTTTTGTTTTGATTAATTTTTATTTTACTTCTTGATTTTAGAGAGGATAGTTTCGTTTTGATATAATTCTCGAGAAAGGGCTAAATATTAGCTTGAAACGTCGAATAAAATCACATTTTAAGTATTAAAATGTCTTATTTAATTCAACACGATGATTATACCCGAAATAATGGTTATCCTCAATATATACATCGTGAAAGTTTTAAAACCATCATATATATATATATATATATATATATATATATATATATATATATATATATATATATATATATATATATATATATATATATATATATATATATATATGTATATATATACTGCATATTATGGTGATTTATTCAATTATAGTAAATATTATTTTCACTGTTGTGATTGTAGTTTTGTTAATTAACACCAGAAATAATATAATTTCATTTCTATATTTATTTAATAAGATGTAAATTATAACACTATAAGCAATGATAATTTGATATTCAGTATAGGCTCATTATATAATATTTATTGTATTCACACAATTAAATATTGAATATCAAGATCCTTCGTGTCATACGTATTCCTGTGCCCAGAGTTTTGTATCCCATTCTATATATTAAATAAATATGTGTTAAGAATTAAGGTGTTCACATTGCATCTTCTGTTCTTTGTTTCATTATTGTTTGTTCATTTTTAATAATGACCAGAGGTGCGAAGCGACAATGTACTTATTGTTTGTACTATACTCAAATGAGTGTCTCCTTCCCAATCGTGTCAGTAACAGATTAAGAGGTCGTATTTTCTTGGAATATACATTTTCTTTTTCTCCTCCTTTTCTCTCTACTTATAGCATCGTTACAACAAGTCTGTCATTAGCTCTTGGCATAACTATTTTTAATACAAAATATGTTTAATTTTGAAAATGAAATTTGACAAAACAAAGAATGGCGAATGAGATTATGAAAAGATGGGATGAGAGCCCATTTCATCATGTGGTTTGGACAGTGGGAAGGACGCAGTCGTGATATGCTATCAAGTAAGTAGGCCAGTATTCACTCTAACGAAAGAGGGAAACAACGAAAAATCTCTGGCAGGATGCTATAGACAATGGTTGTAATCAATGACATAGTTTAGACTGAGCGAGACGCATCAAATAACACGTGCAAAGTGAGGCCTTGATGGCATACTTGACCGGCGGGGAGAGGGAATACTAGTTGACACGGAGGGAGATCTGGACACTATATAGGCCTACTGTATGCTTATACACGGCGAAAACGCACAGCACTGTTTTATTTTGATTCTCAGAGGATGCTGAATACAATAACGTGGGTATAAGTCACATGAAAAGACGTAGAAAATATGCTGATCATCATGAAGTACTTTTCTCAGCAGAATTGCCACATCAGTCATAGCAATCAATGAATAGTCATTCATTTGGTATGTCTCGGAGCTCTGCCCATAAGCGTAGCGTGTAACGAAATATTTTCAGTCATACTGAGCACACCAAACCACGTGACTTG
This sequence comes from Brachyptera putata, assembly GCA_907164805.1. Lineage (NCBI taxonomy): Eukaryota > Metazoa > Arthropoda > Insecta > Plecoptera > Taeniopterygidae > Brachyptera > Brachyptera putata. The sequence goes on from OU015463.1 coordinate 39,575,593, forward strand.
AGTTCGCACCCCGCAGATTCCGCGCCACCAAGCGTGATGGCCCAAGTTTTGCCGTCCCATACGTTCTCTATCCTTGTAAGCTCTATGGTTGGAATCGAACCCCAGTCTGCTGAATGATGGCTCAGCGCGCTATCGACTCATGCACCCGTCTTCGTAGCATAGTTTGTATCATCCCAGAGATAATTTTATTCGAGTCTATATACTAAGGGTAAGGTCCAATGCACACGTCTGACCAATGATGTATAAGAGGCGTGTCGCAGGGTACCAGGGTTGTGTTCTAGGCCTTTACCGTGCTGGGATCTTCTTCTTTAGTCACATAATTATCTATTCACTAGGTGCATGCAACAGAAGTTTTGCACGCCAAGTAAAAAGTTGGGTAATTGAAAACAAAACGTAGAAATTAACTTTTATTTTTCTCCATCCATAAAACCACATCCAAGAGAATGTAAATTCTTCCATTTATTGCATTTTATATAGCATGCATTTTTTACCTTCAAATAATTATAAGTATTTATATAATAAAGTACTTTGGTTTTATGATGATACAGTGTGCTATGTAATCAGGTGTTATTAAACCGCAACTAATTATATCTCACTAAACAGGCCATCCATGTTTCTTGTGCAAGTACTATACTAGGGCAATGAGCCTTACTTCTTGGATCGCACCGGATCGCGCTCATCTAGCAACAACACCGGTTCAGACTCATACATGCGTGTATAGGAACTTTGATTCAAGTGTTAAGGGGGGGGGGGGGGTAATTGCAATCAATGGCAATGCGTCTATATGGGAGTAATTGCAATCAAATCAAACGTGTCTATAGGGGAGGTGGGGAGGATTTGTCAGGGGACAATTTGTCTGGCTAGGTAGGTGAGTCTTGGAACATTCGGAAGTAGATTTGAAAATCCCTGGCAAATTGTCCGCCACTCGTCTACGGCGCAGCCCTTGTATACACTATTCACGTAATGTGGAGGGTGACCGGCATGTATCCCACCAGCGTCATGTTGTAATATATTGGTTTGCCGAGATATTAAGATTTACTCATTTACAAGGAATGATAACGTGTCACCACCATTGTGCAGGTTAGTCCATATGTGTTTATAATTTGTACTACCTGATGTGGTTTCATATATGAACCTGACTTATTGACTTTCATGTATACATGGCCAGAAAAGTGAGACTACACGTTTTAAGCTAAAGAGATAGTGGCATACTTTGAGTAAAAAATTCACCACTTTAGAACTAAAAATGTACCTATGAAAGATAAATCATAGAAGTAGGCCAAGTAGGAAATCTGTCGAGAGTATGTCGAAACGATAATCGTATGTTTGTTTGTAAATTTGTAAATATGGGGGCAAAGAGATCAGATAACAGTGCAGGGACGTATAGATCAAGTGAATATGAGAGTCAATACCCATGAAAGGGGAGGGGGTGTCATTTCCTCCTTTCCTCTCCCTTCCTATGCGCTTGGACTCGAAAAAAAAATGGTCGTCGATGTGGTTATTGTTATCAAGAATAACGCGAAGGACAGCCTCTCTTCATCGAACCATCGGTGTATGTCACCTCATGCGTACGTTGTTGTTGTTGCGTGCAACCTAACTTGAATTCAATCAACTTGATTTTAGATCAAGTGAATATGAGAGTCAATACCCATGAAAGGGGAGGGGGTGTCATTTCCTCCTTTCCTCTCCCTTCCTATGCGCTTGGACTCGAAAAAAAAATGGTCACCGATGTGGTTATTGTTATCAAGAATAACGCGAAGGACAGCCTCTCTTCATCGAACCATCGGTGTATGTCACCTCATGCGTACGTTGTTGTTGTTGCGTGCAACCTAACTTGAATTCAATCAACTTGATTTTAACCTAAATTTAATCTGAATTGTAAGGATTCTGAAACCTACTTCCGGTTTGACGAATAGCCACGTGAAACTCAGAGACATTGAGCGGCGTTTCTTGGGCTGTATATCATTCTGATGGTTTGAAAACTGATTTCCTTACTCGTTTCGTTTAGTTTCCATCACCTTCGATGTAGGCTAGGTCGCATCGTTCGAATCATAACAATCAAGATGGAAGCTGGAATATACCAATAATTGCTTTCCGTAAACATCCTGCGAGAAAATAGAATAGTGCGATGTTCAAACCCTAGATCGAACAGAATATAAATTTAATTAGGTGACAAGGAGAAACGATCAATTAAAGGTGAAATAAGGGTGAATTTAGAAAGGTAAATATATAGGGAACCTGCCGGGTTACCTATCAGGATCAAAAGGTGAATGCAATCCGCGAGAAATTAAATTAAAAAGCAAATTTATATGAAGAAATTGAAAGTAAACAAAAAAATTGAATTCAGGCGAATAATTTAAAAGATGGCGTGATTTTTCAACCCCTCCGGTAGCTAACCGTCTGAATTGAATAATATTGAGAAGGTGATTTCGCAAGTGTTATTTTATAATCATGAAAGCAAGTGGATTTAGATGACTGAATGAATTGAAGGAGGCTAAAATAATAATAACAAAACAATGATAATTAAACGATACCGGAACTGTTGTAGCGTCTCTGATGTTGGAGATTGTTCTTGATTTTCTCGAGTTCTTGAGACAATGAATGACGATATCTCAGGTGACAAGTTGGTTGGAGATTCTCAGACTAAATATATATCTTTGATGACACAGATATATGAAAAATGTATATCATTTATACTTATAATACATGTTACAATAGTGTATATAATTAATATATCAAATTGATAAAGTAAAATACGTCAGTGCTCGACTGGCCTGTTTTTTAATGAAAAACTGTCGACACCTGCTGCTCTCGGCAGTCAAACACGAAGTAAAGTTCAGTGACGGCGTCTTGAGGTGTACGAACAACGGTACACTTGCTGAAGGGTTGTGATTGGTCAACGACCTCAAGGTACAACCCTTTCAAAATAAAAAGTAAAAAGTAGCACTGCTGTCTATGAGAAGTTAATAAAATTACAATATATGACAAAAAAGTGAATTTAAAAGAAATACCACTCATATACTGTACCATGCTCTAAAGTGATCAAATTAATTATAGTCAACATATAGTTTCAAATCACAGATTACAATAGAGAGAACAGTATGGGAAAGTAAAGAAAGGATTTTAATTCATGAAAAATTAAAAGATCTATAGGCATCGTATACTATTACAATATCAATACGAGATCAACTTGAATTGTCGAGTAAGACGCTTAAAACGGAGCAGGACACAGCTCTTATTCAACCAGCAATATATATTGCATCACATTTCGATAAAATATATTCGTCGCAGGCCTTACTCGAGATTCTGATTTAGTTAATTTCCCAAGCTCACCGTCTCATTAAGCTTTTTGCTAGTAAAATTTCCCATATGATTCGCTTTGGCTTGAACTAGACCTGCCGTCTTACTCGATACTCCGAAAAGCTTCGTTATTTTGAATAGATCGTCGTCCACAAGGACTATTTCTTCGTTACCTATAGTTAACTACAGTGAAATCACTCTCAATATTGACGATTTTAGTTTTTAGGCTAGGTTCACTGGTTCACTTGGGGTGGTGAGATCGCCCCTGCGGCGCCCCGTCCAAACGATCCTATCTTTCATCCATAGCCTTGATTGGGGAACAAAGTTTTTCATCAAGTTTCGATGTGATCAAAAAAAAAGGTTCACTGAAAGTGAAATGGGAAAAGTCAAATAGAATTGAAACGAATAGTTTTATTACCCAGTATAAAAAAATACTATCACATACCAAATTAAATATTATTACTTTTATTAAAAAATAAACGCGATTCGATCATGTCATTTTAATATCACAATGATTACATCATCCACATCCAAATCGAGTTGATTAATGAAGAGTAGGGTTTCAATTGAACGAAAATTCTGGTGCATTTTTCGATGAATATTATTCATGCAAATATTCACACAAACGTCGTTGAGCTAACCTTCCGTCTAGCTCGGTCATGTAGATGAGGCACTGCTTGGAATTGGTCTTGGATGGATTTTTGTTCCGCTCGTTCGTAACCCTAAATATCCTAGCTGTTGGTGGGATCGTTACGGAAACAATAATCATCGTCATCATGGACGTTGAAAGTTCCGCGTTCAATAGCGTTCGAGTTTGAAAGGGGGGGTTCAAAACTCTGCCTTGACCTTTCCGGCAGTAAGAAAAGGAAAACAAGTTTATAGCTTCATATTATTATACGTTCATATTTTATTATAAATATATACGCTATAGCTCTACATGCAATAATATTCCATGGACTTAATAGTCTTCTTCTATACGCACGAAGGTCAACATGCGAAGGCCGGTGAGTCGCGAAATGTGCGGGACGAAAGATTTGACGAAACGTCGAGAAAGCCACAGTTTATTTCAGATCATAAAGTAATATTGATACCATGTTGCTGTTTGATATTAAACACAACGAAACGAAGCCTCGGTGTAGTGAAAATATATTCATTTCGTTAGTTGTGACATGTATGTAAGGATTTTATTATTTTATGGTACTTTTATATAACAGGTACAACAATAAATTGAAAAAATATCTTCATAACCCAACAAGCCTCAGACAAGCTTGACTAAATTGTTCTAGTTTTTATGTCAGAAGGCATTTTTCATACTCACTGCAATGATAACCAAGATCTATGGGCGTTGGGTCCAAATATATGTTATGGAAAATCGAGGCTGAAATAGTTTCAATGATCACAAGTTCACAACACATACCACAGTTTTTCTTGTCATCATCAAGTTGAGTGGTGAAAATATATCCGATTGCCTTCCATTGCTCATAATAACTGCCTATACAATATACATCCAATTCAGGTATATAGTCAGGAAATTCAGGAAATAGTCAAATACTTCAATTTTGTAGTGAAATTAAGCAAAACTGTGTGTGTTCACTATAATTTTCGTATTTGTGGAATGCCGAATCGTTGAGTTCTTGACACGTTTCCGACTATATGGAAGGATTGAAATTTGAGGAGATTTGTGAATTTTGTCCCTGAAGCATAATTCGTATTGCTATAATTATGTAATTTTTTATATTTCCCTCAGTATTTCCTATCACAGTTGCATCAAACTCAATACCTAGGAATTGAATATAGTTTTGAATATTGAATAGTATATCCTCCTCTAGTTAATCAATCTATAGTATAAGAGGATTCCTCTGCTTCAGGTGGACATAACGGAGATCGTCAGGAATTATTACACACATATTGAACATATGTCACAAACGATACTCATTTGTTTATTGCACAATGCATTTATTGCGCGAGCTGTAAAAGATTTACAACAATTTTATGTTCATTACGAGCTAATTAACAAAGAATTCTGCGAATAACTTATTTTGCAACATTCATGATTACCATAGAAAATATAGGTATAGAAAAGCGAGATAGCCTCAATATTTCCATTCGTCAGTGGTATATATTATATAGAAGTATTTAACTATGGGCAAGCAATGATACGTAATTGATATGTAGATGAAAATAAAATGATTATCATTTGAGGGCGTCCCCATGCAGTCACCATGAGGCAGAAAGTTCCCACCAGGGTAATTATTTTTGAAAATATTGTGAATATTTATTCTTGATCGACAATATTATGGAAGGTTCTTCTTTGCACTGTGTGAAACAATACCTTAATCCGGAAAGCCACAGCGAATTGTTTATGCTTTAGTTGACACTGAAAATGGTCACGAAACATGCATCTCGCGTTACATACCTAATTTGATTACTTCTTGAGATATTTCATCGTGAAATATATCGATGTGTTCGTGAAACAATTGCCTTTTGGCCTAATTGTAAATAAACACTTCAACCACATGCGCTCTGAATAAAAAACATGGATAAGTCACCCCATTTTACGTTGAAAATCAAGGTTGAAAATCATGGAAAATCAGGATTATTTATTCGTATCAAAACCACAAACAGTTGAGAGTGTATGTTAGAACGGTTGTAGGTATGATGAGATTTAGTTTGTCTGATAAAGGGTAGTTTACTCGACCAACGTATCAATCGTCATCTTCATGCTGACTGTCTACTCATCTACTGGTTTTCTTGTATGTAGCGGTATAACGTATTTTTCAACTAGTTTTTCCAAACATTTCTCAGAATTTTCCACATTTTTTCTCCATTTATATTTCTAATATGCTATTCTAAGATTGATATATCAATAAATAACCAACAATTGAATACATTTTCTTGCCCTTACGTCAGGTCCTACAAGTTAGTGTGAGGAGAACCCAAACAGACATGACAAAGTATCATAAACTTTCAACCACGAAAGAAGACGGTGGTTTGCCAACATTAAAAACATGTCCGTTATGTGTATTACTTATAGCGTTTATTATTGGCTTCAGAGAGTGTTCAATAGGAGGTAAATAATTTTGCAGCCTTGTCTTTGTGATTGGAGGTATCATGCGAACGGTGAGGAGTGACGTTCTGCAATGTTTCCATATTTTCGATCATAAAAAATACTGTTTTGTAGAAATTGAACCGATTGTCGCATTGTTTGAAGAAATATTGATCGTAATCGATATATCGGTCATTGTTGACAACCCATGCATGTGGGCTGGCAAAATCACGTGAAGTCGTAGGCCGTTCGTTGTGAGACGAACGGCAAAATACTTGCCACGGAGAGCGCAGATTATATATATTTTTTTAATTCGGGCTCTCGAATTGGATGACAGTGATATCCAACGTCTCAATAGATCGTCATTGGACGCTATACCGAGCTCTGAAAACCCACCCATAGGCCTACATTTTTTTTATTTCAATGTCGCTTAACGGGAGCCCACCAATAGATAGTTATACGGGGTACGGATGGATAGGTGATAATGAAACGATGAAGAGATGATAGGTGAAAGGAAGTTCATAAAAACCAATGCTCTATGCGGAACTCGAACCCACGCCCGACCTGACTCCAGTTTCTACCTCTAGCGATAATTGACTGAGCCACGGGGGCGACTCTCTCTCTCTCTCTCTCTCTCTCTCTCTCTCTCTCTCTGTATATATATATATGTATATATATATATATATATGTATACAAATAAATATATGTGTTAGTACTTCTGACTATACAGCATTTTTCTATATAATGCTGATTAATGCCGATACTCATGCTTACATGATTCTAATTGATACTAACTTCTGTAATAATGTCAAGGGAACGTGCCGTACGATTGTCAGCCTACGCTGAGTAGAGGATTCCTCAGACGTGGTAATTAGATAGCAATTCATATCAAGTATCACTGACGTAGGTTTCACGTCACAGCCTGCATGTGCAACAATCACTTTTAACAACAATACACGTACAATCATTAAATCATAATGCAATCGATTGATTTATTACGATAAAGGTTATCAACTTCACATTTTTTATTCACCGTTTTATATCATTTGCATACAAAGGCCGGGAAATCCATCTAGTTTAAGAAATATTCATTGAGAGGAATCTGCATACAGTACCATGCTATAAGGAAAGATCATTCATGTCCTTCTTTCATAATTCATTATCCTCCTTTCACTAAATTAACCGAAGGATAGAACAGACTAAACGACAATACGTATTTGGAACTGAGATTATGTTTGATATTGAGCGTGTGGCGGATGGTTAAAAAATTCTGTGTTTGTCGTTTTACGTTTTGCTAATACGATTACAATCCAATTGCTTTGGAAAAACAGGTACGATAGTTGAGTTGAACTTACTGAAGTTACAGAACAGGGTCGGACTGGCCCACCGGGATACCGGGGAATCCCCCGCGAGGCCTCGACCATTTTGGAGGCCTCTGATCCCATACTGGAAATTATATTTATGTAAATGTGATTTCAATTATGATCCCATAATAGTCCATATGATTCAATTACTAAAAATACCTTCGAAATGTTCAATTATCGACTCCAAAACTGTTTGTAAATTGTAAAAATCACGTGAAAAACGAACATGTTTCCAAAAATTCCCTACGGGGTTCCAAACCCCCTTAACACATTCGGCTGGTGTCCAGCTGGGTGGTCATTATATTTATATATAACCTGCGCCCCCCTCCCACCCCCATACACAAGTCATGACGACGTCCCTGGACAGGGTCAGCTGAAAAATACTTGGAAAATGCTAGATACTTATACCTGTCAATACTTTTAACAGTTTACACACCACACGCATTTACAAATAGGCCTAATTTAATGTTTACTATTCAATTTGGTGATCCATCATTAAACTCTATCTGGGGCCCTGATTTACTTTCCCCGGGAGGCCTCTGTGCTGCCAGTCCGACACTGTTACAGAATGATTATTAACCGTTGTATTTCCTCAAATTCAGTGAAAATGTTTCCAGTTTCCATTCAATGGATGGAAATGTGATATTACTATAACCCTGCTATTATCGTCCATGGGCAAGCGAACAAAATATTCGTGGGAAAAATATCGCCGTAAAAAATATCCCCCGAGAACTAGAGCAAAGAGAGGTTTTTGGAATTTGATTCTGAATGTTGTAAATATAGACTACTTTTATTTCAGGTTGAACACTTATATTTTTAACATAAAATTACACTTTTCATTGACTTATTACAGTATAACTTACTAGTATAACATTGACTTATTACGTTGGGTTAGATTGGTTTAGGTTAGGTCAGTTCAGGCTAGGTAGGCCCACTTGCTAACTTGTATAGCCTTCACTTTGTTTCACATTTTTTTTTGGGGGGGGGGGGAATTGTTTTAGTGACACCGATCACGTAGGCCCATATATACTTTCAGTAGCATCAGAAACGAGAGGGGGGTCACATCGCAGGAGGACGGTCATGGGAGGAGGAGGGTCAACTTGAGCCCAAGGGGGAATATGGGAGCAAATTCAAAGTCTTGAATGAACAACTCTGTCTCGTTGTTTCTCTTTGAAACCCACTTATAGTAGTTGGCACTGGCGTTGGAACCGGGGGGGGGGGGGGGGGGGGCAGGGGGTGCAATGCCCCCCAACTTTTGGCCAAGGGGGGGCAAGGGGGGGCAAGAAAGAGGTCTTGCAAGACACAATTTGAAAAGACGAGAAATATAAAATACGAAAAAAATAAGGAAGAGAGAAGGAAAGAGAGAAAAAAGAAAGAGAAGGAAGGAAATATGTAGGGCTATATAGATAGATAAAATCGTACATAGATTCATATTTCACATTGCATAGAAAATCAAATATCAGGTGGGCACCTTCAGTTTTAGGAGAAAATTGATTTCTGCATCTAAATCTCATCTGAAACACGTTGAACCATATTGAAAAAGGTGTGATTTGAAGGAATTTGATGTACTGTTTCGAAATGACAGCTCTGGTAAGCAGTTTATGAGTTAGCAGAAATCAACAAACAACCCTATGCTTCTTCCAGATGTAAATTATTCATTACAATTTTTGTAAATTTTGTGAATTTTCAAAATTCCAACAGTCGTAACAATGACAATAAAGTGAAATGGAGAAAGAGAACTTCCAATAAGGGTCGTTTCTAGGGGTGGGCAAAGAGCGTACCAGCCGGGGGCGTCAAATTCAAGGGGCGCTATCGGCGCACATTTGTAAAACTCTATCAATAATAATATTCCATAAATCATATTCTATTTTACTTATGCATTATTGGGTGGAGTAAATGTTAATATTCGAACAGCATTTTTATCGAATGCTATAGATTAATTTAACGTTTTATTTTCTTGGATCAGCCATTCAGCAGAACTAGCTCTTACCACCCCAGAGAATTCATGAATTCCAGAAATTTCCTGTAGTTCCCAAACCCGTAGAATCGTATTGAAAAAGATGAATTTTCGACAATTTCCCTGCGGGGCGTGATTCCTCCCTCACTTGCATTCACTTTCACTATGTGCATACAGTTTTTGGGGCTCATAGTTGAGCCCTTGCCCGTGGCGCTAAAATGAGCCAGAACGACCCTGCAGTTACAATAACTATGATTGACAAATATCAGTTGGGCACCTCCAGTTCTTCAAAACAATTAATTTTGTCATCCAAATCTTATCTGAAACACGTTAAATGTGACCGGCACATGCAGCGTAGTGGTTAACGCGCTCGCTTCATGTGATCCGGGAGACGAGGGGAATTCCGAACCCAGTTCGATCCCCGCCGCCGGCCATCTTTACGGAGGTTTTTCATGGTTTCCCTCCGCAGTCTAGGCTAATGCCGGGATGGTTCCTATACAATAAGTCGGCCATGACCGCTTCCTTCCCACTATCCTTCTCATTACCCAAGAACCTTCATCTCATCATCCCATCATCTCATTAATCATCCATCTGACGCCATTAGATCTCAGTTATCATAACAGTGCGTCTTTAAACCCAATATATATATATATATATATATATATATATACGTTAAATGTGTTGAAAAAAGGGGTTATTTAAAAAATCCCCTGCGGGGCCACAAAGGGTCCTTCCCCCCTTGCCCCACGCGGGTCGCAGGCTTCGCGTCAACTGGCCTTTGTACAACTATTCTTATATGGCATTTTCTTTCCCAAACTGAGATCCCCCCCCCCATCTTGGTATTTTCAGTATTTATTCCTTCTGTCCTGAAAAATACCCAAATGTTATTGAATATGTGGCACCCCACACTTCCTTCCTCCGCGGGTCACAATTGTTGAGCTTGCCCCCCCGAACTTTGAAAACGTTCCGACGCCCCTGGTAGTTGGTACATAATTTGTTTGGGATGCACCGTAACTAGAACGATCTGGCTATGAAGTCTTTCTATTGATCTTCCATTGAAATGAAACCTAGTTTGAAGAGTTCAAGTTTTCGAGAAAATAGTATGTATTACCGGTAGCATATAACCACACTCATTTCTAGTGATATTTTGATCGAGCTATAATGAAATAAAGCTCGGCACGCCTTTCAAAGACATTATTTAGTATTTCCAATGCTTGTTGTTGATGGGATTGCGTGTAGAATGTGGACCGTTACGTGTTGTACTCAAGATAATGTATTAGATCTGGACTATTATCTATTATATCCTGACTGTTGACCTGAAAATGCACGGGTAACTCAATGTCCCTAAATGTGACGAACACTAGGAAACGCATGAAAACTATGCAGTTTTGCACTGCATGATAATATAAGTGCTCGCCAAGTTACACACAAATCTGTTGTTTGGTTTGACCTGTGAAGCGCGAAAAAAAACTTCCGTCTTTTCAAGTGCGGTAAAATTTCAGTCTGAAATAAGAATTTATCAGAGTGAGGAAAAACGGTTTTATAAAGATTTCATTCTTCTCACATTTCTCATCAAATCTTCAACAACATGTTTCCACAAAATAGATTTCATGAACACAAACATAAAATACCATAACATGCACATTCATTTTTTTTTTTCAAATCACATTGAAACCCCTCAAACACAACAAATTAAAACAAAAGTATAGCTCATTGCGGGCCTTTCTCACACTTTACCTCCTGACACCCTCGCGCAAGTCTTGGTTGGGCTTTCCCCCTTTCACTTTGAAAACGTCCCGACGCACCTGCGCTCCACATACAGACACTTGTACGATGTCATTATCAACAGCCTGGCACCTCCACCAATATATGTGAAAGGAAGTAGCAAACTATGTAAAACTAGAGAATGAGTAATATGAATATATATATATATATATATATATATATATATATATATATATATATATATATATATATATATATACATGTATATATGAAAGTATTGAGCAACTTTTCCTCATGGATGTGAACTATTACCGATATATAGGAATACTACTGTCGAATCATAAATATGTATCCACTCTGGAACTAGAATCTGGGACCTCTTGGTAGTGGCATAGCCAGGGGGGGTTAAGGGGGACAGTTGCCCCCCTGGAAGCCTTATTGCATGTCTGGCGCTGGTGATGAAAATTGAGCTGTCATTCATAATTATCATTTTCCGATGTATTCATAAGCATATCGCGGAAGCAATTTCCTAGAGTTCCATATAGACAGTAATAATACAGATTTGCAGCTGGTGTTTGTGTCATTCTGTCGCATTTGCGGTTCCCAATACAATGCGGGGAATGTGAATTTTCTCGGTCTCTCATCGCACGGCGGCGGTGGCCTCACCCATAATTACAGCGCCCTAATGAAAACATGTAAGTTGACACGAAACGTCTCCTTAATTAGAGCAGAACTGTCGTAAAGATTGAAGGTAAATGGGCATTATCGGCGTTATTAAGGGGAGTTAATTATCGGTGCCCATTTGTGACATACAATTCATGATAACACTCTATAAATCGAATTATATTTAGTTTACATTATTGGTTGAAATAGATGTTTTTATTCATATATCGCCATTAATGATGGATCAATTTGGCGTTGTATCTGCTTGGAACAGACATTTAGAAAAATTAGCCTCCTTGCCACACTAAAGAGTTCATGTATTATATTCGAGAAATTTCGTGTAGTTCCCAAAACCCCCGTAGAATCGAATTGAAAAACATATGAACATCGAAAATTTTCTTGCGGGGCTCAATTCTCTCCTCACTTGCATTCACCTTCACTACGCGCACTTAGTTTTGGGGTCTTTACAATTGAGTCCTTGCCCGAGGTGGTAAAATGACACAGAGCGACCCTGCAGTTATACAATAACAGTGATTGGCAAATACCAGTTGGGCACTCTCAGTTCTATAATAGAATACATTTTGTGCATACTAATCTTATCTGAAATACGTTTAACAATAATAAAAGTGTATAATTTCACGAAATTCCCCGTGGGGCCAGAAGGATGATTTCCCTCCTTGCCCCCCACGGGTCCCAACTTCGCAGTAACTGTTCTTACATGGCATTTATCATTGTATTTTCATATAAACGCAGACTTCGCAGTCTGTATGACTTGCTCTAGACTTCGCACTGATATTATAATTATTCATGCACATTTTCATCAAGGGTTTATGCATGGCGCTCTTTCAAAATTCTTGCTCCCCCTGACCTAATATCCTGGCTACGCCACTGCCTCTTGGTTTGGTGCCAAACCTCTGGCCAACTGATCTTAGCGGGCACCCTGAAAAATGAATGAATGAAAAATGTGTCACTGAACCCAGGACCTCGTGGTGTGATCCCATAGGTCGAACCATACCTTGAGTTTAGCAGGCACCCAGATTCAAGACGACAGTTGTTGACACTTTTATATGACACGGCAAATTTGAGAAACGACTCTCATGGGCTATGTCTTGACGGATAAACAGATTCCCAGGTGTAACGATTGTACGCTAGCTAGCACAGGTCCTTCTGTTTTTTTTATCATCATTTGTGCTAAGGATTATATCATCCATTACCTATATCGAATCATGAGCATGTGCCTGCTCTGAGACTGAACGCAGGGCCTGTGGTTTGACTCCAAAGTTCTAACCGACTAAGCTAAGCATTTAGGTACAGTTGAAGTTCCAGAGTGAACAGATTTTCGCGATATGACAAAAACGTTATTTATATATATATATATATATATATATATATATATATATATATATATATATATATATATATATATACACATGAATACATGCGTGTGTGTATGTATTCAGTTTTTATCCATGGCTATTTTGATGAGTTATATGATTTATGGGTTTAAAAATAGGATGTAATTATTCGGTTCAACTATTGCCCACTGGCGTTTGTGACCAAATGTTTGTGGTTTACTATAAATGAAAGTGTATGTACATTTCGTCCAAACTTGTCACTTGGAGTTAGTCAATTAAGTTTCAAGGCTGTTGCAATGGAAAAACAACATTTCAGAGAATAATAAAATGAAAGATAAGTAAATAATTTTATGAATAAAGAAAAAATCTAATCAGCATTCAAAGCTCAAATCAGCATCAATGTTTCTAATTAAGGCTAGGATAAGTTGAAATGTATGGAAAATAAGTAGCAGTAAGTTTGAGACAAATTACGATTCTTGTTTTATTATTGGTCACGTTCATGTCGTATATATGGGTTGGGTTATTCACAAAATGAATGACTAATTGAGAATCAGATTGAAAGATAGATCGAATATCTCATATCGATTTCAAATCGTTCGATTCATGATCATCAAAATGTGTTTTCATCTTTCCTCTTTGGATTCATCGACCTTTTCATTTTCATTTTTTTTTCATTTTCAAATATTTCCATTAACTACTAAGATCTTACTTTAACCCCCTCGGGTTGTTGGAAATGATCATGACTGTTAATTGGAACTCTAATTGGAGATTGGAAATTGGAAATTCGAATTTGGAAAATTGGATTTGATAAAAAAACTCCAAATGGAAATTGGAACTTCATTTGGAACTTTGGAACTGTTGTATTATCATGTTCTAAAGGTCAACATTAAATATCATTCAATACATATTTTCTTCCATTCTTGAAGAAAAATATTCAGAAATCGGATATAATATTTATTAGTTGATAAATTTTAATACACTTGTCATGAATGTTACCGATATTTCCCAATTGATTCACCATGGTTTCAATTATTGACAATCGCCAGGGACGTCGTTAGGATTTGTGTATTGAGGGGGCGCATGTTGAGCACTGGACGCGCGCTGAAATGGGGTCTGGAGCCCCACAGTGAATTTTTTATATCATTTTTGAAGTGATTTTGTCGATTTACAAGCAATTTAGAGGCAAATAATTGAATCAATATGGATATTTTCGAAGTCATTTTCAATAATTGAATCATGTAGATTTTTTTAGTCATTTTGAGACTTCCCCCCCACCCAAAGCCCCGCAGGGAATTTTGTGAAATATGGTATTTTCCAAGTGATTGTGGCAACCTACAAGCAGTTTTGGAGGGTAATAGTTGAACCATTATGGACATTTCCGAAGTTATTTTCAATCAATATGCTAGCATTCTGGACATTTTCGAAGTTTATAGTTTCGTGTTATCTCCCAGCAGAATATTTCATTGTGTGTTATTCGTAGGTCAACACGAGTCAAGGCCTGGGCCTATATTTTTTTGAAGAAGGATGAATTATTGGTGGGGCGCAAATGACGATTGTTGGGGCGCGCACCCCACCTTGGACCCCCTAACGACGTCCCTGACAATCGCACACATTATTGTGAACAATATATGTTGTATTACATATAGTATAAATTGTTTTCCCATATCCCAAAATATTATATTCTCAAGACAATATGGAAAGTCACTATTTTATACAAATAGTACAGGATAACGCTCATGACATGAAAGTAACATTCATGAGCCGATAGTAACATTCATGATGTTAAGCCGATGCACATTTATTTACCAGTGATCATATAAGAAAACAATATTGGTTTGATGAAATAAGTTAGATTTGAAACCAATACGCGTGATATCTTGTAATTCTTATAGATGTAAATAGAAGATTTGTGTAAAAGTTTGCGAGTTCTCGTGAGGCATTCGAAGTAGTGCCTTTGCAGCCACTTTCTGCGATCGCTTCTTATATTTGAGAATGTTCCGTTTCTGTTTATCTAGAGTATCTTCCATTATCTCAATATGTTCTCGAATATTTTCATTCTTATATATATATTTAGCCGCTTTTTCTGTGATTTGTTCCTGCGTACTTCTCACCTTTCACTTATCTTCCTTGCAATTTAAAGCAGTACTTCCTTTAAACTTGGAGGTGAACTGTTGTAGTCGTTTTTGTTGTCAAAAACCTTGCGGTTTCAATTTTCGCAGTTTCCAATATCGATCGTACGTTTCGAGTGCTGCGAACTGCAGTCTCGAGTGATGCGAATAGCAATGTAGACATTGCTGACAGAGAAGCACTGCGTTGCCATATTCTAAGGTCAGCAGGCAACCAGGTATACAGAACCGGTTTACAGGTGTTCTAATGTGGCAGGTTGGGACTTTAATGCCTCACTTCTTGAGTTCAAATAACAACAGCATCAGATTCCATTGCACAAATAGAAACTCCATCATAATGCGACATTGAGAGCACACTAAGCAGTCGAATTTTCTTATTATTTCATATAATTTGTCCCACATCAGAATTATAGATGACCACAGTCCATCATTTTTTACGCGATCTAGAACTAGAAAGTGTTATGAAATAATTTGTAATCAAATGGTTCATAATAATACCAATATATGAACTGAATGTTTGCTGTATCGACTTTGGCACATTTGACGAAACAATGAGAAGTAGTGTCAGTTTCAAATTGAGAAGTGGAATAAACCTTGATGTAATCAACGTAATGCATACTTACTCCTTGTTTCACATTCTGCTATATCCTCAGCGAAGACGTGCCGCTCTTGGTAGCTCAGTCAGCTGAGGCACCGCTTCAGAAACTAAAGTCACCGTTGGGCGTGGGTTCGAGTCCCGGACAAGGCATGGGTTTTTGTTGTCGTCTTTCAATTATCGTCACTTCATAGTTTCATCACCTGCTCGTTCGTACCCCCGTATAACCTAGCTGTTGGTGGGGTCGTTAAGCAAACGATAATCAATCTCCTCAGCGAAGACAGACTTGATCCAACTAGACTCGACTGGATTAAATACATTAAAAAGATGTATCAATCAATTTTAATATTTCAATCTATAAATATTGCCGTCAGTTGTTTGTGTTGTAAATTATGACGGTTTGTAAACGAGGCAGCGGTGCAGCGGCCACCGATCGTGGCATACTCGAATCGTGGAATGACGAAGGCTCGAACCACCCACGCGCTGGTGGTGTGGGATCACGAGGACGGTCGCTCGGAACGTCTTTGTATCGTATATACAAGCACAGCGCTAGAAACGGATTGGTAAGGGGGGGGGGGGAGAGGGAGGTAATACAGAACGATTCAGCTGTTAAGCACACTGACTGCACACAGTCGAAGTCTGTACTCCCAAGACGTGAGTCGGATGTTGTTGTATGTTTCGTGTCGATTAATGCACATGCTTCATCTGTGAGAATCGTCCGCAAATCGATTCTGACACTTCAGTATTATATATATACATAAGTACACGCGGTATCATGGAGCTCGTACAAAGATTGTTGTAATAGGAGAATGTTATCATTTCAAGACAGTTGATATATGAATAATTTTATAAAGTAAATTACTAAAACCGTGTGTTTGTGTTTGTGTACGTCTTAATAACATAACATAGAGATTAATCTGTGTTATTGTGCTAATTGTTGTAGTTCCAATGTCTGGTGCGCTTGACGATTTGGAAAAGAGTTGTTGTTATCAGTGTTTGTGATCACGGTGTGAAGAGGAGATAAAATCAGTGTGAAAATGCCAGCCCGACATCGCGTTGTGCTATTGCATTTGCCAAAGAATAAACCCATTGACATTGATTTCCAAGATGTGACTTACACAGTATCAATCGGCAAAGGTAATTTTTAATTTTTAATTTTATTCATCTTGACATGTCGCGATTGACATCTTGACTAAACTGACATTTCGAAAATTCGAACCTATAAGTCTAAATTATGTTAGCAAAATGTCGATTTAAGCATTATCGAAGCTATACCCTGCTCGATGGCAGTAACCTATGCTCGTATCAGCAATGACGAGCAATTAATTCCCACCATTCTAGTATTCCATTTTAGGCATTCACCAAGCTGACTTAATTCATACATTGAAATACTAATCACAGAAGAATAAATTTACATACTTATTAAGAGGACAATGAGGGGCTAGTAAACTTACGACTTACTGTAAGGCAAAAGACTTCATATTGAAACTTGAACGATCAACTCAAAGAAAGCATAGTCTAATAATATTCTTGGGGTGCTTACTATTATTGGACTATGCGAAGAGAGTGCTAGTCTTCATTTGAAGAAACATAGAACTGGAATTCATAAAAACTTGCTTGAAAAATGCAACATTTCAACATTACGTTGGTATTCAACAAATTCAACAAACACTTTATTAATAAAGTGCAATTAATAAAGTGATAGATTATTATCATACGCTTCTTCCTATCGTATTTTTGTTTACTCTTATGGGGAATAGATATGATCTACTATTTCAGTTATTTGCCGTTAATGGTTTGGTTTATCTTTGTCGACCAGAGTACGTAATTCGTGAATGGCTTGTCTTACTACTAATACTACAGTAGTATCACACACGACACTAATAACCAAAGTACTTCATGCTTGATATCTTAATTAGGTCATTTAAATGGACAATATTAGTAAACAATCATCACATTGAATATATTCCGGTAGTCTGAGAGTTGGTCGACCTTTTCTCTTGATAATCTTTCACATATGCGTGAATGCGAACATTCACCTCTCATCTCATCCCTGCGTGATGTGCTACGAACTGCCGAGTTTGGCTTGCTTTCTTCCTCTGCAGTACAATATTATTTCGGTTATTCATAACATATGAAGGAATGGGAGATGATTCAATCATGTTCATTTATGTTCAGTGTATATGTAATTTCATTGAAAATGTGTCTTCTATTTCTTTACACGACATGAAAACTCGAAATGATATCATGTATCCAGATCTACATGTTGGAAACAATAATACACAGACATGTATATATATATATATATATATGAAGGGATATGAAAGGATGAAGGGAGAGATGAAGGGGAGGATGAGGGGATGAAGGGAGCAATATAGCTCCGGAAACGTTAGGCAATTCATTTAATAAAGCTATTTTATATTTGAATTTGTCATTGTTTTTATAATACGCGTTGAAAACCCTGAAGCAATGTGTAATTATAATATTGAACGCGAAAGTTTAAAGAACCTGATATATATATATATATATATATATATATATATATATATATATATATATATATATATATATATATATATATATATATATATATATATATATATATATATATATATATATATATATATGCAAATATATAAATATATAAATAAATATATATAAATACCGTATATATAATATATATAAATATGAATATTATTGAAGTATTTTCATTATCCATTTATCATTCATTATTTACGTTTTTCTATGTATCGAATATGTTAATATTGGGTTTAACGACGCACTTGTACTGATGACACTGTACTTTTGGCGTTATAATGAATATGTATGTATCTCATATATATATATATATATATATATATATATATATATATATATATATATATATATGTATATATATATTATATATATATATATATATATATTTATATATATATATATATATATTATATATATATATATATATATATATATATATATATATATATATATATATATATATATATATATATTTTTATATATAACTTATACACATTTTTCAAATGATAGATAGCAAATAAAAGGCCGCCTCAGTCAACTATCGCTAGCGGTAGAAACTGATGAAGTCACCGTTGGGCGTGGGATCGAGTCCCGCATAAGGCATGGGTTTTTGTGAACGTCCTTTCACCTATCATCACTTTATCGTTTCATTATCACCTGCTCATTCGTATCACCGTATAACCTAGTTGCTGGTGGGGTCGTTAAGCAGGATTAAAATAAATGATAATAATAGATAAAAAAATATAAGAGTTGTGTAAATATATATTTTTGCTCATACAGACCCTATATTAAAATTCATATATATATATATATATATATATATATATATATATATATATATATATATATATATATATATATATATATATATATATATATATATATATATATATATATATATATATATATATATATATATATATATATATGTCTTATTAAATATATTATTTAAATCTTCACGTTCATTACGAGTCTTGAAGTTTGAATCATAGTTTGAATCAGTGACCAAGTCCCAACTGATGAGTGATGGATGCATGACTAATAATTATTAGTGATGAGCAATGCAACTCCCGGCCTGCAACACTAGACTCGGTCATGACTGTCTCGTTACTATCGTTTTACTGACAGATCTGTCGAACTGACAGCACATGCATATTCAGCGATTCAATTGATTCAGTAGTGCATCACACATTGTCTTGGGAATGGCAAAGCTTGTGCAAAGAATTGATTTGGGTTGCACACTTTTGTCATTTGCAATCAACTCAGATGTTGTTCCTTTTGACAGGACCGCTCGAAATGATCACTATTGTAGTGAGTTAGGTTTTACTGTGGCTTCTATACTATATTCTGTACTGATGATACTATATTGTGTGATCAAATAACACCTCAACTATAGATGTATGCGGAAAAGTGACTTGAACTATGGATGACGTGCACAATTTATCCGTACTTCATTCATTGAGGTGCTAATTATTTATGCTGTCAGGCTGAAAAAAAATGAGTTCCTCTTTGATCTGAGCTGGACAAGCACATATATACCGGTACGTCATAATATTTTGTTCAAGTGTAAGCAGTCCAGCAATACGAGTGGTATAGGACTTGAATATAGCTGTGCATACGTTGAATCATATAGAATGTAGAAGAAGATATGTTTATTAGGCCAAATCATTTTTCCATTTTTCCTTGTATTCTTTGTGGGTTTTTACCCTATCATGACTGGTTATAAATGAACCGCTTGAATTTGACGCCAAAGTACGACTTGACGCTTGGCAATGGGGAGTGCGATCTACCCGAAACGTCGCGGAAATATGACAAAATTGCAGACAACCGTCTACTCTGCCTGTTTTTTATGGTAAGCGGTCTAATCCTGAAAATAATTTTTATTTATATATATATATATATATATATATATATATATATATATATATATATGTACACATATAAGTTATATTATATTATATAACTTATATATAAATCTCTATATAGATTTATACACACACATATATATATATATATATATATATATATATATATATATATATATATATATATATATATATATATATATATATATATATATATATATATATATATATGTATATATACATACATATATATATATATATATATATATATATATATATGTATGTATGTACCGGTATACATCGTTTATTCCGATCCCATCACGTTGTCACGAGACAATCTTGTACACACTTTGATTGTTATCCGTTAATTAAAACCGTTTCATTCCCCATTCCCCCCATTCCCTCTATTCCCGTTCAATCAGTAACAACACTTTTGAATTATAGTTTTCCGATGTTCAGAATTATATCATTTACTCAATCAATTCCTCTAATTTTATCACGTATCGTTGTGAGATATTATGTATATGACATTATCAAGCAGTGATTGGTATATTCGAATACTGTTTTATACCTAGGTCTAAATGGTTAAATATAGTTAAAATAACTTTCACATTGTTAGGAACGCCTATTGATTGGCATTTCAATGCTGTTATAATGTTCTCCGTTTAAGATGTAAGAATGTTATAAAACTTCCATTTCGATTCTAAGCAGTCTCACTTGGAATTTTTATTACTGTAATCGACTCATTAAACGAATTGCACTTGATGATTACCGCGCAATCACTGTTCTGAAAATATTGAACATAGGCATATTATTCGATTCAATTGATTGGTTTTGCACTTCTGCGAGTAGGCCTACAAGAAACAATCGATTATCTTCATAATATTCTAGGTTTTCATGGTTATATGCCTATATGTTGTCATCCAATTTCTTATATAAGCTTACAACAGTGTGTATAATTCTTTATGTATATAATCTCTCTTCAATTACTGGGTTGCCCAATGACACAGAATAGTATACGAATACATGAAGTAATCTAGAAGATCGAAATAAGAATATAATAATAGATAATTCAAAACACAACAATTTAAAATGATTACAAATAATATTTGAAAATATCAACTAATGAATATTTCGTTTTATATACACAGTTCTTTTGTAAATGTAATAAATAGTAGTTGTACAACAAAATATGGAACAGAATGTTACATGGTTTCATGACGCACTTGCGTGAAGCGGAGTTGAGAGAGAGAGAAAGAGAGAGAGAGAGAGAGAGAGAGAGAGAGAGAGAGAGAGAGAGAGAGAGAGAGAGAGAGAGAGAGAGAGAGAGAGAGAGAGAGAGAGAGAGAGAGAGAGAGAGAGAGAGAGAGAGAGAGAGAGAGAGAGAGAGAGAGAGAGAGAGAGAGAGAGAGAGAGAGACTCTCTCTCTAGCTATTTTGTTCATGAGAATTGTTCGGTTGCTTTGTTGCTTCGGTTGATTCACCTCAATAGGAATTGAAATATAATGACTTTATTACATCATTGCGAAATTCGAATTGCAAATTATTTTTACGTCACCTCAAAAGATTATGAGCAACTATACTGAATGTTTTCACATTTAAGATCTCGAACAGGATATTTAGTTATTATTTTCGTAAGAACGAGGGAAAAAAAGAAAAAAATCGATGATAAATAAAATGACAATGAAAATGAACTTTTCGTCCTTCATGGCGAACAAACGATTATATATTATTAGGGGTTTTACAATCATCAATCGTCAGTGGTTCTACGTTTTTATATTTTCTGCCCATCTTTATTCTTCTACCTGAAATAAAATCAATGCAAAAATTGAAAAATGGAAAAAATCATATAGAAATCCTTGAATATTTTGTTTGTTTGTATGTTAGACAAGAATATTCAAGTGATCCGCATGACATTAGCCAACTGTGGGAAAATTCGATGTAAGAAAATCATAACAAGTAATTAAGTCACTGTGGAAAACTACGGTGAAACGAATGCCTCTGGCTTTCTTCCACGTGGAATATATTATAACGTGTAACCGTAGCCCATCCTTTGATCTGATACAGTCAGTGAATATTACATAAACCAGAATCGGCATTCACTGAAAATTAGAATGAATTAGGTGAATTTTGGTCAAGAACTTCTCTTTCATAACTATGCAATAAAGTTTAATTTTCATTACGCTGATAGGAAAAAAACGCCAGAGTGTTACATAATCACAACCTTGGTCGTTTCGTACAGAAAGTGACCTATTAAAAAGTGAATCTTGCGAACTCGAGAGATTGCGTAAGGTATAAAAATGTAAGCAGGCCAGGTAAAACTATAATTATTCGACAGATCATATGAAAAAAACTGACTTCTACTAGATGAATGAAAGAATGTGATAGGCGTAGCAAATAACTCGTAGAATCTCTTTTATAGACTGTGTGTCAATGAATGACATAGAAGTGGTTTACAAAGTTTTATGGTAGTTATAAACATTTGTCGACTGTATACTATGATACGGCTATAGTTGTAAAATTCAAGACAATATTTTCCGATTCATTGTTGACACTTGACATTGACCATTTGTGTACACAATAAGATTGTGATCTTTTACATTGCCGTGCACTTATTTGTATCGCAATCATACTAACCGGGAACCTGATAGAGTATGCCCGGAAAATAAATGTCAACTAACCTGGGTATAATAAATACCCTCTATGGTAAAACTGTTTCGTGAAGTAGGAGAATTGATCAGTAAATTTCAAATTCAATGTGAGCTTGCTACTTGATTGTGAGAACACATGAAATATGTGTATCTCGTTTAATAAAGTAACTTTTATTATCATTTCCGGTCTAATAAATTACTTCATCGGGTATGCAATAACTTGAAAAAGTGGGAATATATACGTATTTATTTGAATTTAAAAAATATATATATATATGTATATATGAGTGTGTGTGTGTGTGTGTGTGTGTGTGTTTGTGTGTGTGAAGATTTTTTCGTGATCATCAATGATGTAACGGTATATCAATTTATTCTTTAGGAATAATCATGTAGCGTGGGATGTAGAATAACGTATGCCTATATTAGAGAATATATATCTATATAGTGAAGAAGTGGAACCGAAATCTGTTGGAACCTAATGATAGCAGACTTGTACTATTTAAAATTCTAAGTATAATATAACAACAGAGAAATTACATTATTTTGTTTGGGCTTACAAACTATATAAGGAAAAGTTCGATAAACGAATAATTTTTTCAATATTTTTCAAGTTCGGAAGATCATCTGATAATGAAATATCCGTTTCCTGTACTATCCAATTTATAATTTGCTTGTTTTCTCCATACACTTCTAATATAAATAGAATGCTCAATGTATACGGAAATAAACACCATCGCGAATATTGATCATCAATGACAATAAATTGCTTGAAATGGCTGTCTTGGGAAAACGCATTCTAATTTTAAGAATTATTATTGTATGACACGCTTTGGCATAAGATAAAATAAAACAGTCGAGGGTGATTTCGAAATATATGCTCAATTGGTGTTGACTCATTTCGAATGTTAAAGAACAAAAAATTCGTTTTCTACACTCCTTCCTGTCGAACCTCGAGCAGGTCTATATCTATTATCACCAAGTGTTTCATCGTTTGCTCAAGATTCAACGATAGGCTTGTGACCTTCGACAACTTCATCCACTGCTTCCGTCAATAACTTGTCTTCACAACAATTTGAACATTGGGTCATCAAAAGAAAATGAGAAAAAGTCGTAAGCAAACTGTCCAATTAGAACTACATTTGTTGGAGTATATTAATATCAAGTAACGTTTACAAAGAGGAAAACATCATAAGTCTATGTTTTCCGGATGAACGTGTTGGCAAACATTTACTGAGTCGGGTGATGAAGTGGCTAGCACACTGAACGGTCATTCAGGAGACCGGGTTTCGATTCCCTCCATGATCGCCCATCCTGAGTCCTGACAGAGCTTTCATTTGTTTCACTCTGTAGTTCAGGTTCATATAGCAACCGACTTATTCCCACTATCCAAAAATACCCAAGAAAAAAACCTTTCGTCTCGTCATCTCTTCATCTCATTCATCATTCACCATTGCATTCATCAGTTCATTGCGTCGAAGAGTTATTAAGCTCAATGTAAATAAAAAAGAAATAATTATACAAATTGATGGATACTTAATTCCCTCGTATTAATACAGTATATTAATACAGTATAGCCCCAAAACTATAGTCGACAATCAAAATCGACACACATGAAGTAATTGTAACATTAAAGTCGCCGTTGGGCGTGGGCTCGAGTCCCGCATAAAAAAGGCATGGTATTTTGTAAACGTCTTTTCACTATCATCACTATCATCATTTCATTACCACCCGCTCATTAACCGTAAAACTTAGCTGTTGCTGGGGTCGTTGTTAAGCAGCATTGAAACAAATTAACAAACAAATGATATACGATTATTGAATCTGAATAATTTCGTGTCATACGTCTGAAATGTGGGGAGAAGCTATGAGGAGCAAATAGAAAGAAATACTTACCGGTAAAACAAACTATGAGTTCACATCACTATGCGAACCTATTCAGGTTTCTTCTTTTCTTCGTCCAGAACCTAAAACTGTTGTGTCAAGTTATTGAATGTCATTGAGTACAAGTCATGTATTCAATGCTTTTGGTTTGAAGCGCTTAATTTGTTCTGATCTTTTATATCCCTAAAAATACAGGCTGTGAACTATTGAGCCCAATTAGACGATTACCATTGTACAAGGTTGTTGCTTTGAGCATAGAACTCTTTCTGGAATGCAAGCGTTCGACCTCTTCATCCAAAACAATCAGTCATTACTTCATTTCAATACAAACTTGCATCACGATTTACAGGCAATTGTTTTTTTTGGTGAAACAGAAAACGATTTCAAAGAGATGGGATATATCTAATGATAATTTTTTAATATTGCTGTCAAACACGATTTGGTATGAGGTAGTATCTTCATAATCATGTCATTTCAGAAAAGAAGTTTATAAGTGTTTAGTTCAATGAAATAAACTGTTTTGCGTTATACATTTCACAGTATTATATCCCTTCCACAGCTCACGCAACTAGTCTGAATAAAACGATAAAGATTACTTCTTCTTCCAACTGGAAAATATCGAAAAACATTTAGCTACTTTTGATCCACTTCCAGAGGAGTACAAATGTATCGAATGAATCTGAAGAAATGTTCGACTATTTGATAATAAAAAAGAATCGATAAAAAGATGTTGGTTTCTGATGTTATGGAATATGTCAAAATATGACGCTCACTGATATGTAAAACTAAGAGCGAAGTGATACATTTCTTTGGAATAAGTAAGGAGACTGTAGACCAATCAATCCCAGTCGCCTCCCGATACTCAATTTTATAGTTATTTTTGGATGAAAGAATTGCAAATTGAAATCTCTCCAAGCGAACGAAATAGGATTCTCTTCCAAGCTGCTTTTACAAAGTATTTATACAATCATGATTTTCTAGCTCGGTTCAATTATAGTAATATTCTCAGAGTTACTTGTTATTTAGTTGCTCAGATTTAGATCAGAAGAAGAAATTACGGTCCCATTCGGGACCTTGTCTTCATCTCCATCATTCTAGCATGTCACTCGCCATCAGTGAACCTTGTATATTCCATGCAGTTCGTATCTGTGGTGCTATTTGCTCTCCATCAATTTGGTGGTTGCTGGCTTTCAGATAGACTACACCACGTGTATCGGCCTCCTTGTTTACGGACGAATACTTTCAAGATCATTATCTTCCCAAGGTTTTTATTTAATGGCTATATGAAAAAAACTGTTGTTGTACCTTCACGAATATATACTAATTGTTACTCATAACCTGTTTCCGTCCAATTTCTTACGCATTATAACCTAACCTCTTGGAAATACCTACCTGCCTCATCATTCTCGCCCTTGCTCTGGTCATACCGGTATGCAAAACATCGCGTCATCCAAGCTGTTCGCGAGCAATCCGTAATCTGTATACCCATCATCTATAATATAAGACTCACTACTCACTACAATGATAACCAAGATATAGTCACGTTGGATGATTGATTGTAATGAGATGATGGAATAGTGAGATGAAGGTTATTTGGGTAATGGGCAGGATGGCCTTTATTGTAGGAACCATCCCGGCATTCACCTAGGCCACAGAAGGAAACCACGAAAAACCTTTGTATACATGGGAAATGGCGGGAATCGAAACGAGGTCCGTTCTACGCTCAGCTCGCGGTCATAGATGAAGCAGACGTGTTACCACTGTGATACGAGTGCAGATTATAACCATCTGCTAGCATTACACAACTGCACAATTGATTGGTCGTGTTATCACAACATGATGCAATGAGTTGTAGGCTATAGTTGCGGCCACATCGCTTCATGCACTTTAGGGTTAAACTGATTGTTCATCAAGGTTACGGATGATAATGGATGGGACATGAAAGTAATGTTATCTAATCTATGAAAATGAAATGCATTACCGGAACTGCACATTGATGCATTGCATGCTGAAAGCTGCTGTACGAAATGTTTCAACACGCCTACGTCTACAGATACCATCGTTCATGCTGTATTTCATTAGTCATTTGAAACAATTCCAGTGCACAATGCTGCATTTGCGATTATTACATCATAATTGTTCGTGCTTTCCTACCAAAAGGCCGAATAGTGAATTTGAATTGAAATTTCATAAATGTTTTGAGAATGTATATCGTTCTTTGGGCTCAGAATGTGATGAGAATATCTGCAGACCTGTTCAAGAAACAAGATGAACCCAGTCTTGACTTAAGGCGTCCATAGGGCAAAAAGTTCTACCAGCGTGATTATTTGTTGATATTTTGAGGCGCAATCAGCAATAAAAGACACTTTTTTGACACTGCAAATGTTACAAAATCATATATCTCGCGTTACATATATAATTCGATTACTTCTTGAGATATTTCATCGTGTATGGTATCGATGTGTTCGTAAAACAACTGCCTTTGGACAACTGAAAATAAACAGTTCGACAATATGCGCTTGGCATGAAAAACCAGGGAAAGTCACGCCATTTTTTGCTATAAATCGAGGTAACAGCGACTATTTAGGCCTACTTGTATCGAAAGGGTGACAGACATGCTGATGAAATTAAGTGTATCTGCAGATGGAGGAAGGTTTGCTCAAACAATGTATCAAGTCATCTTCACGCTAACTTTCTCCAGGTCTTGTTGTATGTAGCCAAATGGTTTGATATATTTTCCGACTACTTTTTCCGAAATTTTCGTGGAGTTTACAACTTTTTCTCCTATTTAAATTTTTTGATATACTATTTCAAAATTTATGCATCAATTAATGAAAGAATGATACATTTCTGTTGGTGAGTTAATTCTCCTTGAACTCAACTGGACTGAAACGTACAGGAATGCGCTCCCTACTGGACAGATTCATGTAATACTGAACTGAAATACTTTGAGAGCACCCCCTTATCAAATATGAGCAATGATGTCGTTCAGTAGAGGGGCCGTGATGGATGTAGTGCACCTTCTATAATTGCATCTCTCGACTGTTTGAATAGGACAACACTGAGTCATATTGTCCAAGGAGAATGTCAAAAAGGTTGACTGCGCCAAGTCTTGCTCCCAATGCAAATGGTTTTTCGTCGCATTTTTCATTAATATTGCATGCTATCAACTATTCAACTGCTTCGAAGCAATCCACCACTTGTGACAGAATAAGTACAATTTTGCTTCCCCATTATATTAACATAGATATTGATAGTCATATTGATATTACTATCAAATAGCACGGTCACATACTACGAATTTATTAAAATTGCTCCTAACAAGGCCAACATAACCTGGCTGAAACGTCAGCTATTCGATATAATAAAAATAACATGGTAGGATATATATTTTATATATATACACATACTGTGTTGAGTGTTTGATTCTTTATAAGAACGTCTATAGATTCATCCATCAGAATCATATATTGACTTTGGGTCTTGGATTATGATTATAATTATGTCTTGGATTATATATATATATATATATATATATATATATATATATATATATATATATATATATATATATATATATATATATATAGCACGCGCTCTCAGTGAGGCACGTGCTATAGCGACCAGAAGTTTGCGAATAAAAACCCACAGACCGGTTATCATATTATCGCAAATGCAGATCGATAAGCATGAGCTGAACGAATACTAGAACATATCTTGACTTGTTCCTAAAACAGCTACAGCCATATTCATAACGCTTATTGTTCAATATGTACTTTTCTCTATCCATCAATTTGTGATCGGTTGATTCAATCCACAAACTCGTGAATTGGGCTATTTGTAGACGCGCATTTGATTACCAAGCACCATAATGTATTTTGATCCAGAATGAATGTATGAAATGAACGTCCAGTAACATTCCCATATTGCGTTTATTGTTAATTATTAACTGCTGGTGGCCAACGCGGAATAGTATGAATGGAAAAAACTCTATGACTCTATGAGTATATTGACATTTTTTATTGGACTTTGGGAATACTGTTCTCAAAAACACTTTTTATGGGGGAATACATATTAATAAAATTCAATTTTTTTTCCGGGAGATTGTAATTTATTAAATTACCATTACTTGTTCTCAATGCATAATTCCGACATGTACCTTTTCCCAAAGTTCGCCTCACGATCATCAAGGAGTTCAATGAATAGGACCTGTGAGCTACCTTTCTCGCATTATTTCATTTTATTTTTTGCACTGCGTTTTTCCCAGAGGAATTGAGCTGCACAATTACCCAAATTATACTATCACAAATAATTTAGACTGGTTAAAATCTCACACAGAGATAGATTAACCTGATCGAAAAATGATTTCTAAAAGATTACAGGCACGAAAAATACGAATCGACTGAATAGGCCTAAGATGCTGACTTTCTCCAGAATGGATATTATTTATTGATTGATTATTTGACGTTTATTCATACTGATGTCATCACTGGAACCCACCCACATAAATCTGGCATTTTTCGTTAATTATTAATGTATAATTGTTGAAATAGTATATTACAATTTTTAAAACAAAAATTTGATGATTCCGACAAAATTTTGGAAAAACTAGATGAAAAATATACGTCAAATCGTCACACAGAACAAAACCACAGTATAGATAGTTAGCATAGATAGTTACCCATTGGTTGAGTAAACTTTCCTCTAACAGATAAACTAGATTCCATCAGCATATACCCAAAACCGAAAAAAAATGTTTCTGCTTGATTTACAATAAAAAAATGGGGTACTTTCCCTGGTCTTGTAATCCAAGCGAATATGGTTGAACTGCTTATTATTGTAGCTGTTTATTGTGTTGAGTGTAGCCCAAAGTTAGTTATTTTACGAACACATTGATACCATACACGATAAACTGTCGCAAGACGTAACCAAATTACATATGTAATGCGAGATGCATGTTTCGTGACTCGCAGAGTAACATTTTCAGTGTCAACATAAAATATAAACGATAGTAGAGTTACTATCCGGATGAACCCATTTTTGTGATTGTCGTGAATGTCTGAATCAGATGATGTATTTCGTATCTTTCACTGTTCAAGTTTTATTATCATTTATATTTGTGACATCACCCTGGTGGGAACTTTTTGCTCTATGAAAATTGGGGACTAGGCAAATACGCAGCATGTGCGTTGCAAGATGAGTTAACATTTATACGGATTGTACTCGAAAACTCTACAGACCTCGACTTCAAGTCCATATATCAGAAGTAAAAGTATCAAAACGTCTAGTCCGATTGAGATACAAATTTATAATTAGGAAAACGCAGAATGTACGTTGTGAGATGAGCGTAGAAGTATGGAAATCTGGAATTGAAAAATACTGTCAGCTCAATCTACAGACTTTGGATTACCCCCAAACGCTGAAAAACCTTACCTGCAACTTGTTGCTATTCATAGAGCAACCTGTCGCATATAGGCCTACACTTTGCATTACATGTTTTGATCCTGATATTCGATGAAATGTAAACTTGTATTGCGTTTTCTTCGTTATACCTCATCCGATTGTTGTACAAATTATTGAAAATCTGTATGATAGTTGTTTTCATATTCTGTATCAATTTGAAAGCTTTCAAATTTTTTCGTTTTTCAAATATTTTCCCCCTGGGTTATTCTTATGGGGAGTTTCCAAACTTTCCCATTTTTTTTCCGGTAAAACCGTTCAACCGATTTTTCTGTAAAATAATCCCAACCAATTCTGGTGTGATAACAATATTACAAAAAATTGGAAGTTTATTGGGCAATTTTCCTGACCTGTATCCCGCGCACAAAATTGCAAAAAAAAAACATAAAAACGAAGCCCATTTTTTTCGGTATGTGAAATGGAAGTCTTCGTTACGATCATCTAATAATGTGTATCTTTTTAGTAAAAATTTGAATTGATTTCAAGAGATTTTTTCACAACTTTTTCCATCAGCTTTAGCTTGTACGTGCGGTTTTTCAAAATTTTAATATTGATTTTTTCAAAAACGGTTGAACTGATTCGTCTCAAAAAACAAATAATTCTAAAGTGGATGAGTCCGCGTGTTTACTAGTAAAGTTCTTGCTGATCAGACAAACCGTGCGACCTGTGCAGTGCTTGGAATGACGCAGAATACAGCGTAGGCGTAGGATGCAAGTTGTAATGTGCAATTATTCCTCAAAGTAAAATCATTCTCTTACATTCATGATTCCTAGGCATCATTTACCTGTCTCTGAATCATCAGTATCCAGGACAGGTTTCGAGCGACCGTCCCCCATATCCCACACCACTGGCGCACGGGTGGTTCAAGTCTTCTTCTCTCTTGTGAAACTACCATCTTCAAGAGATGAAGGTTCCGAGTGACCGTCCCCATATCCCACACCACTAGCGCAAGGGTGTTTCAAACGTCATCTCTTGTGTGTAACTTATATGCTCGAGAGATGCAGGTTTCGAGCGACCGTCCCCCGTATCCCACACCACTAGCACACGGGTGTTTCCTTCTTTACTGTCAATCTCAGAGATACCCCTATCGCGCTTTATTTAGTACAAACATTACCTCCTGGCACAAATTGTCGCATGGTGCTGCTAGTTTTAAGCGATCCCAGACCAAATTTGGCAGATCAATTAACCACAAAACATGCATCTAGCGTTACATACACCATTTGAGTACTTCTTGAGGTATTTTATCGTGTGTGGTATCGATGTATTCATAAAAGAACTGACTTCGGGCTAAGCTAAAAAGAAACAGTTCAATCACATGCGTTTGGCACACAAGACCAGGGAAAGTAGCGTAATTTTTTTTCGTAAATCGAGGTAACAGAAACTATTTGTTTGTATAAAAACGGCCATAGTTGTGGTGATAAAATTTAGCTTAGCTGATAGAGGAAGGTTTACTCTACCAACGTACCAATTGACATCTTCATGCTAACTATCTATTGGTTTTCGTGTATGTAACGGTTTACCGCATTTTTCAACTAGTTTTCCAAAAAACATTCGGAATTTCCATTTTTTTTTTTTTTTTTAATTTTTATTATACTATTTCAACATTGATACATCGATAAATGACAAAAAATCTGACACATTTCTGTGGGTGGGTTCCCCTTAAGCGATGAGGAGTGTTTGTGGGATTCGGTATGCAAACGATAGGATTTTCTAGCTGTTACCCCTGAGTAATGTTTCTCAATGATTCTTTCATATTCCATCAATATATTACACACAAAACTAGTTGATGTCATAAGTTAACTCCCACTTGATAAATTTTCAAGTGACTGCATGGTTTCCCGCGAATCTAATAATATCGCATATATTTTCTCTCTACTGCTTTTTTTTTTTTTTTTAATGTTGCTTAACGACCCCACCAACAGCTAGGTTATACGGGGGTACGAATGAGCGGATGATAATGAAACGATGAAGAGATGATAGATGAAAGGACGTTTACAAAAATCCATGCCTTATGCGGGACTCGAACCCACGCCCAACGGTGACTCCAGTTACTACCGCTAGTGATAACTGACTTAGCCACCGGGGCGGCCTCTCTACTGCTTGTAATGAACACGGGATTCACGTAGATTTGTCGTACATTACACCATAATTTTCACAAGATGGTACAAATCGTAGTAGAATTCTTCCTAATACGCCCACAATGCTTTTTCTAACAGGAATGCTAAACTAATATTGATATTCTCCAATTGTTGTTGACTCTCTTTCAACACTACCGTTGGAAAGATCATTGTACTCGGTTGTTGAATGTGATTGCTACAACACACAGAAAATTCTTTATTTTCAATTTTTAAATTAATTCCATTCTGAGATATTGTTCTGATCATTCATAAAAGCCTAATAGTAAATTTTATACTAAATGTTACACTGATAATTATAAATAATTGTATATGCTATTAATAAATTCATTACATAAATCATTTGAGAACACATTTTTTTCAGCCATCATCCAAATTTGTGTATTCTATTTTTATTTTCCATTTATCAAAATTCGATCAGACAAGTTCAGATATATATTGTCATATAAGTGATTTTACATTACATATTTGTATGCCATTCGGGCCAGTCTTTTTGAAAAAAATGGATCACCATACCGGTATTATGTTTTCTATTTATCAAATATATATAAATAATACCAGAAACACATTGCTGAGAATCACGGCTTTCCATAGATTCGCTAAACTAAATGCAGTGTATCTTGCATGAGTCAAGGTGTGTATAGTTTTCGATTACCAATATACTATGAATATATTTATCGATATATTTCTTTCCTCCAACTTTGAGGGCGCACTACATGTCATCATTCTGCGGCTGTACAAACCAAATGGAGAAATGAATCAACTTCGAACATGATCGCCTAGAAATTAACCGTGCACTGATTTCCGTTTTATATTAACTTCTTTCATTTTCTTCCGGTAGTAATTCTAATTTGGTTTCAAAACATTTTTTTACATTTTCCATACCTCCACGCTCATATCAGAATACATCCATCAGCGTTTTCCTGGCCTAGTATAACTTATGATATCATGTATATGATGACGCCAATAGACCTGAATTATCATTACAGTTTCCTCCGAATTCGAAATAAATTTCGAAACATAAGTATTTATCAGATTTAAACACGGGAAGTCGAAACATTTTATTACAAAATCAATGTCTAGTTTTCCTTGAAATATACACCTTATTTCCTAATCCACAATAATGATGTTACTATACATTATATATTATTATAAATTCAGAGGAAACCGAACACTAATTTCCACTCTCTCTTCACAGAATTCAAGGCTAAGTAGGTGCTAATCATAGATCTTCTTATTCGATTTTAATCTTGACCTTGGTCAGTAAACTACGGTTACTATAATATTTATAATATATATATATATATATATATATATATATATATATATATATATATATATATATATATATATATATATATATATATATATATGAAATTTGAGTTCTTCAAACTTTCGCGTTTAGTGAAACATTTTTAGGGATTCAACGCGTATAATTCAAACACAGGCGAATAAAAATATAGTGAAATATAGTAAAGAAGTTTTCGTGTTCTTTAAATAGTGTGTGAGTGCACAAGGACATTTGACAATAATGTGTTTCCTCATTCTGGGGCAGTCGACAGTCATTGGTTAATAATACATTATATGTGTTTCAATTATACGTGGAAATTCCCTGAAAATGTTTCCTGTATCTATCTCTATATATATATATATATATATATATATATATATATATATATATATATATATATATATATATATATATATATATATATATATATATATATATATATATATATATTATATATATATATATATATATATATATATATATATATATATATATATATATATATATATATATATATATATATATATATTATATATATATATATATATATATATATATATATATATATATATATATATATATATATATATATATATATAATATATATATATATATATATATATATATAATATATATATATATATATATATATATATATATTATATATATATATATATTATATATATATATATAGATATATATATATATATATATATATATATATATATATATATATATATATATATATATATATATATATATATATATATATATATATATATATATATATATATATATATATATATATATATATATATATATATATATATATATGTGTGTATATGTTTGTAGTATATTTGTTCTATCGTTCATCAAAAATGGATCACTCCAAAAAAATACGTTATTAGAATTTCGTGGTCAATACAATTTTTCAATACCATATGAATGAATTGAATTATTAATAATCTCAATCACACTTACTGCGAATATTTATAATATTTTGTTCAATGAAAACTTATGATTCTGGTGAGAGAAAAAATGTATCCATATATTATATGTATACATATAGCTTTATGTATCTATATGTTTGACATGAAATGGAAATTAATTCATTATCACTCCGCCCTGATCTTGACTTTCGAGTGAATTCCTCTGAAAGAACCTTTACGTTTTTTTTGTCAGTAAGATCAAGGATAACCAGTGTCACAAACCCATGGTGAGATGATGAATTTCGTTTCTAATTCAATAATCGATTGCATGTCTAGAATTAAATACGTGTGGGCTCGACTTCACATTTGCTTCTCTAGCTCCTTCTATTAGAGATGATGTGTAAATTTAGGCCTATGTGATTAACGAGCTAGGTCAAGGGGAACAGCACCATGTGAAACTACATATTTAACATTTTTCAACTTCAGAATGAGAAATTATGAAATAATAATCGATTATTGCTCTTATTGCATCGTATATATTTGCATGGTTATAAAATATAATAAGATGTTAAGTAGGTCGAGGGCCAGTGCCCCTACACCCCTCTTATATTATATTATTATTTATTATCAATAATAAATATTGAAGACCACATCAAGTGACATTTTAGCGTGGTACTCATTCTTACATTCAACATTTTCATACCAAGACAGACTAAGACGCTACTTCGGCTACTAACGAATCTAGGAAGTCGTGAATCTATCTCTGCAACATTTTTCGGGTACTATTTTTATCTATTTGATGAATTAAAAACACTTATACAATCATTCTCTTCAAAATGGTTTGTCCGAATTCCATACAAATTCGTGATACGTGTGTGTCATTTTTGTACTAATATTCAGGGAAAAATTGATTTTTTTAGAGAGTTTTTATTTTCACATTTTCTTGCCCAGCCTAATGTTATAGGGTTTCTCGAAACTTTGAGATGGTATTTCTCAGAAATTGTCCAACCGATTTATCCCCAAAGTTTACATTACTAAGTTGGATAAGTCCGCGTGTACAGAAGAAAGTTTAATTACGATCAGTCGAACCCGGCGACATGTGCAGTGGGTACAAACATAGAAAACACACAGTCAAAGCTCCATAAGAGTGCAATGGAGGTATTCGCTATCGATCAGCTGATATCTGATGATTGTTTTTGTTTGTTTGGTGAGAAATAACATGAGATTTGTTTATACACGCTCATTGCTCAGTAGGCCTATGTATCAGTATGAAAAATTGAGAAAATAATAATTGTACGTTCCTTCATTGTTTGTTCATGTTGAAAGTTGAAACAGTATTTGAAGATGTTAACTTGGTTTTCTTTGCCCAGATTCACAAAGAATTTCATCTCTTAGAATGTTCCAAGTTATAACAGTTTTAGGCCTCATCACCAGACTTGGTTATAACTTGTATTCACGAAAAATGTTGAGCAAAAGTTTTAGGAATGGTTTGTTCTGAAGTTATCACTGGTCTTGATTGGTTTTAGTCGAGATATAACCATAGACATCATATAGTTGAATTAACTAAATGATGTCTATGGATATAACATCACCTCGCAATTGATTTCGTTGATTATGGAAATTTTCCTCACTCAAATTCACTCAGTACACGTTACGAAGATGAAATTCGATCCTAACCCCACAATCGGGAAGTTCAACTGACAGCTGACAGAATTAGCAGTAAACAAAATGCAAAGCCTTCTTGATGATCAACATAAAAAAGATTCGCAAGAATCAGGAGAAAACGAACGTAGAAATATGTAGAACGTATTTTATTCTTTCATTCTGATTTTAAATATTATCTACTTGTAGAAAACAAGTAACTGATTTCCATATTGCGTTATTACAAACTAATTGACGTCCCACTCTTTGGTGTCATTGGTTGACAGTCGAAGACAATGACTTCACAAAGCCACGGCACGGTAAGTTGGGGTTAAAGGAAACACCAAGATAAAATTTCTTTGAAATTCTTTGTGAATAGGGTATAGAGATAAAACCGTGCTAAAGTTAGAACGTGCTACCGGTATCTCGGTTTCAACATGGAATGGTTTAAGCACTAAAATGTCTCAAGATAAAATTCTTTGTACTCAGGCCCGGTTTTACGAATTGATAGTTAGTGGAATAAGCAATAGTTGGCGGATTAACTCGTTATCACCATTGGTTACAATATGTTATTTTCGTACCTACAACCGAGGGGTTAACAACTCCTGAAATCAGGTGTACACTTGCCATGAAATCCCATGAAATCACCTGAAATCACCTGAAATCCCTGAAATCACTGAAATCACTTGAAATCCCTGGAATCACTTGAAATCCCTGAATCCCTTGAAATCCCTGAGATCACCCGAAATCACCTGAAATCTGAAATCAGGTGTACACCAAATTTTCGAGTTGTAAACCCCTCGCCTGCAACTAATAGTTAAGATTCGTAAAACCATGCCTCAGTCGGATAACTAAATTACCCAAGGCGTTATTTATAATGTATTGTAGATAATTTCACAATTATTGTCCGATTTTAAACACGTTATGAAGGGTTACTATCAAATGAACTTTGTACCTGCAATATTTGCCTTTTAACATTCTCGTTTCTGGATTTTGTATAATAATGCTTGAATTTCATGCATTTCGTCTTCTTCTCAAATCACAATTTTATTATTGACAAATGGTTGAACTGTTCATGATTGTGCACCAAAAGGACGGTCTTTTCCAAATGAATGAATATTCAAACCTTTCAACGGAATTCGCAAAATGTTGAGAAAATATAATTTTTTCAAAAATTATTCTATGGAGTGATTCATTGGTTTAAATTAGGTTCTGATGAAATGTGAAGAAGGTCTATGCTTGGATGCAACAAGACGTTCAACGTGTTCTGCAACTGTTCAGTCAACTAATGTTTCTCACTCCGAGGCTAATAATGTCCTTCTCTCGAGAGTTTTGGTACATGGGATATAAGCTCTACATTCGGCCTGGCAACTCTCAAAGTTGAATTCACGATGCGTGTAGTCATAGAGTGGTACTTTGTCGACACAGTAATTGGTAATTATAACTCAAGGCTGTCTTGAAGATTTTTATTTCTGATTCAACATTCCATGTATAGGCAGGGCTAAATTAAATTCAAGGTTTACTCTTTTTTTCTTCCTGCACTGCGGTCGACCGTCTTTATGCAGAGGTGTACCTTGATTTTCCTTTGTCATAGTAACACAGTACAGGAAATGCTCGGATGGTTCCCTGAAAACAAGTCAAGAGACCGTTTATACTATCACTTCCCACTTTGCAAAATTGTCTGATGAAATCCTTCAACTTCATCTTCTCATCGTCACATCCACCATCCACAATTCACCGACTCCAAAAGATTTCTGTCATCACAACAGTGTGGCTTGAACTAAAGCTTAAAGCTAACACATATATATATATATATATATATATATATATATATATATATATATATATATATATATATATATATATATATATATATATATATATATATATATATATATATATATATATAAGCTTCAGAACAAGCCATTATTTGTTCTCTTTAGATTTGTTCCTGTTTAGAGTTTTGTTCTTATAGTTTGAGGCCTTACCACCGCACTTTTGTGCAACTGTGATTGTACCTTATAAATAAATGAATAGGGCATACGATATGATACATAATTCAATTCAAGTATGTGCGCTTTTGTAACGAAAATAATTACGCAAATAAAATATTCGGAAATTAAGTTGACAGAAGAAGATCACTCACTTGAAACTCTTCGATGGATGAAACTGTTCAACATTTTGGCCACTTTTTCATACGTTTCTGTTTGACCAATGATGTTTGAATATATAGTACTTATACAAATATTAGTAAATGATTATTACCAACTGTTGTTCACATATTATCAAACACAACAAAATATATTGAACTTGATTAATCCAACAATTGGAAACATGTTGACATAAGTTAATCAAATTACAATTATTATTGAACCTATTTTATATTGTGCTCACTATCCATCTCGAAGATATTTCTGTTCGAACTTACGTATTATAGGGACAAAGTTAATAATTGTCATGTTTCATATAAATAGTATTTTTTATCTTGTCAAGAAGTGCAATGACCTATCTAGACCAGCACCGAAATAGAATAAATTACCGCTTATTATTCTTAGTAAAGCCTAATATGAACCATGACACCCTTCCAGTAGAGCAACTCGTGCCACACTGGCGCGCGCAGAAAGACTACGCACATGGTTAGGGTAGGTTAGCTATATTGTTAGCGTGATATTCTTTCCCGAAATGAAACAACACCTTGCTTCATCCTTTCCTAGGTTATCACTCGGTGCACTCAGCTCACATTTGCTTGATATAGTGCTGTACTGCAGTTATTTAGGTTGTACTGCAGGGGGCCAAGAGTTTTACTACAATAGAACGTAACAAATATATAACCATCAAGTTTCATTTCATCATATAATAGCTGCG
The DNA here is from genome assembly GCA_907164805.1 of Brachyptera putata. NCBI lineage: Eukaryota > Metazoa > Arthropoda > Insecta > Plecoptera > Taeniopterygidae > Brachyptera > Brachyptera putata. The sequence continues at coordinate 39,614,979 of OU015463.1, forward strand.
TATGAAGAGGATATGTAGTTACAATTAAAGGTTTTTATATTTTATTTTATTGACGGTTGAATAAGTATGTCTATATAGAAAATATTATACTAAGAAATCATATCTACTACATGTTTAATTCAATTTATATTCAAAATTGGAAATATCAAACCACTAGGATATGAGTCGCTTTTGATAGTTCAAAAGACGAAGGGGTCGGGTATCATTGTGATTTCCGCTCCCGTATCAGTGGTATATGCTCAATTTGAGTTCCTTTCAGCGCCAATCATTATTTCTTTACAGTCTGCCATTGTGCGCACCACGAACACGCTAGCTGAAGGTGGGATTTTGGATCGTATCTTGACTCATACCGTATTGAACATCCGTACTTCTGGATAGTCAGGCTTGTCTTCTGTTATATCAATGTTTAATGCACTATTTGCTAGCTTTTTCAATGAGTAGGCTATCGTACTGCACTTTTGTCACATCACATACACGTACTTCCGCAATGAGAAATAGATTAGATTTTTCATAATTTACATACTCATATAATTATATTATGTTCATAAAAAACTTGAATTAATAATATGCTTCTATGATATGTCAAGAATACGTATGGATCTAAATAGTTATTCTTCACAGATGATCGATGTTTGGGGGTTCGAACCCGAACCCGAAGCTGTGCTTGATGCTTGAGATCGAGACAAAAGTGTTTACACTAATAATATAGATGATGACTCGATATTGATCATGATTTGATCAGTTTTACCAGAGAGTGTAATGAGGAATTTCCTTGGCAATACTCCAAATACTTATTATCACTTATCAGTCAATATTGAGTTGGTTGTTCTTTAGCTTCCGCCATGTTGCAAGGCCACTCAAACTATACTTCAGTCCAAGAATGTTGGCGGAAGTCTACCAACAAGATAAACTTAGTTTTTATGAATTTTTTTTATGCAGCGGAACACCCCAGCTGGTTGAAGTACTAGATCTAGAAATTCGCGAAACGTTTCGATGTCGTTACGTTAAGCAATGTTCGTTGCACCTTCATTTAGGCAGTATGCTGGCCATTTTTGAATCACCGAACCTTTTATTCGCATGTGGAAAATGGTTTTGGATGTTCGTTTTCAGAGTGATTGAACATATCTTACGAATTGGACTTGAAAAACAAGTCCGAGTATTTTGAATCCACACTTCATATGATGGATGCATGCATGCAATTAGTAGGTCGTAAAAAAGGGGAAGTAAATCGGTCATACAATTTGATCACAGTGACTTTCATAAACGCGGTCTACATCACGAAAACCTGACCGACTTGCTATGCAATACCATTTGAATTTAATGGCTATACTCTCAGTAACGTCATTGGATGTATCTATACCCAACTATCCTGCATGGAGCTACAGTCGTGCTTTTTTGTATGAAATTGAATTGGTTATATTTAGAAAATTACGGGTACAAAATATGCATTTGATTTAATAGATCAAAATCTAGATGGTATAAATATGAACAATGCACATTTGTTTCTGACATCTCCGTACACCCGCTCGCACCCCGTACGGTGACGCGAACACAAAATTGAATACGACCAAAACGAGAAATATTTGTTTCAAAGTCGGACGAGGACTTTAAGAAGAATTGTTAAACAACTCATTGTTATATACATTTTCGTGTATGAATTTTCATTCTATTATATAGGCCTATATATCTAAGCTGCAATGAATTCTTGGATAAAGGGAAACATTATATTCAATTAAAATCCGGGATATTCTCAATCAGTCTATTGGGAAACAAAAAACGCGATGATGTCAGTAGTCCCTCATCAATTCATAGAATAACATAGAACATATTCTGTGGTATTGAAGAAACAAGTTAATTTTTATTCCTATCTAGATAGTCGCAGGTTTTTGTATTTTCATCAAAGTTACTATATACAGACTCTAAGTAAAGATGTAATAATAATGTCAGTATTCCACCCTACAAAATGTTATTTCAAATTTATTGTTTGAAAATGAAAGTTCTGAATTGTTATTACTATTTTCATCATTATTATAATCATATATTTATACAACCATTATCATCATAAATGAACACACACACATTATAACACAATTATGTCAGTATGTAGTCATAATAATGTCAGTTTTTCACCCTGAAAAATGTTATTTTAAATTTATTGTTCGAAAATGAAAGTTTCTGATTGCTATCATAAATAATTATAATTAATTATTATAATTATTATGAATAATTTAAATGATGATTATGATTATCATCATTATGATTATTTGTTTATCTAACCATCAACATCAAGAGTGAACAAACACACGATAACAAAATTATCAGACGATAGCAATCAGGCCTATATCATATAAATAACCCCACGTCCATTTAATATTTACACGTTAGAATAATATGACACTGTGTAATGAAAATAATATTCGTTTCTATTGATTGAACGTAATAATACCCGAATAAGCCGATGCTTATGCTCACTTCAATGAATATAAATTATAAATCGATGATCTCGATTGGAAATACTTCACTTTGTTGAATAAAAGAAACACTTCATGACACATTTGATATGAACTCAAAAAATGGATGATATACATGGAGAAATAGAAAATCAATTATCAAACAATGAATATCATCAAATAGTAATGAATAGTAGTCATTATTTTTATTTTATTCATTTATAATGTCAGTTTTTCTCAGTTTTTCTCAGTGTATTGATGCCTTCGATCTATTGGCGTCGGTGAATGATGATGAGATGATGGGATTATGCGACGAAGGATTATTCATTACACTATTACATCATCACTACATTATACAGTACATTGCATTGGTGTAGTACATTACACTATTTACATTACACGATTAAAGCCATTAATTTCACTCCTCACTACAACAAACTAGCAGCTAGCAACTAGGGGACGGATTGATGGAATAATTGAGTATGTCAAATTTCAACAGTCTATTGACATTGTCGAAAGAGAAATCAGTCATTTGAATTCAGTTTCGACACCAAACTGATTTGTTTTTGTCTGCGTTTTTATTTCGAAATAAATCGAATCATATTTTTTCTCGTTCAGTTCGAATTTCCCAAGGGGTAAATGAGCTATATACGTATGACATATGTGTCCTAAATATTTATAAGTTTGAACGAGAGGACATATAAACGTTTATGTATATTCATATATTTGTATAATATTTTGATCTATACGTATATGAAATATATACATATTTTGAAAAGGAAATCATGTTAATTACACAATACATGCTATTTGATTTTGATCACTCTAATGATTACTTCTCAACTGATACAAATATCAAAAGAAATTAAAACTTATGAAATAATCATAAATCTTATAAAATACACATTGCATATTGGAGTTTCATGAAGAGCACGAGTTTCGATCATTCCCCAGAATTATTGGAATAAATTCAATGTGAGGAATTTAAAAAAAAATATCAACTCGTTTTGAATAAACACGCCTTATTTCTTAGCTCTTTTCCACCGCACACATAACTAATAATTCTTCCTAATAATATCAGGTTTTATGCGACTGATTTGCTTTTAAAGATCTGGTTGTTTGGCTGAAAGTGACCAAAGTACAGTTCTTCGCATTCATTTCTTATTGCATTGAATACAGTCTTATGCTAGTGGCACGATTAGCACAATCTTGTAAAAAGCTCTCATCGTGGCTCGCATGTATTTATATCACATCGATCTCATCACTCGACATGTGAGTAGGCCTACACGTTAAATCCAATATCGAGGATCTAAACTACTTGAATGATATGTGCTTTGAGATCCGGATTTTCTCTGAGTCCAATATCGAGGATCTAAACTATACTTGTATGATTATGTGCTTTGAGATCTTGATTTCCTCTGAGGACACAGGTTCAATATCGAGGATCTAAACTATTTGAATGATATGTGGTTCAAGATCCGGATTTTCTCTGAAGTACACAGGTCCAATATCGAGGATCTAAACTACTTGAATGATTCCTCTGGTAGGTCTCCGTTTCAGAGGTAAAAATTGTATATGTAATGAGGTATGAGACAAATGCATTTGCTTGATATCACCAAGCAAAGTGAAAAAGTTGTAGAAACAGGATTTTTTGTTTTTTGTTTCCTTGTTTCATAATTACAATGTATTATTCTCTCAGAATTATTGGACTGAATGATATCATTGTGGGATAATAGCTCGAATGGTAATGAGAAGAAGCTAGTAACCATTATACAAATCTTGTGAAGTTTAATCATGATTTTCAAAGGTGATTTTCTCAAAATGTTCACATTTGATAATGAAATGTAAATAAAATTGTATCTCGGGCCATTTTCAAGATAGAGATATATTTTTGTGTGTATCACAGAAACAAGTCTAATAATCTGGGAGCATGAACAGGAAATCACTTTTCTCACTACAAGGTCCCTTGTCTCACTATAAGGTCCCTTGTCTCAGACCGCAGCATTTATATGGAACAAAAGCTAGGTTATACGGGGGTGCGAATGAGTAGGTGATTATAAAACTATGAAGTGATGATAAGTGAAAGGACGCTTACAAAAACCCATGCCTTATGCGGGACTCGAACCCACACCCAACGGTGACTTCAGTTTCTGAAGCGGTGTCTCAGCTGACTTAGCCAGCGAGGGCGTCAGTCTGGTATCGCCTTGCTGTGCTTCAGTTTCCCTTTCAGGACCTGTCGGCTTGAGTGGTTTCCATTGCAGTTTTACCACTCGTTTCGTCATTTTTCACATCATTTTTCAGCTTTCGTTCATTTACTCACTATTCAGTCGATCAGTCTAAGGGGCTCTTCCATTAATGCTCCTTCTTTCTCCTGATTCAACTTTTGGGGGTGAAAATAAAATAACTCAATAGTTATTTCTCTGATGGATATGCTCATAATTAATTTACATCGTTTATATTTCGAAAAATTAAACATGATACAAAATCATTCTTATCTGCATGGGTTAGTAGGCCCGTTTGATATTGATGTTGGCGGATTTTCCTTTCACTATAACTTATCTTCAGTTCTCTTTTGACGTTTTATCGACCCTATGTTGACAAGTAGCTTGCTTTTATTTCACAAGCCCAAATATCTTGACGTATCAAGATATATCCGTCGTTTCTGTCGGCAGAAGATGCATAGAATAGTTCTACGCATGCTCTCCAAATCGTACCACTGGACACATTGGTGGAGGCGCCCGGTAATAGATGGGTTTTATGGTGGAGGCGCTCGGTCCGCTGTTGAACAGCATATCAGTCTGCAAGTTAGACTCGGCTTGGAAACTGAAGTCTAGATTCGGACGTGAGCTCAAGTCCCCATACAAAACTTTATCAAAATCATAATTCATCTGTCATCCGATGATTCGTGCCCTCGAATAAAATATCAGTCAGTGGGATCATAGCAACACAAAACAATCTTCAACAACTTTATCGAATGTGTTCTGTTCATACAGCTATTGATGATATAAAATATTCTCTGAAATGGCTTGACCGCCCCGTCATTTGACCGACACCCTCCGCTCCCTCAAAACTTAACAGAGGACTATTTCAAAATGTGTCAAGTTTCAACTTCACTCTGCCTTGACTCTACCTTGATGACTTAAGCCAACGAATATTTTATGAAGTTCTACAAAATATTGAGATGGAATCACTCCATCAATATAATTTATATAATCAATAATTTGAAAATGTATCGATGAAAAACGATTCGATCGAATTTGGGGTCAATTTATTTCCATTTCTGCCAACAAACGATTTGTATTATTGTGGTATATTGAATACTGTGTATTGCATATTGTTTATGTTTGCATATTGTACATGTTATATTATTTTATATGTGTGAAAACATTATTCAGAATTAATTAACTATCAGTGATATATAAACGGAGCGTAATACAACCTATATAATAAGGCATTAAAATACCTATTCAAATGTCGGAATATTGTTCAAAACGTGGGCCGACTTCTCAACTGTTGACTCCGTTCTACCTCGAGACACGAGTTTGTATAATTAGTTATACACTTCAGTATAATATCGTTGAGAAAGGGAAAAAAAGACTGGAGAAAAACGACTTCCTTGAAGGTATAGAATATTGTGAAATTACATTTTAATAAATTGATGATATAAAGAATTGCATGCTATTAAACAGAGCCACTTTGTTTCATTTCACAAGAATTTGTACATTATTGCTTGGGTACACAAGTACGTACTTATTATCAAGATGATAAAGAACCTTATTTATATATTGATGTTGGGAAATATGTTGGGAAGATTACAGAAACTACGTGAAGTTTTTATAGAATCTATAATGGGAAATGAGACTCGCAATATGATGCACAAATAAGAGCTCATCACCTCTTAAAGTACCATCGGATGACTCATTTGACGAGTAAGAGAAGTCGTAACAATTCTACATTGTATAGAGAGGATACTGAACTCTCAGGAACTATTATGATCATGAAAAATGACAAACACAAGCTGTATACAAGCGGCATGCATACAAAATCACACACACCCATATATATATATATATATATATATATATATATATATATATATATATATATATATATATATAAATATAAATATATATATATATATCATATATATATATATATATATATATATATATATATATATATATATATATATATTTATATATATATATATATATATATAATATATATATATATATATATATATATATATATATATATATATTTTTTTTTTCGTACGTTCAACATTCACTACAAATCACTTCGATGGCAGAACAACGTTAGTCGAGTCTGCTAGTATATATATATATATATATATATATATATATATATATATGTATATATATATATATATATATATATATATATATATATATATATATATATATATATATATATATATATATATATATATATATATATATGTATATATGTATATATATGTATATATGTATATATATATATATATGTATATATATATATATATATATATGTATGTATATATATATATATATATATATATATATATTTCTCAATATTGTCTCAATATTGTCTCAAATAATTGAAGATCACGTACCGAAAATTTCAGTTAATCCATTAAAATACCCTCTGTGGTACGACGATGAATTGATAAGTTTGCTGAATGAGAAGAACCGAGCCCATCGCCGATGGAAGCGAAACTCCCTAGGCTGTAACCTCGTTGAATTCCAAGTTAAAAGATCAGCCTTCAAAAAAATGCAAAGAAAAAAATGGCAAAATCATTTGAGGAAAATTGAAACAGAAGTTAGCGAGGACCCGAAGCTATTGTGGCGCTTCATCAGCGACAAAACGAAACGCTCTAGGATTCCCACAGAAGTGCGTTTGAATGACGTCACATCTGATAGCACTACATCAGCGTGTGACATGTTCTCAACATTCTTCGAGTCAGTGTTCACGAAGTCTCCAGTCCCAAGCAAATTACCTGAATTACCCTCACTTTGCACAAACGCCATATCACCGTTAGTGATCTCCGAGACGGATGTCTACTCCAGGCTTCTCGCACTAACCAATAGTAAGTCTCCCGGCCCGGACTGTATACCTGTCACTTTCATCAAACGCTGTGCCAGACCTCTCGCCAAACCACTCTCTATTATATTCAACCGTTTCCTGTCTGACGGCTCATTCCCTGACAGGTGGAAGCTCGCATATGTCACCCCAGTTCTGAAGAGTGGAAATAGAAGTGATGTCACTAACTACCGCCCCATATCGCTTTTACCAATATTTTCAAAAGTGTTTGAGGGCTTCGTTCACCGTCACATCTATAGCCAGTGTAAAAACTTGATATCTCGTGATCAGCACGGATTTCTCCCTGGGAGATCCACTGTGACCAACCTTGCTGTATACTCCGATGATCTGGCCAGTCATCTTAACAACTCAACACAGATCGACGCAATCTACACAGACTTCTCGAAAGCGTTCGACAGCGTTAATCATCATTTACTTCTCCACTCAATAAAATCGTTCGGTATAGTTGGCCCCCTTCACGACCTACTGCATAGCTACCTGTCCGGCCGTAGTCAGCGTATCGCACTCTGTGGTAATCTTTCCAAACCGGTCGAGGTCACATCCGGAGTTCCGCAGGGGTCAGTTCTTGGTCCTCTCATGTTTGTACTGTACGTCAATAGCATTACACATAGTATCACCAACTCGCAGTGTTTATTATATGCCGACGACCTCAAATTGTATATGCCAATCAATTCATTGAGTGATTGTGAGCGGCTTCAAGAAGATGTTGTTGCGCTCAACGTCTGGTGTGATACATGGCAGTTGAAGTTAAATTCAACCAAGTGCAAAAGTATATCGTTTTCACTGAAGAAGTCAAACGTGTCTTTCACCTACTCTTCCAATAGCGAGCCTCTCGAAAGCGTCAAGTCGATTCGGGACCTTGGAGTCATATTCAACAGTGAGCTCTCATTCAAACAGCATATCAACTCGTCAAATGCAAAAGCGTTCAAAATGTTGGGTTTCCTAAAGCGAAATTGCCTGAAGTATTTCTCTGCTCGCACTAATAAACTTCTCTACCTTTCTACAATTCGTCCCCTTATTGAATACGCTTCGGTCATCTGGAATCCCCACCACAAAACACTTAGTGCTGCTACTGAGAGGATTCAGCAGAGATTCGTCAAGTGGATGTGCCTCAAGACAGGTAAAGAATACCGTTCGGCGAACTATAGCATTACGTGCGCAGAACTGAAAGTGCCTTTACTCACGAGACGCAGGGAGCTGTCTGACCTGTGTTTTCTCCACAAACTTCTCAACAATGTAATTGATTGTCCCCAACTTATCAACAAAATCAACTTTTTTGTTCCCCCGCGCGTTACACGTCAACAACAACTGTTTCAAACACTCAAAAGTCGGATTAACCTGTTCACGCATGCAATCATGAACCGAGTCATGCATACATTTAACCGCTTCGCTGTAACTTTTCCAAATTATGACCCCTACTCAGATTCACTGACAAAACTAGAACGTATTTTTCATAGTAATTCATCTCCAAATGCTTAGCCTAACTTGTAGTCTTCATTCTTCCTTTGCCTTTCTTCCTTTGTCTTCTTCTTTCTGTTTTCATTTTGTATTGTTACCCTACGTTAATCTATCCTTTATTGTTTTTCTTATTTAGTATTGATAGTGGTTTTGTATTTTTTTTTTTTTTTTTTTCCTGTGATATCTTGTGTCGAATTTAATTTTATATTATTTTATATATCATATTGCACTTGTGGGATACATGTATTCTGTTGTTAATAAATAATAAATAATAATAATATATATATATATATATATATATATATATATATATATATATATATATATATAAATATATATATATATATATATGCTAGCAGACTCGGCAAACGTTGTTCTGCCATCGAAGTGATTAGTAGTGAATGTTGAACGTACGAAAAAAGGTCCTGTGAATCGTTTGTGTTGAAAAAAAAAGGTCCTGTGAATCATTTGTGAAAATGGAACGTTAATTGAACAGAATTATAGTTGGTTTTATCGCAAAGTAGTGGAGTGAAATAAAGAAAGTCAACAGTAAATTCCCCAACTTTCCGCCAGGGGGGGGGGGGGGGGGGGGGCAAGGGGGGCAATAAAAAAGGTCTTGCAAGACACAATATAAAGAGACGAGATATAGAAAAGACGAAAAAAGAAAGAAGAGCTAAGGAAGGAAAGATGTATATAGATAGATGAAATCGTACATACATTCATATTTCACATTGCATAGAAAATTAGATGGGCACATTCAGTTCTGGAAAAAAATTGATTTTGGCATCTAAATTTCATCTGAAACACGTTGAACCCTACTAAAAAAAGGGGTAATTCAAAGAAATTTGATGTACCGTTTCGAAATGACAGCTCTGGTCTAGTTGATGAGTTAGCAGAAATCAACAAGCAATACTATGCTTCCTCCAGATGTAAGTTATTTATTACCATTTTGGTAAATTTCCAAAATTCCAACAGTCGTAACGATGACAATAAAGTGAAATGGAAAAAGAGAACTTCCAATAAGGGTCGTTTCTAGGGGTGGGCAAAAGGCGTGACTGCCAGAGGCGTCAAATTTAAGGGACGCTATCGGCGCACATTTGTGACATCCTAATTGCATAAATCATATTCTATTTTACTTATGCATTATTGTGTGGAGTTAATGTTATTATTCGAACAGCATTGTAATCGAATGATAGAATTATTTAGCGTTTTATTTTCTTGGATCAGCCATTCAGCAAAACTAGCTTCCTTACCACACTGAAGAATTCATGAATTCCAGAAATTTCGTGCAATTCCCAAACCCGTAGAATCGTATTCAAAAAGATACATTTCCGAATATTTCCCTGCGGGGCTTGATCCCTCCCTCACTTGCATTCACTTTCATCATGTGTATACAGTTTTTTGGGCTCACAATTGAGTCCTTGTCCGTGGCGCTGAAATGAGCCAGAACGACCCTGCAGATACAATAACTATGATTGGCAAATATCAGTTGGGTACCTCTAGTTCTTCGAAACAATCAATTTTGTCATCTCAGTCTCATCTGGAACACGTAAAATCGTGTCAAAAAAAGGGTAATTTAAACATTTCATATGTAGCCTAGGCAAATGCCGGGCTGGTTCTCACAATACCACTATCCTTTACATTCTCTGATAAATCTATACATCTCATCATCCCATTAATCATCTATCCGACGCAAATAGATTTTAATTATCATCACACTGCGTCGTAGACCCAATTTTAATACATATAACAATGGAACATTTGCCAGTATGATAATGTATACAAGGAAGAGTTTATCGAATGGAGATTGTCTGTTAATGTATAGATATAGTCGTCAGTTACAAAGAGAAGTCACAAGACTTGAATGTATTGTTGGCCTATCATGATATGAAGTGGGGAATGCATTGAAATTGATCAACTATTGAGAAAATATAATTAAATATCTTGTAGGCTATATACTGTGTGAGACAGGTGGACCAGTGGTCCGCACGCTGCATTGTCATTCACGACCGCGTTTGGATGTCCGCCATGGTCGACCACTCTGGCAAGATGTTTTTTCTTGGGACTGTTCCTCAATTTTGCCATAACCGTCTCTTCTAACCATTCCAACAGACTAAAGAGGACTAATTTAGCCATTCACTGATCTTTCAAACCACAATAAACTAGATGTAATAATCGTTTGTGTCAAGTGATTATCACGCAAGAGACTGATTTTCTGTCTCGATAAGCCGCATGCAACGACCACTTCCCGCCGAGACACCCAATCACGCGTATCGGAGTGTCGAAACTTGTGACCGTTAGTGCTAATGGATAGAGGAGACGGTTGAGGGGAAGTCGAACCACAAGGAACAGCCGAGAAACAAATTGTGGTTGAACATTCGCAGACTTTCACATAATACCCAGTTATTTAGTATAACAAGTTTGATGTTATAAGGTATGATATAAGCTAGTTATTGATACCTGATCCTAACTGAGGAGTATTGTCTCCTATAAGTTCGACGTGACATAAGCAGTTTTTGTCTGTATGTAGAGTACGGTAATTACGTAATGATAATTGGTCCGCGTGAGTAGGTCAATGTGATGCTTGGGAGAAGTTTACCTCTGGTTTCCATATTCAGGTGCAACTTGTCTGGTATCAATACTAGAGCCAAGAACATGACCGCCGTGGAGATTCACAGCATAATGTTTGCTGATTCATTCACACCCCCACTACGAGTTCCCACTACGACTCTCAATACGACCTTTACAGTGGTTTCTCAAAGTTCCCTCTGTATACTATATATCACATATTCTCACAATAGAGGTCACGACCGCTTCCTTCCCACTGTCATTCCCATTACGTTAGCAACCTTTATTTCATCATCCAAACATCGATTGCTCATTCATCCGATGTAAATACGTCTTGCTAATTATCGCGTCGTTAAACCATATTTAAATGCAATGAATTCTCCCCCGTATAACCTAGCTGTTGGTGGGGTCGTTAAGCAGCAGCAATGAATTCTATTTAATGCTCTATGTGGAGGCATCTTTGTTTGTTTCTGACTCTAGTCACCCAGTGCGTTTTGGTTGCCACGAGATAAATAAGAGAACGTGAGCAATATACTATCGTTAGGCAAGAAGAACTACGTCTCCAGTTAGGGACTAAAAATCTGCATGAAAAGTGTTTAATCATGACAGTGCGTCGTTAAACCCAATATATTTTCGAGAAAGTACGTCATTCAGGAGACCGGGGTTTGATTTCCGCCGCGGCCATGGTTGGCCATGCAAACAGAGGTTTTCCGTAGTTTCCCTCTCTATATGGTTCAGTTTCACATACTGAGATGGTTCCTCACTAAATCTGATCTGAAGACTCTAAAGACTGAAGATCTCACTGAAGACTGATTCCTTCACACTATCCGAAAACACTTCCATCCTCCTATTATCTCATGCATCATTCACTGCCGGTAATAAATCTTAGTCATCAGTAGAGTGCGTCGTTAAGCCAAAAATAGGTGGTGGAGGTGCCGGTTCTTATGAGAAAAATACGTTCTATTATTGAATGTGGCAGGCCTCATAAAATAGTGATATGATAATCATGAGACCCTTGCTATGCTTTCAAATAAATTCATCGCGGCGAAGTTTTTCCACGTGAGAAAGAAAGAACTGTAACTGTAACCTGAATGAAATAAATGATTCTGAATATATACTTGAGCTGCTATTGTTTAGATTAGGTTAGACATTGTTGATAAGTTCCGTTCAGACTCTGAAGCAAGGCCACAAAAACCCAATGTTTTCTTTCCACAAAAATGGTATAGTTTGCAGGGTTTTTGATACTTATTTATTGAAAAAATAATTTCACCGAGAAATTTTCATAAATATTTATTACATTCACAGTGAATTAGTGTCGGATATCTATTAGTGCAGTTAGAGATGTCTAGGCTATGGCAGTGATGTTTGTTTTTATGAAATATCAGTTCTTGAAACAGTTCGTGTAATATTTCATGAAAATTATGAAAAGAATGCAATCTACGTGAAATCTGTTGACATGGGTCTCTGAATCCGTAATTTCTGAAGAAGTGTAATATTTAGCGTTCAAGAAAAGCATTGCCGCACAATACGAAGTAATTTCTTGAGTTACATATATTCAACATTGCTTCAATTTTTCATCACATTTATAAGTAAGTAAACAATTCATTTTCAGTTCGATAAACTCATTAAAATGATCCTGATTCATATTTCAACTGTCACATCTCACACATTGTATTGACTATTGAGCACAATATAAATGCAATCCTGCCAATAATAAATAGGGTGAACAGGTTTTTCAGAACAATTTCTCTAAGCCTAATAAACATTCGTACAACCAATCTACTTCAACAATAGTTCACATTTTCAGTTTAGTTTTCAAGAATGAAATTTATAGTAGTATTTTTCCAAGTTGGCTGTGATATCTGTGAAGCACATGATGCGCAAACGTAAGTATTTAGTGCACTTGAATTCAATTGATGATTTGTCCTAATATCCATATATCCGTTCAACCAAATCCCATCAAAGGTCAGGAGTTCATTTTTGAGGTAAAATGTAATATCATATGATAACGTAATAATAATAACATAATATAGGCCTAATATAATATAATAATTTGAAAATGATTATAGACTCTAATGAGAATGATAAACAATGTTGTCTACAGAATTTTTCAAATCTTGGTGAGGATAAAGCTTTGGAGACAAAGCTTTGGAGCTTTGGCTTTGAAGATATTACTGTTGGTCAAAAGGCTTGTCAAATTATGAAATGGTACTATCTTTATTTCCCTTCGAAAATGAATATTTTTGTGCTAGTTCTAACTCTAAGTAACTAATGAGTAACTCCGAATAAATAGGCTACTCTTCGTGAAAAAGGAAAATATTACAGCTAGATTTCATTCTAATGGAAGATCACATGGAAAATTTCCTAGCTAAATCACTAAAGGCCCATTCACAATGTGACGCTAACTTAAAATTCTGGCTTAAGCGTTAACTTATAAAATGTTCGGCTTAGGGAAAGTGACTTGCCTATCCACAATGCAAGCCGCTAACTTATTATCGTGAGCCGTTAACTTGTAAGCTACCAAGGTCCAAGCTTTCGCGTTACAAGTTAACGTTCAACGTAAGAAGCAACCAATCAGAAAGCCGAATTGATGCAACCACGGAGAAGGGCGCAGGAACTAGAGAAACAGGAATTATCAGGTGAAACTCGAAATTGTGATTGTTTTTTTTTCGCATACACGGTTACTTGCTGGTCTATTGTGAATAGAGACTTCAAATATTACGATAACTACTTGAGTTAACGACTACGTATACGTATAAGTTCAAGTTAGCGTCGCATTGTGAATGGGCCTTAATAGTTATGGTCCTCTGAACCAAGTTGAAAATTCCATAATTCTGTAGTGAGTTTCAAGGAGAACCAACGAAACAGAATTGTCCATATGTATATCTTTATTCTTGCTCCCCTTCATCCCTCTTCCCCCTTGGCCAAAAGACGGGATAAAATGCCCCTTTCTCCCCCTCCTGTTTTTGACTTCACGCAAACACGAATAATGCAACTATTGAAATGACACATATATAAACTCCGCTAGAGTCCAGTATGTGTGAAATTGCCTTTTCGCTACGCGCAATAAGAAACTAACCATCATATACAATATTAATCTTTAGTTATGATTTGATTTGTTCCGAGAATTCAACTAGATCGCATGCACTTCATTTCGTCCCACCTAAACACATACGTTGGTCATTTGAAGTTCATTTGACCTTGTATAGGTCCGGTTTAGAGTCCATTCATGTCACAGAGTTTTTTCATTATTTTTATTTTTATCACAATTTATAATAACTCCTAACTAGTTGGTATATAATTCAACGGTGTACATTTTATAATTGCACATGCCCTTCTACATGAGTTATGAACTGTTGCCAAGATGTTTGAAAGCAGAATGAACATTTAATCCAGAATAAGGCTACTTATTCTGATCAATTCGGCCCAATAGGCCTACGGAGTGGCACAGGCAGCTATCATATGAAGGATGAACGACAAGGGTAGATATATAATTATGACATCCGAAGATGAGAGTACTTACTCGAAGTAGAGTTTTTAAAGTGCTTCAACTGCTTCTAGGCCAAAACGTATAGAAATCAAGAAGCACGAAACTGTTTCTAATGAGTACTTGATATCAATTATTGTATTTCTTGTGCGTGTTATGTACTCTTGTCATATGTTTCCCTGACAACTCGTGGTCTTCAAGCTACCACTTTGCAACAATGGCATTCTGTAGCATGGTACTTCAAGAGTTAACAATGAAACTACCTGCTTGAATTCTTCTTTTATGTCAGTTTAAAGGAATGTGTGACGCCTTTTTTCAGGGAAGAAGCAGATCCTGAAGGGAGTCTCGGGAAAGTTTCAGTCTGGAGAATTGACAGCTATCATGGGCCCGTCGGGTGCGGGCAAGAGTTCACTCTTGAATATCCTTACAGGTTTCCAGTAAGTAAAAAGTCAAGTTTCTTGAGGTTTTACTCACATGCTCCGATTGTTTTGATACTCCTACATTTTTTATTGAACGGCTTGGACATTAATAATAGAAGATGTTTCAAATATTGATGGATCCTACGATCTTCAGTCATATAACATAGCGCACAGAGATGTTTTGTGAATTATTTTTGGCCACACTCCTTCAAATCAAAGTATAGTGAAATTATCTTGATAATTAATAGAAAAAAATATAACATCTCGAAAATCTCTCGTCTCATCTAGATTACAAAAACTTGGTTATCTTTGTCAAGATTGGTAAAATTCTATACACAACCAACGTTCGTCATTTCCATTAGAATCGATGTTCATTTTTGAATTGAATTAATCAATTTTCAATCATTATATAATATGAATATTTGCCCTAAAAACGATGCTCTAGATATTAAAGTGGAACAGCCTCTGACCTAATGGCATTTGGATGCATTGATATATAGATATTTGAGAAAATTAGCAATTGAAACACTGAAATGCACTAAATACTTAACTTCCGCATCATGTGCTTTACATATATCACAGGCAACTTGGAAAAACACAACCATAAATGACATTCTTAGAAACTAAAATAAAAAAGATAGAAGATTGTGAGAGTACATTGGTTGGACGAATGTTTAGGCTTAGAGAAATTGTTTTTGAAGAGAATAGTGTTGGCACACCTTAGGCCTATTCACTCACCGTGACTCGCGAAACGGTTCGACTGCTTCCTACTGTTTTATGCATACTTACTGGTAGTGAATATCCGTAATTTTTATTATATTCTATAATCTATAATCTAGTCTCTAGATCAACCAAAACCCAATCTAGTTGTTGATTATTCTGCAGTCTGTGGGCCTACAGTGTATCTACCGTTCCAAACATGGGAAATAGGTCAATTGAACAAAATGATTTTGTCCGAATGTTTTTGATCAACATTCTCTTTCTCGTTTTTTTTTGATATAAGAACATCATTTACATTTGAGCTGTACTGATTCTTCACAGCTGTAATTTGTGAAGAACTATGCTCGGACGTTTTTTTTCACCATATATTACGCATATTTTACAAATATATTCACTAATATAAATGTACGAATACAAAAAATATACAAATATATATATATATATATATACTACAACACATATATAAAGGCTCTAGACCTCAACTGTTTATCTCCACCCACCCACATGATAATTTATGTGACAGTAGTTTCAACGTTTATCTTGGTTTGATTAAATTATACGTTCATACATGGCTTGTAGATGATTTACATAAGTATGACAAGACCTCTCCTTCTAATCTCTAGATAATTTCCTAGATAATAATTTATCCATTCCATGAAAAACAAATTGAGAGGATTTTATGTTATTTATTACAAGGTTATTGTTATTTTTTTTCAGATTGCTAAAGAAATCGATTACGGAACCCAAGTACTCACTTATCATAGTTAGTCATATATACATAATGAGTATACGGAAAACAATACATGTTCTAGTAACTATAGATACATTTTCACGTAACAATACAAATAAAAGGTTGTACAGGTGATTTTCTATAATATAATGCATTATTTATCAACCTATAGCCTATACATTTGAGTTCGGTCTACATAACTACTAGCTCGGTCTACATAGGCTGGCTATGTTTACTATTTATGGAGCAGCTCATTATATATAGTCTTACTGTCCAAGCTTGTCTTAATCGCTGATCAATATATAACTCGATTCTCATTCCCATGTGCACCCGTATTTGGTTGTCGAGATACTCGTCTGCCTGTGCGTTGCATTACCGAAGAAACTGCAAGCATTAGAACTTGAAAACCATCAACAATTGTCTTGATGTTCGAACTTTCAGAAGGGGGTCAGAAGGGGATATATTTATGTATTGCTGTCTCGATTTTTCTCGCTGTCATATTAATTACATTTGTTCGTTGGGAACTTATATACATATACAAATACACACATATATATATATATATATATATATATATATATATATATATATATATATATATATATATATATATAAATAACTATATATATATATATATATATATATATATATATATATATATATATATATACATATATATATATATATATATATATATATATATATATATATATATATATATATACATACAAGGGGTAGTAATAATTTGCATGAGTGCTTCTTATCAGTTACTTTGATTAGGGTAATGCATGGTTTGCATATTTTGTTAACTTATTACTATTCCAATATTCTTATGTGTGTACTAGCTCAAGGCTCAAGGCACTCATGACACACATCTTCTATTAATTTTTATGTAGAAATATTGCTTACATTTACTTGATGATAATATCATCCAGTTTTAACATTTCCATATGGGGACACGCGAAGTTCCCCGTAGGCCTACTTGCATATAATTTACGTGACTAATAAATATTATCTCATTGGATAGTAGGTGTTGTATCACTCATTCGTTTTATCAACCCATGCGACGAGCTTGGATTAGGGAAATGGCATATAATCGAAGTCAATGCACTTGTGTGTTATGCCAACCTGTTTGAAAAGGTAGATTGTTGAGAGGATAGACTGACATATTGAATCAGAATTGGATGAATATTTTTGTTTGAATTGCCTGTTTCAAATCTTCACATTCCTTTTCATTTCATGTCATAAGATTTTTCATTTTTCATTTTATTTACAAAACAAGAGAACAAGTTGACAACACAAATAGTATAAGAGTGAAAAAATGTCGTGAATTACCATTGCAAGATCAAAAGAAAATGAAGAAGTAAAGAGGAAGCCCGCGTTAGAACTTGATCTTGTGTGCGGGCAATACCATTGAAACTTAATATTTATGTTTATGTTGGCGAAACTAAAAAAAATGAATCCATATATTTTACTGTCCTCGATTTCTAAAAATAATTAACGAAGAAATTCAAGCACAGTTATAAATAAAAATACAATAGATAAACCTGGAGAAAAATAACAAATAAAAAACTATTGCAATACTACATAAGAATAATTTATCAAAATGGGAGGGTTACAATAATAATGTTATATCAAGTGATATTTCATTGCTAATAAATTGCTAGGTATTGCTAACCTTGATTTGTGCTTCAATTTTTTCATTAAACATTCAAGATGATATATAAACGTTGATGAGTAGGCCTATATGTTATACAGAGAGATCGTGATGTAGTTTGAAAACCAGAATAAGACATCTAGAGCTCAATTGCTCAAGTCAGAGTGTTTTATTAACTTTGTTGGGTAAAATCTAATACATATTCAAAAACCATGTGAAGATTGAACTTACAAATTATTTGCTGAAAACACAAACCATTCACAATTAACTTTATCCATACTTCAGTCTAAGAAACTTGAAATAATCAGATCAGTCGAGATACTCTATATACCATCAACATACTTATTCCATCAAAAAACAACATCTCGACAACGACTATCAATCAGGTCACGACCGAGTCCTTCCCACATATGCACGATAAGTCCTATTTCTGAAGTTGTACTATTTCGTACTAATTCTAAAGACAAGTTGCCATACGGTCATTGTTCACTCTAGTAGCCGTTCTCGGTAGCTCGGTCAGCTGAGGCACCGCTTCAGAAAGTGAAGTCCCCGTTGAGCGTGGGTTCGAGTCCCGCATAAGGCATGGGTTTTTGTAAACGTCGTTACACTTATCATCACTTCATAGTTTCATAACTATCTGCTCATTCGTACCCCCTTATAACATAGCTGTTGGTGGGATCGTTAAGCAAACAATAATCAATTTACTCTAGTTACACTTCAACTCGCTAGTGACCTGGCTGTCGCTAGTGTCACTGGTGCCAGGTATTTGCCTTCACTTGCCGAACGAGAACCCATAGCAAAAACTAGTCCCTCCGACTTGGTTCGTTACCCTTGACCTCTTTGCATGGCTTCGCCTTATAAAAACTTACTCTAGTTGATGGAGTTATGCATAATTATACACATCGTAGAACACGATATGTAATAACCACTCGTAACTTGTAATAAAATGCCCACAAGCAAGAGTATTTAATTGTTATTGATTCGTGTTAATTAAATGTTGATTGATATTACACCGACGTTTGGTCATCGGGTGCATGAATGAGCGGACGATATATTGATTGGAAGTCGTGTTGATTGAACATGACGTGACGAGTATTGATTGGAAGCATCGAGTCAAAAAGCTCCACTCATGGAAATCTATTCGCCATTTATGTTGACAATTTTTCTCCTAACATGCGTGTAAAAATGTTCATGGAAGATGGGAATGCTTGGTAGCATAGCGAAATGGGTGAAAATGTATTATAGTGTTCTCATACACATCAGCTATTTTTGGGGGAAAATAATTTCATAAAATGCACTTCATCATGGAATCACAAGTTAGGGAATGTGGGGGTGGGGGGCTCACATTTACACCATTCGGTTGATAAAAGGACGAGATCAAGATGAACTAACATAGATCTGATATCTCTGATATTTTTCTAGCTAGTGAATGCTATAGCCATGTCCCGAGACAAATCGACGTTCGAATCTCGACTCGGTCACTTATCTAATTCAACTCAATCAGGTTTCTGTTATTTCACATTCATATACATTATGTTCATACATATCAATAAAATTATATTAAAAAAGTATGATACATTCAATGACATGGTATTGATATTGATTATATTTGACCTTCAGGACTATCAACTGGCAATCTACACGTAGACTAAGTAGCTGCATTGCGTGGTTGCATGTTTTGTGGACAGATAGGTCAGGTTTTGTTAGGATGCGGGTACACAGAGCAAGGCGCATACCGTACTTTATATAGGCATCGTCAATCGTCTTCTCCTTCCATCATTTTCAATTGTATTTGTACTTGCTTTAAAAACACCTGTTAGCACTGAATTAGAAGATTTCACCAATGTCTTGCGTGGTAAATGATCAGCGAACGTCATGGAAATTCTTCTTCTCTTGCACAGTTGTATAATCTATGACAGAATTCTCTGATCGAATCTTTATTCATATCTCATAGTTGTGCATGGATTGAAATAATGAAAGTGACGATAGTATGATGCACTTGGAACTTGTTTATTCATACTAGTCCCAGCAAGGTTATAATACTGATAATTTTCAATATATCAACATAATAATTTCATTAAACTGCATTTTACCCCTTCCCCCACGAAACCACGCGAGCAGTATCATTACTATTACATTTTATAGATTGAAATCAATTTTAGGCCTAGATCGACACATGAGAAGAGTTTACTGTTATATTTGTATTGAAATGTATGTCGAACAATTCGTTCTATCTCTGCAAGAACATCATGTGCACAGTTCTTTCTCAATTAAGGCCAACGATGACAAGGTAGGATCGTTTGACAGAGGAGCGATTTTACTACCCCATTTGAAATAATTGAATATAATCTAACTTATTCAACAAACTGTAGTTGGCAAACCAGTGAGTTAAGAGTTATGAACAAGTCAATCATTTATGTTGGGAAATCAAGACTCTACTAGACTTTTTATTGATCTCTCTTTTCGATTTTTTGTCTTCTTCCCCAACTCACTTTCTTTCTTCTTCTTTTTTGTATTGTAATATTGGTCTCGACTTTTGTTTTCAATATTGAATTATTGTTTCATTTTGATTATCTTGATTTATTCACGATCATGAGATTGATAATTCGACACTTGTGCTAACCGTCCCAACATTCCGTATTTTCCACGATCACATACCTCCACTCCTCTTGGTTATGTGCGACATATTGAAGGTGTGACTGAGAGAACTATATATAGGCCTACTAGATGTAGATGACTGAGAGAGATGAACAGGAATATGTGTTCCATGTTTCCCCTTTAACTCACTGATTTCAGCTCTCAATATGCGTGTTCGAAATACCTACAGATAGTACGTACTTCTTGGTTTCTTTCGGGGATATTCAAGTAATTGAGGGCTCTGCACTTATCACGTAGGTGCCAGATTTTCATATCTTGGAAATTCAGAATGCTTTCAAAGAAATCAGTGTCAAAATACAGTGTTTTGATATTTTCTCAATTCAACCATCGTGTTCATCATTCTGTTTTTCATTCATTTTATGAATGAATTTTTTTGTACATATAGCCTTATTTATAGTGAGAATAACCAACACTAGTTTGTTAGCGTATGATTATCTTGTTTGTATATTTAGTATAGTAAAGTACGTTTATGCTGAAAATTTCTCTCTGAAAGATTGTGTACAGCGGGTTTTTTAACTGGACCAACTTTGTTGTGGTATCTGTTCTATATATAGCCTTCCGATGATCCTCAATGTTATTTGCATGGCATTCATTTGATCACTATGTTGAATTCTATCTCATCATTTTGAAACAAATCACTCGAGAGAGTCTTTTAGAAAAGAAACGTCAATTCAGCAAGGTATAATCACGATCACGTTTACGTTATTATAGTTACGAAAAAGAACGAATAATATACAATTATGTCATTCAGTTATATGGTAAGTTTTCCATTATTTAATATTTTTATCGAAGTATCGTCAACCTATGAATCATTTCGTGAAAGAGTAGTCAATGAAATATCCCTGCCAGGAAACCTCACATCTGTTGGTTGGTATCTCTTCACTTATAGATGGAGATAAATGTGTGAGTTACTTAAATCGTTACTTCCCAACTCAATCTCTTCCATCTTCAAATCTAACAAAAATGAAACAACATTCACCATATTAAATCCTTAGTTCTAAGCCATTGCACATCGTCTTACACGGAGATGCCCATACATCGTTGTAACCGAGTCTGACATCAAGCAATATACTACAGTATGATTTGCTACTTGTAATTGATCAAATTACCATGTATTGCATATTCTTTGCTTAATATTTTATAATGATTCAATTATTGATATATAATAGTGTATTATCATGCACATGGTCGTCTTAGAACGATAAAAGCAAGGATTTTATGTAAATGCGCTTCCCTTTTTCCAAAGTCATATTGCTATTTAAATATGCAGTGAGCCAATGACATAATATACGTCATTGACTTCGCAACCTTTTCAACCCCAGTTTCTTGTGATATTGAAACAAGCAATTAGAATATCGGATACGAAGAAGACATGATTAGAAACTGGTAATTTGTACTATAATTTCTTGCCTGAATATATTCATATAATGAGACCAAATGATGGCACATTAACCATTTGTGAAATATTATACCAATAATATCCAATCATTTTTCATTTTTTTTCATGTTCATGCAGATCTTCATGCAGTCTGTGTTTTGACTTCTTATTTCTTCTCATAGAACATATTGAATAGATTTGAAATAATTGTAATATAGCCTTGACGGAACAATTCACTAATGAATAGATGAGAGAATGTGTTCTGAAAACTTTCTCATCAAATTTGAAACTATATCCATCGACAATCTTGAAAGTAGAACAATAAGAGACTTCTCGTTTTTAATTGTATTTTTGTTTTGAATTCAATTTCAAAACAAAATTATATTCAATATCAGCTCCATGCAGTCTTCCATTCGCATTCAATGTATGTAACAATGTACCGTATTCAATTGTGTGTGAAAGGCTGTGAGAAAAGTAGGAAGTTTGTTCGATAATTAAATGGTTCACTGTATATACAATCAGGTAATAATCAAATGTACGGATTTTATCTTCACGACTTGATGCAGGATATATGAATCCAATGCAACTAAGAACTATAGGATATTGGAACATTTTCTCTTTTTTATCCAGGAGTGTACAATGGTCTGGAACATTAACCTCCTCACAATGTATAAGAGAGAGCTTTACATCCGAATCATAATGGATTATGATCCATCAAGTAGAAGTGGGAAGAAACTATAGTCATGCACTTAATACTTATTTCTAGTTACTCGTTGTTCCAATTTGCTGAATAAACTTTATAAGAATATAGTAGTGCAAATATTCAAAATGATTTCTGAAAAATGAATATGGACCTATATATATATATATATATATATATATATAAATATATATATATAAATATATATATATATATATATATATATATATATATATATATATATATATATATAAATTTCATTATTTCTCAAATTTCCTGTCTCTTCCTGTCATTCCCTGTCACATCCTCTCACTTCATGTCTCTTCCAGTCACTCTCATTCACATCATATCTCTTCTTGTCACTTCCTGTCACGTATTGTATTTTCCTGTCACTTCCTGTCGTATCTTGTCTCTTTCTGTCACTTCCTGTCACGTCATGTCACGTCATGTCACGTCATATATATATATATATATATATATATATATATATATATATATATATATATATATATATATATATATATACACATATATTTTTTCCATATATTTTTCCATATACATATATACATATATAAATATATATATATATATATATATATATATAAATTTCATTATTTCTCAAATTTCCTGTCTCTTCTTGTCATTCCCTGTCACATCCTCTCACTTCATGTCTCTTCCAGTCACTCCCATTCACATCATATCTCTTCTTGTCACTTCCTGTCACGTATTGTATTTTCCTGTCACTTCCTGTCGTATCTTGTCTCTTTCTGTCACTTCCTATCACTTCATGTCACGTCATGTCACGTCATATATATATATATATATATATATATATATATATATATATATATATATATATATATATATATATATATATATATATATATATATATTTTTTCCGTTGATTGGTTGAATTTAAAGGAAGAAGATGTATACCTATTTTGAAGAACTGAAGATTATGAAAATAACGGTGTTGCCATATAAGGTGTTACCATGATCCATGTGGTGCTACCATAGACTAATATTTGTTGGCCCATGGTGTTACTTGGGTTTGTCCCTCGACCTCTTTCTCTCCGGAAATCACATATGTATATATTCTGAGTAGTGGAAACTGTAACTTCCTTTATTCCCACGAAATATTCGTCAATAACAGATTTTTAAAATTTGAACAGAAAAAATATCATGCTCAAGATTTGTATTACACATATTTATCCAAGTAGCCAAGTGCCGACTAATATTTGATAATTGCATCATGTTTTGATGTATTTGCACCCAAGAGTTATTTTAACAATACTTCGCGCAAAATTACATTTAGTGTAGGTATGTTCGTGTTTTATATATATATATATATATATATATATATATATATATATATATATATATATATACATATATATATATATATATATATATATATATATATATATATATATATATATATATATATATATATATATATATATATATATATATATATATATATATATATATATATATATATATATATATATACATACAGTGATTTGAAATATAAGGTATTCATCTCGAATACCTTTTAAACAATTGCGAAATCATACTTTTGTGTGTTTTCATTAGGCCTATCGTTCTTTATTCACAGCAAAAATACTTGTTTCAAAACGGTAGTAATTCTCTGATAAACTTATTCATTATCCCAGTTATTACGTGTTTTCATGTGTTTTGAACTTTAATTATTATTCTCTTCCATCATTCTCAATACTATGAAGGTTTGTAGTATTGTGAATTTTGAGTTATCGCAAAATAGCATATAGGCCTATCATTTGAATCACTTTTCGTAGGTCAATCTTTTTATGGATAGAATAATATCCCTTTCATTTTATAGAGTGCTTTTGTAATATGAGTAGACTGTGGTTTATTAAATGTGTTTCTCTGAACATATTCATGTTTACACATACATTATTTATGTTGACAACAAACTGTCAGCATTGATCTTGAATTTCGTACAAAATTGTTGTGGTTAACTAATAGAGTTGGCAATTTTGCAATTGTTTCGCAGACTGTAAAATCCGAATGTCCATGCGTGTTGAAGACTGTGGTGTGAACAATCATTTGCAATCTTTTGAATCCATTTCAAGTCACATGACAGTTATTATAACCAGATGAGGTAATTCTTAGCTGAGAATATTTCTCTTCGAAATGCGTATATTTAGGGTGACAGCATTCGTAGTTTGGGTACACTTTCTACCCCCAGTGTTGTGAAGTGGAAAAGGGATGACATTCTAATAGTTTCAGTAACCACCGCTAGATGGCCGAGTTTTCCATATTTTCATTTTGACAAAATCTAGTTACATTACACATTTGGCCAAGGAAAATGGGAACACTGTAAAATTATAGGCAAATCAGGATTTCAAATATTGATAAGCGAAGTTGAACGTAAGGATGTGATTTCGTGATTTTTCCACCATCATTCGTTAACCGGAAATTCTACAATGAAAACCATCAAATTAGACACATTTTGATTCAATTGTTGCTCTATTATGAAATTATTTCCAAATATTCGACAAGACATCTAATTGTGAGGGTATTACACATTGATTGCAATTCACCGCAAGTCCGTGATGTTTGTAGTTCTTGAGATATATGTTGCCAAAGAGCACCCTGTAAATCTCTCCAAGACGCGGGCTCTTACATGCATAGAAGAACTCGATATAACGTTGAAATATTACGATAACGCTAGAATAACGTCGAGACATAGACGAGAGATATAAAATATTTATTCCATCTATGGTTGAGATGAAAATAATTTTTTGATTGGAGTCAATAATTTTCGTGTTTAAGAATAACGTATTCGACTTAAATGAGTCCGACAGTATTCCTCTCCTTGTATTGACGACCGTTAAGACAATCGGTTTGATAGTAAAGTAACTAGTGAACGGTTTTATATATATATATACTGAAACAATATGGGGTCGCACCTGAGAATGTTAGCAAATCGGGATATCTAAACTTGCATCCGTTTTTTTTTCAGAAAGTAGGTCTATAGTGAGAATTTGATGAAACTTTATTTAGGCAACAAATATTAATGGTATGCATGAAAATACGAAATAAAACCTATAAATATCGAATGAAGTTACAGAAAACTTAAATGAATATTCATTCTGAAAAATATGAAAAAAATCCATCGAATGAATTACAGAATCCGAAATGCAAATTTCAGAATGCAAGAAGTATATAGAGTGCAATTAAAAATGTTTGTATGCATAAATTCAAGCCTGATACTTGAATGAATCCGTTATTGCATTGCATAGTAAGATTTAATCCGAGCTGTAACGCATGAATGAAAACAATTTGCAATCGTCGAGAGGGCAGTGAAATTCCTTCGTAACAACTGAATTGATATTTTTAAGGACTTGATAATTGAATCACCTTCTCTCTCCACGGAGTAAAATTGTAAACAAAATATATGTAGTTGCTCGATTCGTATCTGCAAGGTGAAGGAGCGTTTCCTTATTGGATCATTAATGATTAACAAAAGATAATGTTCTCTCTGTCAGCACTTCATCAATTATCACTCCTTTGTCATTTGCGCTTGTATGTCATTAATAACGACTCAAAGGAATTGTGGAAGTGTCTTGGAAGATAGCTTGTGACACAATTCAAATGATTCGAAGAAGAATAAAGCTGACAACATAGACGTGATGATATTCATAAATAGCATGCGGTTGCCATTTAGAGCATCACATTATAACATGCACTGTCATTACAAGGGAAATGCATAATAAATATGTAATTACATAATTAATTGACTGAACTGAAACGACTGACTGACATTGAAATTGTATATGCTGGTACAGTTAAGAAACCACTGTTCCCTTCTCTCAAAGGTTCAATCATGTTTCACGCTTGATTTGGTGTCCTTAGGTTTTTGTCCTTAGGTTTTGCTAACTATTACTATTATTCTGCGGATGTAATAAGCGATATTGTTAAAGTAGCGGGAAGTGGGTTATGTAAGAAAAAAGGAATATAATATGATCATTATTCTCATTATTCCATGATATATTATAATAAACTTGTCAAATGATCCGAACATGACTCGTGTAGCTGAAATCAATCCAATATATTTTTTGAAGATAGCAATTTCTAAAGTATAAAATGAACAATGGACCGCTTGCGAGGTAGAAGAGACCGACTGTGAGTGTGATGGCAACTGTCAGAGAGACGATAGTTTAGGCGTAACCTAATCATAAATTAGAACACATCATTACAGAGATAATTCAAAGAAATGGTAAAACTTGGTTCAATTGACATCGTGTCACACAAGCAACCGAACTAAATGATTCAAAACAATTCAAACCCTTCAATATATTGTATGCTATTATCTTATCACATAAAATAGCCAGTATTTTCTTTCTCTAATTTCTTTGAAACTAGGAATGATTTTTAACGGTACCGATTCTAGAAACCGTTTACTGTACTACTGCCATATAAGCAATGCCATATAATATCTCAGTAATGTCATAATGAAAGTCGATCTTCATTTCATATTGGGTTTAAGGATGCACTGTTATGACAACTAAGATCTAATGGCGTCGGATGGATGATTAATGAGATGATGGGATGGAGGTTCTTGGGTAATGGGAAGGATAGTGGGCAGGAAGCGGTCATGGCCGACTTATTGTAGGAACCATCCCGGCATTAGCCTAGGCCACAGAGGGAAACCATGAAAAACCCCTGTAAAGATGGTCGGCGGCGGGGATCGAACTAGGTTCGAAATTCCTCTCGCCTCCCGGATTACATGAAGCGAGCTCGTTAACCACTGCGCTGCATGTGCCGGTAAGTCGATCTTCCCTGTGTCTATCCCATGTTCACGAGTCGAGTAAGGGAGCCGAGACATTCTGGTTGACGCCTGGACGGAGGTCAACATATCGATTGTTGTCAATGAATGATTCGAGGAAATCGATCTAACTTCCGTCTCTCTTGCTTTGCAGAACGATTGGAATGGGTGGATGCATCAGGAACAACGGGATCGCCCGAACGAAAAAGACAGGAGCTGGCGAAATCAGGAAAGAGTCGTGCTACATCCAACAAGATGACCAGTTATCGCCGTTGTTTACGGTCTTCGAGATGATGACATTAGCGGCAGATTTGAAAATCGGCAATTCTCTATCCCGGAAATCAAAACAATTACTGGTAATAACAAAATCAAATGGTGTGTCAATAGAAACAATAGAAAATGAAATTAGGCAATGATTTGATGGAGTTCTGCACCAACTAACGCGCTGTTACATTGCGAGGATCTGATATAAATCGTCGTGGATTACAAACTTTCAATCGTTGAAGTATTATTGCAAGGCAAAATAATTCAGTTAAGAGTCCATGGGAGTCGATTTAGTGGAATATTATGTTTTTGGCGATAACTTTTGAATGGCACGAGATAACGAAATTCTGAAAACAAGGAAACACAGATATGTTCAATGCTTCAACGTGGTGGAAGTAATAACTATTTGTCTCCGAGTTGTCTGATTGTCAGGCAGGCGTATACGCTTAGAAATAAACATTTTTTAACCGTATACGCCTGACAATTAGGCGTTATGAGATAAATAGTTATCACTTACACCATATTAAAGGTATTCAAAATATCTGTGTTTCCTCGTTTTCAGAATTTCGATATCTAATAAGTTATCACCAAACAACTGATATTCCCCTAGATCGATTCCCATGGACGCAGATCTGACCACATCTCGACAAATTGCTTGATGTATTGTTTTCCGGTGCAAGTTTGTACTCCGCTCTCTAATTTGAATATTTTTGAAGTCAACTAGTAATGAGTAGTAACTTGCAATGTATGTTTTTTTTATTCATTACAAGAACTTGAAAAATAAAAATACGCCGACCTTTACGTCGCAAGTGTTTTCATCGGTCGTGTTATTCATATTCAGTATGTGTATACTGGAGCGAAATATCTCGTCGAAATTATTGCCTGATAATACGTAGGGCTCATTTCCCCATAATAAGATGACCGTATATTACCATGATATTACCATAGCAAAACAAAACCATACAACGTGTTTGACGATATAGTATCTACATTTACAATCAATCAATACATTTACAATCAGTAGCATGATGAGGAAGTCTCCCAAAACTTGGTACTGGTATGGCAAAAGTTGCCGAAACTAAAGGAAATAATTGAGACAATTTCGAAGTTATAATTATTACTTTTCTACTCGATATGATGAGATGTTGCAATTATTTCAATAAGGCTTATATACATGAACGTAAACACCAACATAAATCAACATTTATAGGCAGGGTAAAATACTACTGATAATGCTAGGTGGCTATTTCCTTGGAGCATCTGTGGTAGGTATAGGTTTCAATGTAAATTCATCTAGAAGAATGTGTCACAGACTTGATTACTACATACACTTAGGAAAGCTGTTTCTAGTTATACCAGGATGGTTATACCCCTGACATAAATAAGTGGTTGATATTAAATAATTACACATTTACAATTATTGCAGGTCAAAAAGTTGTATCAATTAATAGCTATGAATCAAATTTACCCCTTAAATTATTTTACCAGCGTAATTGTTTTTTTTTTATCAATTGTAAGATCACATATTATTCACTCATTGAAATCTGTAGCACCAATAATCTAATGGCATAATGAACTGAGTGTTATTGTACCGACCATTTTCACAGATAGTAATATCAAAACAAGACACCTGAATGAGTGCATGGATAATAAATAATTGGTCAATCGTTGATATGCAAGTTTGAAGATTGTGAATAATATAATTATATCTTTGAAATATTAATTATTTTATTTCGGGTGTGTTATATAATATTTATGTACAATATAGGTGTCTATATTTCATTATATTTATTTTTCAAGTAGCATTCATAATAAAATAAAACTTGTTTTTAGATAGAATGTTGATAGGTTCATACTAATCATGTGACAACTATGTTAATTTTCTTGTTCTCTGGTTGGTATAGATAAATTATGAAAAGTGTTTTATAATTCAATTATTATGTCAAAATATATTATCCTACTGTATAAATGTAATTGTACATTTATTTTCATAAAACCAATCAACTTGTTCTTACGACTTGGATGGAAAATGTGGTGTGTTCCAAGTAACAACACAAATCTATTCACTTGATCTAATGCATAGCTATATGATTTATATAATATTTGGGTCTATGTTTCAAGCTGTTAGAAACATGAAATAAATTTATACACAATTAAAATGGCACTTATAATTGCGGTACCTACCATGCAAGCCATCATTGCACCTATTATATAATTTCAAGATTTTCCCTCTTCTAAACGAATTTATTACAAAGGCATAGATAAGAAACTTTGAGAAAAGGATTGTGTAGAAAAAAGTTGGAATTGAGAAAATGGTACACACTCAATAGGCGAGACCAACAATTAACTAATATTTGATCTGAACTAAATGAATTTATGTATCAAATTGAAATTGAGAAGTTTCAGCGTATTTTCTTGACGAATAATTTTCCTGTAGGCTCTGTGTGATTTAATGCATTTTTCTAATTTGGAACAATTGGTTTATAAATTTAATCTCGACCTTACTCACCATATTATTTGATCACAAAATATTTTTTTGATCAGGAGGAAGGATTTATTATTAATTGAAATTGATGACTAGAACTAATAAAGACTGAAATATTGTAGTATTTGTTCTATGACTCGTTGTTCTGTTTCAACAGATTGACGAAATCTTGGAGACAATAGGGCTAGCAGTTTGCAGAGACACTCGATGCGAGAGACTGTCTGGTGGACAGAGAAAACGACTTTCCATTGCACTCGAGTTGGTTGACAACCCTCCAGTAATGTTCCTCGATGAACCTACAACGTGAGTACGAAGAAATTACGAGAGCAGATAGTCTCGAACTCAGGGGCGGACTAGCCTGGGCGGCGAGGCGCGATAACCGCCCGGGCACCACCCTATATAGCAATTCGTTTGGAGCTCCCAAACAGTTATGCAGCTATTGGTAGATGGAAGTGATGAGGTTGGGTGTCAAACTCAAATTTAATGTTATTCAGAAAATGTAGTAAAATATATTCCATGTCAGCGATTGCAACACTATATAGGCATACATTATGTTTTACTATGCACCTACACAAATCACATCTCGTGGATTCATTTTCAAATGTTAACATGCTCAGCTATGTGATATAATGAATATTTTGTATGAGCTGAAGATATATGGGGACACTGACGTTTGGAATCACTCCTCGCACATCAAATGATCGTAACAATAATTGTGATGAGGATGATAAATTGATAATAATGAACATAATTAAAGAATATACCGTACAGTATTTCTGAAGCAGGGTTTCTATTTCACAGTTTTTTCAGTGGTGGCTCGTGCGTAAGTACTGCAGATTGGCTGCACTCCCTACGATTTTACAAATTCATGCTTTTCTCAATTAAATTATCGTGGATAAATTATTTATTTCATGCCGTATAATATTTTTTCCAGCAATCGTTGTTGAGAAAAACACAGCTTTGTGAAAAAGTATCAACAAAAAGTACGTAATTATTCATTGTTGAACGCCCGCGACTTCAAATGTATCATAAACCATACATGCTGCTGAATGCCTGCAACAGCCCCGAATGCAACTTGTTATCCACGTCCCGTAGCTGCGTTTGTTAGTTGCTCATAGCTGGCTGAAGGATAATGGTGAAGAGGGCGCGCGGTGACGAGGGAAGTGCGTCCATTAAGCTTGTGGATGTGCTGCACGGGATACAGTACGCTAGTTTGAACTTGTCCAAACACTGCGAGACACCGTGCACTCCTTGCTCTCGCGGCGTTCTCTTACTATTAACGGCTGGGTGTTTTAAGCCGATTGAAACACTTATTAATAATTGGGATAGTTTCGTACTGAGCTTTTGGCAAATAAATGGCATTAGATAGTTTCAAGCTGAGAAATCACGGCAGAATATTTAGACCCACTAATCATGTAAATCAATTAAATGATGAAACTCATACTTTTTATAAGAACTCATACTTCTTATAAGAACTCAAATTCAAAATGATATCTTCCAATGAACACATCAAAATATTTGCGTTACAGCAGTATTAAATTTACCGTAACGAATCCACGCAGACAAGGTTAGCAGATTTGAGTTGAATCATGTTCAAAATGAATGTTGAGATCTGAATGTGGATGTTTAACGAGGAAATTACGTTTATATCTTGGGCAGAAAATATTTCGCCTTTCAGGGCTACTTGCGAGGCTATATACACTCATTGTTATGTGACTTTGTACCTTCATGTATACTTTGTCTATTTAACTGCGGACAGATGGAATTGAAATTATCTGCTTTTGGCGAGACCCGATATCTAGGGAATCCCCCCAATTATATATATATATATATATATATATATATATATATATATAGGCCAATATTACTTTTTTATTCAAAATCAAGCCCTTCCTTCTCTACTCATATGAAAGTTCCTATGCATCTGGAATGAATACTAATCTATCAAAACAACAAACAACACTCCAACAGTCATGTTGCTTGCTGATAGTCTGTCTCCCAAATAATAAAATAAAGATACCGGTAACTTGATATCTACGTGTCATTTTTCTTACAATTCAAAGTAATCAAGAAAAATACATCAGCATGTAATTTAACAGTGTATTTCCTTAAATTTGAAGAAGCCTGTACATTGAAAGGTGATGAAGGCAATCGCAATGATTACACGAAAATGCTACAGTAGAGCGAAGCGGAAAAGGGCCCTGACAAAAATTATACAAATATCATGTCGGAAGACAAGATAAAATCAGAAGTGGACTCCCTGCCAGAACATGCTGTTGCATGCAATATTACAGACAGTGCTGATTGCTACATCTGTCTAATATCATCAATTTGTTTCTCCGCAGAGGTCTTGACAGTTCATCATCCTTACAATGTGTTTCCATGTTGAAAGCACTTGCTCGCAGTGGCCGTACAATCGTGTGCACTATCCACCAACCATGTGCCACTCTGTTCGAGTTATTTGATCACATCTACGTCGTTGCAGAAGGCACCTGTATATACCAAGGAGGCAGTCTTAATGTCGTACCGTACTTACACGCGGTCGGACTCAATTGCCCCAAGTACCACAACCCTGCTGACTATTGTGAGTTTTTTTCAGTACCAGTAACAATGTCTAACGCAATTACATTTTGAATTTTGCTCTAATACTGACAATACTGCAATACAGTTAATGAAATCAAGTGATGTTGATGTTATTGTTGCATTGTCAAGCCCATACCCTAGTGTGATTACGAGAACTACAATTTGGAAGCTCTATCACTCGTGGGCACAACTTAAATACTAATAAATAATGGCCTCATTTTTATTATTATAGTATTGGTAATTATTGATATGTTAATCATCGTTAATCAATCATGGTATCATCTTTTGATTGATTTGGATATGTGTTGCTGTTCTTAGTGTTAGATGTTGCAAATGGTGAATTTGGTAACTTCACACATCAACTTGCACTCGAAGCCAAGGAGAAATGTTGGCGCCAAACACAACCGGCCGCTCCCTGTTTAATTGAAGAAATGGGAAGAAACACGAGTCCAACGCTCCATAAAACATCAGTTCTGATTAATCCTCCGTCGGAATTTACCAAGCTCTATGTACTGCTCAATAGATCGGCAACACAACTTTATAGAGACTGGGTAAGTTTTTTGGTACATTATGATCAACCGTACCGTACCTACATATTTTACCCAATGAACATAGATGGAATTAGCATCAAGATATCAGGAGAACCATGCTGAACAATGTATGCATATATTTTAGTGTAATAATGTGATAAATCAATTAATCAATTGATTCATTAATAAATGGATCTGGTTTTGTAAAATACTGTGTATCCGCATATTACATTTACTATAATAGTACATTTGTAACGTACAGTACTTTACTTATCAAAACCTGATATGTCCAACATTACCTCTTGATTTGATTAAGATGAATAAACCATCATTATTTTCATTTATTTTCATGATTATGATCAGGATTATTATAATCATCATTCTATTATCATTATCACTTTTATCATTATCATGCCTATTATAATAATAATTATTAGTAGTGCTGTAGTAGTGGTAATACTACGGTGAATAATTTATTATTGTTTTTATTGTTAAGAAATATTTTAATGCTTTTTATGATCAAATATGGACAACCTTGAATCATGTGCAAAGATAGAAAGCAAAGATAGAAATTGCAGATTTACCTCTGAAAATAAAATAATTGTTACAATAAATAACAGCAAATAACTGCATGAATCTCAAACACGGTCTTCTATAAGTTCAGTGTTCGCTTATACTCACCGCACTCCCACTGATCAATTATAATATTGCCATGGTACATAATGTACTATCTTGACAAAACATTCGTCAAATGAGATCTTGTATCGACAAGATTTGTCACTGTGAAAAGTCTAACAAAAGTGTTAGACAATAAAGATGAGTGAGAACTTAGTTGTTTCTCCAGAAGAGATAGTGAATGATATTGTTGTCTAAAGAGTTGTCAAAAGAGTAATGCAATCGACTCCCAGTACTCAAATTATATGAGAAGGAAATGAATGTGAGATTGTAAGATCAAGGCAGAGGAACAATATACTTTCTAAACAAATCTAACTAGGCAAACGCAGAATGTGGTTGTGTGATGAGCGGGATATCTAGAAAATAAAATCTGAAACTCTACATACCTTGATCATATGAAATGAACTTCATGCGATACCAACAAATCTAGAGAGCCATGAATTAACAATGCAACATTTTTCTGCTATTATTTCTATCTACTCGATGAATAAAAAACATGATTTACATTATTTTCTTCGAAACGGCTCGTCCAAATTGCATACAAATGTTCAATTATGTGTGTAATTTCTGTGTTCACATTCGAGGAAAATTTGAATTATATTGGAGAGATTTTAGTTTTCAATTTTTCATGCTCGGTCTAATCTTATGGGGTTTTTAGAAACTTCTAGATGATGTTTCTCAAAAATGGTCCAACCGATTTGACCCAAAAACTATAGGGTTCTAAGTTGGATAAGTTTGAGTACAAAAAAAAAGTTTCATGACGATCGGTCAAACCCTTCGACCCGTGCAGTGCCCACAAACAAACAAAAAACAAAAACAGACAGACAAAGCTCCGTAAGAGTTGAGTGGAAATCTCCGCTAATGCTCATCTAATAAATTGAATGATTTTTCCTACAGACTGTTACCCACCTCAAAGTTATTATTCACTTTTTGGTTGGCGTGTTGCTTGGATTGAACTTCACTGGTGCTGGTATGGATGGTTCAAAAGCAATCAACAACGTTGGTTTCTTTGTCTGTACGTGTATTTACCTCTCCTACACATCAATGATGCCAGCTATTTTGAAATGTAAGACGTGCTCAACAACTATAGGCTACCTCTTTTGGTATATTGTTAGACTATTACAGTATATGGTTGATGCATTATGTGTTGATCTGTAAGGCTATTCACTACCAATAGCTAATTTATTAAAAAAATCATCTCATTAAAAAATGTACAAACTGAACAGTAAATTTCTCGTAGCATTGAAATGTTGTCATATTGTATGAAATGTGGTCCAAATTTGTAATAAATTTGATTATAACATTTATGAATTAATTATCAATTCTTAGACTGATATGAATCAACAGCTTCAGTTACAAGATACCGTTTGAATAAATAACTTGCAATAACTATAGTTTGTCAGTACAGTTATATTTCACCGCTTAATAATAGTATGTGTATTCATTTTCTCTAGTTCCCCAAGAGTTGGCTATATTGAAGAAGGAGCAGTTTAATAATTGGTATCATTTGCGAACTTACTACACAGCTTTCCTCATAACCAACATTCCAACACAGGTTTGTATTTTTAGTTCATATGTGTGCTAAATATAGGGTAGTTGAATATGTATGTTCAGCGCATTCATAGAATGTTACACCAACATATTTAGAAAATGTAGCACTAACAGGAACAGCCCAAGAAACTTAACAATATATGCGCTGCAGTATGATTGTAACACAACAAAAGACAAAGTACCAGTAGGGATAATAATGATAATTATTCTTGACATACCCCAGTTGAAAAATAAGGGCCACTGTAGTTTATTAGTCGAGTATTTGCAAAGTATGTTTCGACCTTTGGTCATTGGTTATTCATTATTTTTGTGGTCAAACAAAGAAACGAATATATTCCAATTAAACATGGTAGGGAAAATAAATACAACAACATTTTCATAATATTTGGAGTTGATTCAAGGATTTTAGTTGCCATTTCTAATTTAAATGGTTCAATTGTTATCACAAATTAAAGAAACATTCAACGAAAATTGTTTCTCTTTACCAACGTTTGTTAGGCTATAGTGATATGGTTCTATTTGCCAGGCCTATTGGAAGAAACCAGCAGCTTACCTCGACCAATCTAATAAATTAATAATATATCAGTCTAGATAATAATTTAGGGAGTAAAGTCTACAGATGACATTTAATTTAAAAGAAAACATCAATATGCCATGTCATATTTACTCAATACACCCAAGTAGGAAAATATATCAGTGTAATGATGTAATGTGTAATGTAATGATATCATCATGAAAAGAAATCCACCAGTTTTTTGTACTTCAAACTGAAAATGAACATAAATATTATTGAGTTGTATCAAATTAGCCTATGGTTGAAAAAAGGTTGCAGATTTAGCCCCTATTATCTGTTACATGTGGTATAAATCTAAGAGCATTCTGGGTAAGATCTTGAATTTTTTTTTATTATTAAAAAAAATAATTGAGGATAAATATTTTTTCTGGTAATAACTAGTAACTTATCTTTAATAACAAATTTATAATAGACAAGAAGTATAGATCTCCTCATCTCATCAACTATTAAGTAGTTGAAGTATCACACTGATCTCAATAATTATATAGATTAAATGTGTATTTTTCCAGTTGTAAAATGTATCTATGAAAATCACAAGGCTTATACTGACATTTAGTAGATTTCATGCATACCATTATTTGTAGGAATATCATTTAGGATATGGATATTAGGGATTCAAAAGTTATTTGCTAACAAATGAATTATTTCTCACTTTATCGAACCCTTGAATTCACTATAAAGTATAAACACACGACGGCGATAGTTTTTCTTCTCATCAAATTCGAGTATAGAGAAAAAATACAATTTATTTCACTTAATTAAATGGCTGAAGGAATTTGATTGCATAAGAAAATCTTATTCATGGAAATGTTTCCTTCTGTTATCCAGATGCTGTTTTGTTTTGTGTATACATCAGTATCATACTTCTTGTCATCTCAAGTCCAAGAGTGGTCCAGATTCTTGATGTTCTTAGGGATGACACTTCTGATAACACTAGTTTCAGAGAGCACAGGCTTGCTACTAGGAACAATCTGCAATCCAGTCGTAAGTAAATCTATCAATGATTTTGAATACAATAATGTGGATTTGACATGCACGATGCAGCAGAAATGCCGTAATTCGTCAAAGAATTGATACGCCGAATCTATTTGATATTTTGTTCCGGTGGGATTCATCAATACCTAATCAGAAGCAGTGGCGAAGCGTGACAATCCGATAGTGGAGAAACAAATGAGTGAGGGGAAAATTATGTTTTTGATCTTACTTCACATATCTTTTATTTATTACTCACTTGAAGAATTACATTCAAACCTTCTCGAAATAAAGAGTAACTACCCAATATACATTTTAAAACAATAACTGAAATAACAATACATAGATATATATATATATATACAATAGGCAGAGGGTTTATTGGGACCAACATTTTGTCTGCGGTTTGACGTGATAAAAAACTAACCCCCCGCTGCCTATCACAGCAGAAGCAAACGAACGTCAGAAACACGTGTAGAATCAGATCCAGCCCGTGCTTGCTATTGCTAGGAGACATGTCTCATTGTTCTGTTTAAGTTGTATAATATGTGGCATAATATGTGACAAACCCGAACATGCGCACGACTCAATAAACGTGTAAGATAGGCTCGGGAGAGAGACACTGTATAGAAAGCATTGGGGACAACCGCGTGCACAGACAACCATGCACACACACAGCGTGTGACGGTGTGTAAGGCAGAATATCGCGTGCTGGAGAAACTTGAAATCAATTCAGAGATGAAAATAGAGGTGTGCCTTTTTTTCCTTTCCTTTTTTCTCCGTTGAGTAGACATTGTCTCAATGTTCACCCTGACGCTTCCGTACTGATCAGAAGTGAGAAAACGAATATCTATACAAAAATTGATTCCTCTCGAAATTTCAATTTTTTTTTTTTTTTTTTTAATACTGCTTAACGACCCCACCAACAGCTAGGTTATACGGGGGTACGAATGAGCGGGTGATGATGAAACGATGAAGTGATGATAGGTGAAAGGACGTTTACAAAAACCCATGCCTTATGCGGGACTCGAACCCACGCCCAACGGTGTCTTCAGTTACTACCGCTAGCGATAATTGACTTGGCCACCGGGGCGGCTGAAATTTCGATTTCAATTTTTTGAATATTCCAAGTAAAATTCTGGGTGCCAGATCTAATTCAATCTGGCCTCCAGCAAATATTCGAATTCGTTGAATAAAATAAATTATTCTTGATATTATAATAATTTCCTGAAATAGTTTGAGGTATCCGGAATTGTGCCCCACAAACCCTTTACGACAGCACAAGCAGTTAGGGCTCCTATCCCATTTTTAATTCGATTGAAATTCCGCTTGTGCCTACGCTGATACGCAGGTGCAACACGTACACTTCTGGCACCCAGTGTCGATCTCAAAAGTCGGTAAATATAAGTGGAAGACAGGCGTGACCCATGTGAGTTGAGAACTCCAAATAATCCAGAAAAGATACACCATTATAATCACGCTCATAATAACTCTAATAACATAATATAATTCATAAACCCAACATTATTATACAAGATTGAAAATAGGATGTGAAAACATCGATTCGGCAATATATCGAAACTCTTCGTATCAATTCAAAAATCCATGAATCGAAACTATGAACTTTTTTCGTATCTATTCCTTACTCCCGGTCCTTCAGGTACTCCGCGCCCTTGCAACAGTTCAACGCTGATGGTAATGTGAGCATATGGGTAACGTTTTTGAAGTGTGTGCTAGTGTTGTCAACAGTAAAGTAATATAACGTACAGTAATGAGTAAATAACTGTGTTACAGCTATTTTTTGGACAACTACACCGTCTATGTAGCCCTTCCTCGCCATAGATGAAAAATGTATATATATTATATATAATTGCAAACATAGCTGGACCCTCCTAAAATTCTTGGTCTCAAGCTGCCCCTGTTCTGAAATACCTTTTTCTATCTGATTACAGAATGGAACCTTCTTCGGTGCCATCTTAACAGCCTTCCTCATGTTGTTCTCTGGTTTCCTGGCCTTGTTCAAAGACATGACTGTGTACATGTATTACATATCCTATACCAGTTTTGTACGTTATGGCTTGGAAGGCATGGTCTTATCTTTGTATGGCTTCAACCGGAAGACGCTCAAATGCCCAGACACGGAAGTATATTGTCATTATGGAGATCCAGATGTTATACTGAAAGAAATCGGCATGAATTTAGGCCAATATTGGCTCAACTTTGGCGTGCTTTGTGTTATGCTTGTTGTGATAAGAATTGTTACTTATGCCTGTTTGAAATATAAAGTTACAATAGGCTGATGAAACTACAAGAAATGAATCATATATCAGACGGAAGATGGAAAGTGTGAATGTTACTTTATTTTGTGTGTAGGCCTACAATTTGTGACAATTATTTACTGAACATTGATCTATACAACATTTGTTAATAATGTTATGCATTATCATTGTTACACTGAAAGACTTGATTCCAATCAGTTATTATAGAATTGATAATAAATCTCAAATCCGTTTCAGGTTTTGTATTGTTTTGTGCCGAGTTGTGTGAAATATAATAAAAATCATTAAGTTAAGAAATCTTGAAATCTGGTTGTCAATACTGTAATAAGTTTTCCTGAGCACAGAAAATTCAGTGAAAATTGAAATAGTTCAGACTTATAACTGATGGCAAATAACAAGAATCCTAATATACAGGTAAACTGGTTTTCATTTCAAAGAACAAAATGTTGAGAGGGTGATCATACCACTTTTCAAAGAAATCAAGTTTGAAATTTGATTGAAAATTAGTACAGTACTTTGTTAGTTCTGACATAACTAGAATTGAAAATTTCAAACCATGGAGTTTATCTATCAAAGAGGTTTATATTTTCACTAAATTTTTTGTGAGCTTGAATTGTCATTTTGTTACTACCTAGAATCTCGATACATGTTCTTAAAGATAACAAGAAACACTTCTAGAGTTTGTATCCACATCCGCTTCCATCCACAATATGTAGATTACAAGATATAATCTAGATAGGCCTACATCACTTGAAAATCAAATACATTGAACACATGTCTATCAAATAGAAATCCAACATCAAGATGGTGAAAACTCTATGCATTGTTCCCGGATCCATTGTTTCATCGCTTCCATCATTCATTCTGTCATTGACTTTAGGATTCTGTCTACCCTTCTACCATTCATATAACCAACATTAAATTTTCCTGGACAGATTGTTATCTTAGATGGATGGTTCATTTTTGCTGGACCTTTATTCTCGAGACTTGTGAAATGTGATTTGTGGAATGAGAAGAGGTATTTTTTTTTTCTGTTGTATCATGAGAGGTACCCTCCACAAGGCTAGTTGATTCCAGCTAATGGCAGCCTGTGAACAAATAGCCTAAAAATCAGTAATTGCCTTTCATAATTAATTAACCTAGTGGCAACTGATGCAAAGCCATCTCGAGTGTACTGTACAATTCACAACTCACTTTGACCTCTCACTAGTCGAATAGAAGGTGATTTGAAATGAAATGTGGAAGGAAATGAGCAAAAGCAATTTGGGAATAGCAATCGACCATTCTCAGTCAAATAACCACAATTTCATTCCATTCCACATTTCATAATAACATAAAACTTGGAGAAAAAAGTAATAGTGTTACTGAATTTTTGTTTTCACAGTGTTCTTACCTTATGCTGCTTTTTACCTAATACCTAATGATAATGTAGGAGTGTTTTCCTACATCTCTACCTCTGTATGTGTACTATTTGTAAATCAAAAAGATGAATAAAACAAATCAAAAGCAAGATGCTCGTGTGGCTGAGTACCAAAACCATTATAACCGCTCTGTAGCCACGTAATACTAGTGGATTGCTAGAACTACTGCTACTACTACCAATAACAATACAGGTATACTATCTAGTACCATGATAAGGGTGACCAGAAGTCCCGTTTTGCCCGGGATTGTCCTTGTTTCAAACTTTCTGTCCCGGCGACCTGAGAAATGTTCTCGGGACTGTAAAATGTCCCGGTTTCATGAAAATGGAAGAAATATGTTTATATATAACTGGGTATTGCTCATACATCAAAATTCTATATTTTTTTGAATTTTAAAAACTGCCATGGACACCACACAAGTTATTTTGTAGAATTTCAGAGAGTTGTTGACAGTGTGGTTTGTTGATCCACGGCGCAACGCAGGCTTTCGTTGCGTTTTTATCCTGTCCAAAGACCAACCATTGCGCGCCATGCATTTTACAAACACGATTTCTCCATCTCATCATCTCCACGTTGTAATTAGTATCAACCTTTTAATTTCGCAATGTCTGTATTGTGAGGGCGATTATTGAGGTTTTAACTATAAGGACATTAACGTTTGTTTTCAACAAAAATTCAGGGAAAGAAGGTCGTACTTGAGAAGGCTGCAATATTTATTAAATAACTTTTTTAAATTTTTACTTCAAATTCTGATTAGTCGCACTTGGCCTATATCACTCTTGTAAAACGTTCTATCCCACAGGA
Organism: Brachyptera putata; assembly: GCA_907164805.1. NCBI lineage: Eukaryota > Metazoa > Arthropoda > Insecta > Plecoptera > Taeniopterygidae > Brachyptera > Brachyptera putata. The sequence continues at coordinate 39,657,255 of OU015463.1, forward strand.
TATAAAAATGTATGCAACAACCATATAGAAATTTAAAGTCATGATTTTATATCAGTTTCAAATGATAGAATTCATTTTACATTTCACCTTGTGATTATGAGCATCTATGACATAAATTTATTTTATATTTTAAAGTAATGGGCCCCTACATCAAATGTAACGGAACATAACATAATTTCAATCGACTATCTGGTTCATATTACGTACATCACTTGGGCTCTGCATATTTGTATTCATGACGTCTTTTATACTTTTTCAATTTGACCTGACTAATGTGAATACCTACATGTAATTGTAAATGTGTGTTACATATACAACAGAATGAATGATTGTTTATGTGAATTTGTAAATCATAGTTGAACAAAGTGGAAATACAGAGTTGAACTTGTGGTAAGTATTATTTTAACTTGAGTTCCTTGCCTTGTTCCTTGCTTTGTTCACTCTCAGATTTTCAGGGGCATGCATACAAGACTTGACCCATTCATTGTTAGTAGTCAATGAAGTAACATCATAACATGCTAAAAGATAATGGACAAACTTAGTCTACTGTGATTAATAATGGAATGTTAACCTCATTTTACAGATTTTTTATGCGTTCGATATTTGATTCAGAACTATCAACCATTTCACTGCCGTATCTACACACATTTACAACTAATAACTCGCTTTTGGTAGCTGTACGAATGGCTGTCTGAAAATGAAATTGCAATTCAAATAATATATACGCACATTCAATCGCAGAATTTGCAATCGAATGTGAGTTTGAATTTTTTTGCTGTACAAGTATTAATATATCAAGGATTCGGCCATGGGTTAAGGGACTTGCTTTCGTTTAAGCGACTGATATTGCAATACATTTTTCATGTACTTTCTTGCACGCTGTCTGATACCTTCTGTCTCATGATTGGCCAACTCTACCAGTTGGCGCGGAGGAGATGCTGGCATCACTCGCACGGTTTTCCCTAGAAAAAAGTAACAATTTTTATTATTTTTCAAGGTTCAAATCTGGAATTTTGATAAATATGTCAACAGTGAAAGTAAAAATTCATAAAACAATAATACAGTGTTATGTTTTGTGCTTTATCTGTATATTGTTGTTATAGTCCGGTAGATTGGTGAAACAATTAGGGGTTTAGTGATAGAAGTGTATGAATTTCACCACTTGTTCAGAAAAAATAGCTCAACAAAATAGGCTACGGAGGACGGCGAATTTTGAAACATCTGGGGCTGGTGGGGGTGGAAACCTGGGGGGGGGCATGATTGTTTTTTTATTGGCATGGCAATTGAACAAATCTATTTTTTCTTGACTGGCGGGGGTGGAAACTTGGGGGGGGGGGGGCATGATTTTTTTTTTTATTGGCATGGCAATTGAACAAATTTATATTTTTCTTCTTAGATTACACTATAAATGTATTGTAAAAAAATATTTTTTTTGTCAGAAAATATTATTGGAACGGCAAATGACCAATTGATTGACCTTTGACTTTCAAGTCTTTGACCTCTCACTCAAAAGGGTTTAGTGATAGACACGTATACATTTCACCACATGCTCAGGAAATGTTGCATAGCAAAATAGGTTACGGAGGATGGCGACTTTCACAATTGTTTGGGGGTGGCAGGGGTGGTTATTGGGGGGTGAGCATTTCTTCAGTAATTTTTATTGACGGAGTGGTTATATGAAAACATTTTTTTCTGGTAACATATTATGAATATATCATAAAAATATTGTATTTTGTGAAAAAAGTCAATTATCTCTCCGGTACCGTGAAGTTACTAATCGATTGACATTGACCTCTTTATATATTGACTCTCTTTATAGAGAATATACTGGAAACTATAGGCCTATATACACAACTTAGTTTTCACATTTCTGAGCCTTCCTTATTCATTCTTTCATTCATGTCATTCAATTCTTATAGCTCATAGCCTTTCAACCGGAAGATTTTCATTGACAAACCCTAATCTCATTATTGGTCAGTTTTGCTCTGTAATCATTCATTTTCTGGGAAAATAATCGGTCAAATTTCTTCAAACTCAGTAGAAATATGTATAAGAACAGCATCACCATTCTGAGGAAATTTCATGACCAACGAATGATTATGAAAAATTTCCCAAATTTCCACCCCCGCCACCCCCAAATGGTGGCGAAATTCGCCGTCCTCCGTAGCCTATTTTGTTGGTCTATTTTTTCTAAGTATGTGGTAGAATTCATACTTCCATATTAGCAAACCCCAAAGAGTGAAGGGACAAAGAGTCAGAGTTCAAAGGTAAATCATTTGGTCATTTGCAGGTCCAATATTTCTGTTTGCCCCAGACATTATTTTTCACAATACATTCATTGTATCATGTGCGATAAATAATCAGAATTTGCCAAACCACCTTGCCAATATAAAAAGAAACAATTGTGGCCCACCCCCAAGTTTCCACCCCCGCCACCCCCAAATGGTTGCAAATTTTTCCGTCCTCCGTGGCCTATTTTGTTGAGCTACTTTTTCTGAGCATGTGGTAGAATTTGTATACTTCTATCACTAAACCCCTATTTGTTCCTTTTATTTAATCTAATCTCCCGGACTATTAGAAGTAAATCGCTCACCGAGGTTGATAGAAATCCATGCTTCTTAAAGCATGCTATAGGGCCTTACCGTCCGAGTTTGCAGTTCAGCCGATCTCCTATCAACCGTTTAGTCCTCTTTGAAGACTTTGATGAAACGATCGTCGGAAAATCAGTGTTCACCAGATGAGTTATTTATTTATATCTGGTTTACCGACGCACTGTAATGATAACTACATTCTATCGGCGTCGGATGAATGAATATTGAGATGATAAGATGATGAAATGGAGGTTCCTAAGGCGATGGAGAGGATAGTGGAAGGGAAGCAGTCGTGACCTATATTGTAGGAACCATCTCGGCTTTAGCCTAGACTGCTGAGGGAAACCATGAAAATCCCCTCTCAAGATGGACGGAGGGGGATATCGAAGCACGTCCGATATGCCTTTCATCTCCCGTATCAGATGTAGTGAGCGCGTTAGCTACTGAGCTGAATGTGCCGGTCAATAGATGAACATGGCATTTTCATGAAGCTTTGCCCGGATGTGATTGTTTTTGGAAACACTACACAGGTCACATGCTGTCGACTGATCATCATGTACTTTTTATACACTCGCGGACTTATCCCACTTATAGAAATGTATTGTTTTTGGATTAAATCGGTTCGGCACTTTACGAAGATTTTAGAGAAAAATCATGACGACATTTTGAAAACCCCGGTACACCCGGAACGCCAGTATCCGGGCGGGAAAATTTGCAAAAATAAAAATAGAGAAAACATAAATAAGTTTGGAAGCAAAAATGATATATATTGCATCATAATACCTGATAGAAACACTGATCCTCACACACGAGAAGTAACTTCAAGAAAGACCAGCAACATGCTGATTTCATTGGGCCCCGTATTTATAATGAGGACACGACACAAAAATCAGGACACGACCAAAAAACGATATCTAAATACAATATAAAACTATGGATAACTAGTGCAGGAAGAGACTTATGCCACAAACAATTATATTCCTGAAAGAATTACCTTCAGCTCAATTCGTTAGACATTAACGAATACTTTTTTCAGAATTTACAATATTTTGAACTTTTCTAAAACTGAACAAGTTTTTTTTTGGTCCAAGTTTAATAAGTTGAACAGCATTCTGCATCCAAGACCAGATAAGAATCGATTATTTACTCACTAAAGTGTTTCGTTCCTTTCCCCAAGTTGGAAAAAATCCATTAATTGTTCGTCCTGGCCGCTTGGGACAGAGAAATGCAAGTCCCTGTCAAGTCATAAACATGGGTCAATCATAGAAATATTCAATACAAATCACTATCGATTTTCTGTCAACCAAACATAAATTCTGATAGCATAGAGACCCAAACATTGATCTTTTGATAATGCGCGTGGATGCTGCGTCGGCTTTTCCTCACACGAACTTGTTGATATACATGAAATATATGAACTCCGACCTAGTTTACTTAACATTTAGTGTCGATACATAATAATAATTATTTTTATTTCTCGCTTACATTTTTTTGTGTTCTATATTAGAAGTGAGGCAGAATCGTATAAAAGCAGGACGATGGGCCAAAAGGATCACACTTGTCAGGCCGTCAATACCTCACAATCATGTTGTGGACGGGTCTTCTCTTCTGCCTCATTGGTAAGTTTATACAGACGATACAGTCAATTAATTTTCATACGGAATTTTGCATTTCAATTACTTGTAGAACACGGAAATATTTTAAGCAGAAAACTGAAGATGACTCTAGACTAAGGTGTCTATGTATACTCTTTAGATTGAATAATTGACTATAAATACTAATTTCTATTCACGTTGAATAGAATATCATCCAAATTTGGGATACACTATATTTTCAATCACGATCCAGATTCCAGTTTCCAGATTGATAGATAGTTGGTTCAAAGCTCAGTTTTCGGAACAAATTATACCTTATCTTGAAAATCAAAGCTGAGGGCTGGAAAATGTATTCGACAATATTATTATTGTTAATTACCATATTAGAGGGATTCTTATTCTACACTCGCCGTTGAAATTATAAATCTTTATTCTCGTACAAATAATGAAGTTCATCAACTTGTGACGTAGTGGTAATTTTACTCCAAATAACAATCATATTACCATTCTCAATTAATAAAAAAAAAGAAAATCAATAGTGGAATATAAGGAGTAGATTCAGCGAACATCTTGTTGGTGTTCAATTCATTCTTCCTTTACATACTGAATTATTGAATCATGGGATAGTTCTAAACATTCTAAATATCAATTATTTGGCTTTGGCCTGCACTGATTTAGTATAGTTTTACATTTTCATCGTGGTTCATCACCCAGCTTATGGTTAATCTGTTGGGCGAGTACACAGCTCTCTTAAAACTGTTGCAGTAATGGAGACGGTAATGGTATAGGCCTAACCATTCATGTACCTATTCATTGAGGAAAAGAACTTTGAACCTCAGTCAGAATATTAGACCATGAAAGAAATCGAACCTTTTTCCCGAAAGACGGTTCATCGCTACCCATCTCATTACTAGTTTGATAATTCATTCTATCATCACAAAACAAATGATGTTTTAGAATATCCCCGTATACGTATGCAACTTGTTATGACTTATACATTTGTATTGGTTTACAGCTGGCGCCACAGTCGCAGAAAATGGTGAGTAAAATATGAATGTTTGACATACTTATGTGATAATATATGTGATAAGTGATAAGTTTATAACTTCACGAATAAAACATTAGTGAATGATATTGATAAGTGAACGACTTTGATTTATATATTGACTAAACTGGTGCCAGTAATTTAGAAATCCATTAATCATAACTAAGAAATGAAGCAAACCGCATTAGTGTATACTACATATATATTTAGGGTGACCAGATTCAAAAAAGGAAAATCCGGGACAACGCCAAGATTTGCGTAGTCAGAATCATTCCTTTCAAATTGTATTGCGGGAGGGGGGCGGGGTTTCAAAAGGCCCGTAGGGGGAAATTTTTGGTAATTTGTATTCTACTACTGATATTTTGGGTGTTTATTAAAACACATAATATTCAAGATTTTTGTACTATATAGACCCTAGTAATTGCATACAAATTTGTACTGTGAGGATGTGGCCCACACATGTTAATGATAGAAAGACAATTATTTGAATTTGATGTGCAATTTAAAAATTAATTGATTCACCAAATATTAGCAGTTTAAAAAATTTAAAAAAACGGAATGTTTTTTGAGAAGATGAATATTGAGAGTATGAAAAATACACAGTTATTCCTATTGCTTCCGTTTTTGAAAAACTGGGACATTTATTGGTCCCGAAAACATTTCTCGGGACGCCGGGACAGAAAGCTCAAAACAGGGACAATCCTGGGAAACCGCGACGTCTGGTCACCCTATCTATATTATTAAACATTTCAAGTTCTGTTTGTTAATGATGCGTGTCTTAGTTCCTACAGCGCTTTGCTGAAAAGCGTGGTTATCTCTTGACACAGTAGTGTGCAATCTGTTATATGGGCATATAACAATGAATTTCACCAGAGCCCCTGCTGGCGCGTTGGATAAGACGCATGCTTGCCTGAAAGCTAGTTCGATTAGTTCGATACCCACCCCATGCTAGGGTGCAGAAATTACGGGTCATATGGGTCGAACAATTTTCATCGAACGTTTTTTTAATCGAAATGCATTGTAATTATTTTTCATTCCATTGTTATTCGACTCAGGATTTCTGTGTTACTTAGACTTTGTGATTTAGCTAAGCGTTGTGGAACTGGGTTATCCGTCAATGAGTCGATGTGCTTGATTTAGGCTGGAAGAGCGGCAGCGAATACAAGTATCAAGTTCGAGGCCGTACTTTGGCCGCCCTTCACCAGGTGGATAACCAATTCGCTGGAATCCTCATGAAGGCCGAACTCACCATTCAACCCAAGTCAGCTAATGTGCTCAGTGCCAAGGTGGGTGAAGAAAACTCGATTCAAATATAAAAGAATGAAGTCGACCAATTATATAAATACATGGCATATGATTGTGTTGTTTGCTTTCAGATATCGCAGGCACAGTACGCGCAAATCAATCAGGCTTTGCCCCAAGGTTGGCAATCGCAGATCTCTGAGAAGGATTTGAGTTATCATCAACTTCCTCTCAGCAACAAACCATTCGAGATCAAATACAAGAACGGTGTTGTTGATGATCTGATCGTCAGCAAAGATGTGCCAACTTGGGAGGTGAATATCTTCAAAGGGATTGCCAGCCAACTCCAAGTTGATACCGAGGGTCAGAACTTTATCAAGTCTCACTCCAACCAGACACCAAAGAAGGACAGTGCTAATGCTGTCTACAGGACCATGGAAGCCTCTGTAACTGGTGAATGTGAAGTTCTCTACGACATCTCACCGTTGCCGGAATATGTACTGCAGATGCAACCCTATTTGGCTCCCATAGCAAATCTCCGCGGAGAAGGTCAAATCTATGACATTGTCAAGACTAAGAACTTCACTAACTGCGAGCAACGACTTGGTTACCACTTTGGTTTAACTGGCATCAACAACTGGGAGCCAGGTACCAACCAGATGGGAAGCTTCCTTGCAGTAAGTTCAGTCTTTAAATGCATTCATAATATATTGCAATGATTTTTTGGATGAGCGAAGCGAAGACTCAATTTCACTTGACCCAAAAAATGTACATATATATATTTTTTTTTTTGTTCGCGCCCCACAGGTCAAACGAAAATTCAAATTCAATTGAAACTTGGCATGCCCAAGTGTCATCATCTGGATGGAATCCCATTGTTTTTTATGCGCAATCGATTGCACCACTTCTGAGAAAACTAATTTTCCATTTTCCAAATTACCCATAAGAATAAGCCAGAGAAGAATTTTCGTGAAAAAAATCGAAAAAGTTCAAATTTTCACCGAATTTCAATATAATAATGATACACATTATTCCGAACTTTCACTGGAATCCGATCAGTCGTTTTGATATAACAAATTATATAATGATATTTTTATACATCTAAAAAAGCTATTAAGAAAACCAATTAAATCGAGTCAACAGGTGTCACCAATTAATGAAGAACGATTAAAACGAGATCTTCTTTATTATCAGAGAAATTATTGAGAGTGAGTAATGAATATAAAAGGAGGGTAATGACATGATTGTTTGGATCTCAAGGTGTATATATGAATACAGCTGTCATTACGTTTCATATAGTATTCTAATATTACATATAATATTAAACTGCATCAGATATTTCCTTCATTCTCCTTCATTCTTCATTCTAAATTTCCTTCATATCAGTCTACGAAATAAACCAACCGAATGGAAAGATAGATTTTAACTTGAATGCCGTCAAAACATCAACTTGATGTTACTTTTTGAAAAAATTCAATTTAATTCTCATTAGGTCATCCATCAACGCGGAAACACATAACGCGTTTTCCTAGTTAGTTTCATTGTTGTTGATAATAATTCGAACTAATGAACGGATATGGCTCTTTGGTTGAGAAAAGCAAAAAATGGACGCTCTTCATTTTTCTCCCCAAGAACATTCACTTGAAGATATGAGAAATGCATGGATCATTTGCTTCAAACGAATGGTTCAGTTTTTTTAAAATGTTAATTGGGTAATATTGACTCGATATAGCGAGATATCAGTCCGAGTAATAAACTACACTAGATGGAAGATTGATTACCGAAGATTCATCTTCCACTCATTCCGGCAAGTAAGCATTGTATACACTGACAATCAAGATAGTATAACCAAACAATGTGTCGAAGCACATGCATGAAAAAACTTCTCCGATTCGAATAATAGTTCAAGTAACCTAATTTCACCTTAATCGTGTCAACAGCGATCATCAGTGAGCCGTATTGTAGTCTCAGGACATCTCCGCAACTACACCATCCAGTCAGCAGTCACCACCAACAAGATTATTCTCAGCCCAGCTCTTTACAATGACCAGAAAGGCATGGTTGTGAGCAGTCTTAACCTGACTTTGTCTTCGGTTCACTCTTCATCCGGCACACCTCAGGCCCCCCCCAGCCCTCACTCCACAGGTGACCTCGTTTACGACTATAACAGCCCTTTCGGAGAAGCTAAGCAATCCAGAAATCATGGTGGTAAAAATTCAGGCAGCAGTTCCAGCAGCAGCTCAAGTGATAGCAGCTCAAGCAGCAGCGAAAGCAGTAGCGAAAGCAACCAAATGACTTCCGCGGAAAGGCTCAAGAATAAGAACAATAAGAAATCTACCAATAACCGCGCTGCTCGTTACGAGAAGAAAAGCAAAGACCACAAAAATGACAACAGCTCGAGTCAGAGCCAGAGCCAAGAACAAGCACACAAGAGACCACGTCGCTCTCCTCGTGTTAGTCAAGAGCATTATAGCAAAAACCAAAACCAAAAGTACCAAGATAAATATAACAAGAAGAACCAAAAGCACGGTAAACCCAACAGCAGCTCGTCGTCTTCATCCTCTAGCAGCAGTGATGACAGCAACAGCAGCAACAACAGTTCATCCTCGTCCTCCTCTTCGTCTTCCTCATCCAGCTCAAGTGGCTCGTCGAGCAGCAGTTCTTCAAGTTCAAGCAGCTCATCAAGCAATAGCCAGGAACTCCATCAGCCACGCCCTACCCTTGATCATGCTCCAAGCAGTCCTCTTCTCCCTTATTTCGTTGGTATCCAAGGCGAATCTATCCAGGCTTCCAAACAAGTGAACATTGTAGCTGCTGTGGAGAATATTGCTTCCCAGATTGGTTCTGATCTTCAGAACCCCAGCAACATTCCGAAAGAAAACACTTTGGCTAAGTTCACCATCTTATCTCGGCTTGCTCGTACCATGAGTTCAAAGCAATTGCAGGAGGCAGGTCAGAAGCTTTACTACCCTGACTCCAAAATATCCAAGTCCAGTTCTAGTTCGAGTATTCAAAACGCTGCGTGGTGAGTAATATTTCCTTAGTTTAAATCGTTAATGGATGCAAAAGGAGGATTTACATAACATGCTCGTTTCGTCCATAGGAAAGCATACCGTGATGCCGTTGCTCAAGCTGGTACTGGCCCCGCTTTGATCACCTTGAAGGACTGGATTGTAAGCAAGAAGGTCCAAGGGGAGGAAGCCGCTGAGCTCCTTGCTGCTCTTCCAACATCGGCTCGAACTCCTACTCCCGAGTATATGGATGCTTTCTTCGTACGTATTTACCATTTCTGTCCATCAAATGTAGATCAGTATTTATCTCGCGTATTGTAGACATAAAATGTATATATTTTCAATTTTATATTACAGGCTTTGGTTACTAAACCCGAAGTGATGAAGCAGCAATACCTGAACAGCACGGCCATTCTCGCATTTACCGACCTTGTTCGCAAGGCTCAGGTTGACAATGCCACCGCCCACAATTACTATCCCGTTCACAGCTTCGGTCGGTTGTCACCTAAGAACACCCCTGCTGTACAACGCGAATATATCCCATATTTGGCACGTACCCTCAAACATGCAGTCGATCAAGCCGATAGCCACCAGATTCAGGTCTATATCCGTGCCCTAGGAAACGTTGCTCACCCCAGAATTCTGAGTGTATTCGAACCTTACTTGGAAGGAAAACAATCAATGTCCACTTTCCAACGTCTTCTGATCGTCGTTTCCATCGACCACATGGCTAAGATTTATCCTCAGGTCGCCAGGCAGGTGTTGTTCAGAATCTACCAGAACTCTGGCGAAGCCTACCAAGTTCGTAGTGCAGCTGTTTTCCAAATCATGAAGACTAACCCACCCGCGAACATGCTCCAGAGGATGGCTCAATTCACCAACTATGACCATAGTAATCAAGTATCTGCTGCTGTCAAATCTGCGATTGAGACCACTGCTTTACTTCAAGGACCTTATAACTCCCAACTGTAAGTTGTACAAGTATTTATAATATACGACTCCGATTCCGATGTATCAAGCTGTTGTTTCAATGTTATACATTTTTTCATCAGTGCCAAAAACGCTCGCGCCGCTGCCAACATGCTGACTACTAAGAGTTTTGGTATGCAATACTCTCGCGCCAATATTCGAAGCTACGTTGCTGAAGAGTTGAACCTGTCTTATAAGCAAACACTTTTCCACATTGGTAGCCAGGATAGCATTCTGCCGAGCTCGATTTTCTACCATCTTCGTCGTAACTTCGGACAATACAAGTGGAGTTCCATGTCTGTGAGTTTATTTTCCATTTTCTCTTCATTATCGTGATTTAAACAATGATTCAAGTACACAGGTAATTATTTTTAAACGTTTGATTACTTGAATGTTATGAACAGATGAATGCCATGTCATCGAGTGTGGACAATCTCATGGATGTGTTCAGTGACCAGTTCGACAACGAGTACATTCGCAACGACAACAGAGTCAAGTCAGGAAACAACAAAGCCAAGTCAGACAGCAAAAATCGTGCATCTCTTTCTCAATCGCACTCCAGCAGCTTGTGGTCTTCTGATAAGGTTGATAATATTTTGAACATCCAGCCTGATCAATATGAAGAGCTGGAGGCACACTTCCTCATCAACTACATGGGCTTCAAACGGTTATTTGCCATCAACAACCAAACTATCGAACAGCTTCCACGTGGTAAATATTCATTCGAGCATACTCGAATACTATACTTTTGGGCGTGATTTTCCCTTGTGAAGATGAACAATAATGATTCACTTTTGTTTCAGCTGTGAAGGAAGCCGCCTCCGCTCTTCGTTCTGGCAGCAGCTTCAACTACACCAAACTTTACGACCAGTTCTCCATGACCATCAGTTTCCCCACCGAGATGGGTCTTCCCTTCGTCTACACTCTTAAGACTCCCACTCTCCTGTCCATCAGTGGTGAGGCTCGTGCCCGAACCGACCCCGACCTTGCCAATGGCAACAACCAACATATCAAAACTCCCAAGTCTGTCAACGCAACTGCCGATGTAAACATTGTATACTCGTCCAAAACTGAGAGTAAGATTGGGTTCGTTACTCCTTTCGACCATCAACGTTACATCGCCGGTATGGATACTAATATTCAAACTTTCCTACCCATTCACGCCAACGTTGACCTCGACCTCCAGAACAACAAGGTTCGCGCTACCCTCGGCCCTATCGATCACAACAAAGAGTACAATGTTGCCCACTACAGCTCATGGCCCTACACTACTCAGCACGATATTCAAACTTTGAAGCCAACAAGCGAAGACAGTCAAATTAAGTACATCCACGTACGCAAACCCCAGGAGGTAAAATACATTCTCTCAAATGGGTTATATGTTCAGTTTATCTTATCTATTCAAATATGGATGACCCGTAATCAAATGAGTGTTTTCTTCCATTTTCAGTTCGAAACCAGCTTTGGTCAAGACACCACTGGAATGGCATTCCGCTTGACTGCCAAGACCGAAGCCCAATTTGCTGATTTGGCCTCTATGTATGAACAGTATAAAGCACATGGTGATGTTCTCAATGCCCTGTACTATCCGTGGGCCCAACGGAGCATTCAAAACAGTAACATCAACTTGTACTACGATCCCCGTCGCTCAACTGCTTCCTCAATGACTTTCAGGGCATCTTACCGTAAGTTCTCCAATACAATTATGGTTGTATGCTAACGTGCCTTACTATCGTATTATTTGTATGTAATTTTCAAAGTTGACTCATTTTTTTTAGAGAATTCCACCTCACATTACAACAGCAATTCCAACAATTCCAATGGAAGCTCGCCACACATGGACTCGAAAAAACAAAACGAGAACAATCACAGTGCTGAATTCAATTCTGGAAGTGGAAGTAACCCCGCCGAGACATCTAATCAGACTCCCGATAGTCAAAGACGTCAGGAAGAATTCCTTCAGAAGGCATCTGCTGGAATCAGAAGTAAGTTTTTAAAATATGTAGCGGTTTAGGTTATATTATATCGTATCATCTCACATCATTTTAAAGTGTAATTCTTCATTTTTTTTTCAGTGTAATGTTTTAGTCTAGTTTTTAGTTTGACGAATCCTATATTTGTACCATGTAGGCCTACCAAATCTAACGGAGAATAAATAATACAATACAATACAATATCCTCACGCAAAGCTTGGTTACTGATTAAATCTATGTCATGAATATAGGCAGCCAAGCATACGTTGTCGATGCTTCCGTGGAGTTCCAAGGACAGAGCAAGGCTATGTTTGTTGCAACAGCCGCATTGGCCACCAGTTACGTTGATGAGAAATCTCAAGTTTTGTTCTTCTTCCACAAAACCCCTGCTCGTTCTTCATCTGACAACAAGCAATGGCAGGTAAGACAAGACAGCCCCAAAACACACTGAATATATAGATGTCAGTTTTTGCACTCACTCATTAACAATATATGGATATTTACAGATGTGCTTTGCTGCATTCAGCAAGGTACCTCAAGTTCCTCTTGTGAACTACAAGAAAGCACTGAAAGCCAACCCTCAGCCGCAATATAATGCTCAATTCAGTTACGGAGAAAAGTGCAACTCTGGATCCAAGGTCACTGCTAAGGTTTTCATGCGCCAGAGTTCCGAACGCCGTGAATGGCTCCGCCATCAAGCCACAGCTCAACTGTGCGAACAGCAAATGGAGAAAAACAACTATATTCTTCCCGCTTGCCGCAACGTCACAATGAGGGCTAATCTTCTTGATACATATCAGATGACTGTGCAATTCGAAAAGATCTCCAACCAGATGAAGAATTATACATACCAAGCATACTCTGCTGTCCGTCAAATGGCATTCCCCTACTTCTATGAAAATGTTGTCAACGCAAGTTCTCAACAACAAGGAAAGATTGATTTCGTAGTGAAATACGCTCCTGACTATCAATCAGTTAACATCTCCATGAACGCCCCAACAATAGATGCCGAAATTATCAATGCTCGTCTGAACCGTTGGGTAGCACCTGTCGTTGTCAGTCATCCCGCTAAATCCTCTGTGTCTCGTTTGGCAAACTACGCCCTTGAGCAACAGTACACCCGTAAGTTAATTAAGATTCGTAATAATAATGATCCATTTCCAATTCTAGCTAAGATAATAAAATCACGTTCTGTTTTTTGCTTGCAGCTACTTGTGTCATTGACGGAAACACCGCTAACACCTTTGATAACCGCACATACCTGCTGAACCTTGGACCTTGCTGGCATGTGATGATAAAGGGCACTCCTCAAGAAGATGCTGAATCTAGCTCATCCAGTTCCAGCGCCGAAAACTATACTGACGATGTTACTGTTCTCGTCCGTGATTCCGGCAGCCAGCAGAAGGTATGGGCCCACATGATAACAGTATAGTGCGATTTAAGTGCCTAACTAGCTTCGTTCTTGAGAAAATAATCACTATTCCTTCTTTTGTTGTTAGGAAGTGAAACTTATCCTTGGAGAAACCGTCATTGATCTCCATCCAGCGAGCTCTTCTTCCAACAAGAAGGCCTCCAGTGAAGAACACAGCAGTCCTGCTGCCTCTGTTCAAGTGAACGAGCGAGCAGTTCGTGTTTCCAGTCAGGAAGTCTACCAATTCTACAACAATGGAAATACAGTCAAAATCTTCACCCTACCTTCGGGAGAGTTAAAGTTGATATCTGAATTCTATGGTCTGGTACTTATCTACGACGGAAGCCACGTCAAGCTAATGCTCAACAACAGATACCGCAACGCAGTCCGTGGACTCTGTGGAACTTTCACTGGCGAACCCACCACCGACTTTACATCTCCTAAGAATTGTGTCCTAAGGGAACCTCAATACTTTGTCGCCAGCTACGCCTTGGCCGCCGAACAATCTTGTAAGGGACCTGCCAAGGAACTCCACTACCGTGCTGCCCAGTCTGCATGCTATGAGAAACGTGTGATGCTGAATGATGTGATCAATGATTACGAGGCCGGCCGTAGGGGCTCGTACAGACATGGCAACAATAGCAGCAGCTCTAGCAGCTCAGACAGCAGCAGCAGCTCAAGCAGCAGCTCAAGTAGCAGCTCAAGCAGTAGCTCAAGCAGCAGTTCCAGCTCGGACTCTTCTTGCTCCGACTCATCCAGCTCAAGTGAATCCAGTAATAGTACCTCCAGCTCGAGCTCCAGCTCCAGCTCTTCATGCTCCAACTCGAAGAACAACACTTCTTCTGGAAACTCGCGTGACAACAACGGTGGAAGTCTCCGCCACCGTACCCGTGTTGTCCAAGAGAAGAGTCAGACATGTTTCTCTATTAGACCCCTGCCCGCTTGCCAGCCCAAATACCAGCCGAAGAACCAGGTTGAGAAGAACGTCGACTTCCACTGTGTAGCCACCACTAGCGCTAGCAAACACTGGGTCGATCAGATTAACAAAGGAGCCAACCCTGATTTTGCTAAGAAGGGTGTTTCCAAGACCATCAAGATCAAGATCCCTACCAAATGTGCTTCCAAATAAGCAACAATTCAATACCCAACTCGCGATGTTATTACACACATGTAGACGAAAAAAAAAAAATTACACGATCTCGTAGCACCTATGTCTACTTACTGTGATTTAATTTTGATTAGACCTAGAACTTAGATATTAGACATGCAAGTAAAAAAACGAAAAAATAAAACACTTTTTGAACAATAATTCTAGTTAACGTTCATAATTTGCCATCTATCCTATCCCATCATAGTGTTGTGTCCAAGTCATGGAACACATCATAAGTCGAAGTACTTCAATCGGCTTGCACCTCCTGTTTGCAGAAGAGACAACTCCTACAGTTCAAACACTTAGAATGCATGTTTATAGATGCAGTTTTGCATTGGCCTGCTTAACATTACTCTCTTTAAGTCGTCTCAACTTCAGAAACATGTAAGATTAACCTTCGGTTATTTCACTATATTTTACATTATGGTTTTAAATTAAATCAATGAACTCACGATATTTCAATTGGGTCATTATTTATATGTTTTTTCAACCATTTTCAATGCGTGCTTCCGTCAGGCTAAACCTTCTATTTGATGAAACCAATGTCCTTATAGTCCAAAGACATTGCCCAAATCCTGAATGCAATTCTCTAAATAATTTTGTATTATAAATCGCACAATTAAAAGAGGAACTTTCTATAATTTGCAAGAATTGAATTGAGAACACTAATCCATGGATTCATAACATGAAATAAAATTCCATAATTATATTTTATATGAAAAGTCGGAATGTCATTCATATTCGTATCATATGTGTATTGTATCCAGTCATCCATTGTGTCTATGTACTCATCGATGATTATTTACTTCATGCCCTACATAATATTTTGTATGAATTCAATACATTGAGTGGATTAAAAAAAAGTAATTGTGAAATTATCGTGTTCATTTCACGCACAATCATCATTAAATACAGAGAAACTATCGCAAGTAAACTATAGTAGTATTTTTTTGGCTCACTGATCACTCGTGAAAAGTGGCATTTATATTTAAGACAGCTGATGGTCAAACCTTGAACGCTAAGTAGAACTTTGTAGGTGAACACAGGTTGTTCAGTTTCCCGTAACCCAATAATGTTACAGTCAAGTTCACGACGATATTACAAGTTCTACTTAGCACGCGTGAAACAATGTGAACAAATTAAATAAGTTGAAGAAGAATGAACGTTTTTCGAGCAATTAAAATAGTGTGGCATATCAATACTGGTATTGAACAAGACTGATCACGGATCAGGACTGAGTAGCAATATTTAAGTGTTTTGGTTATTATACGTTTGAACGTTTCTATCAAGTTTTGTTTCAAAAAATGGCCAATGACAAATGAAATCATCAGAACAGCATTTCAATTGTTATTAGAGAAGTGTAACTTTTTTGAAGAGAAGTAATTTAATAGTCCCAAAAAAAGAGACTGAAGATACTTGTAAAATATCTCTCAATACAGTCTATGTAAAAACGTCCGTTGATATTATCTGAATGATTCCCTGAAGCATATCATTTTATATCACTATTATTTGATTAGGGAATCTAAAAAAAATCTGTTGCCTTGGAGATTGAAGTCCAGAAGAACGTAGGTCCGAGTCCTGCATGAGGTATATATTCTTTTCGATAGGATTCATATACCACCCGCTCATCCGCCCCCCCAAGTTGTTCTTGGGGTCATTAAGTGAATAATATTTATCATCATCAGAAATTACCTGCTAATTACTTTCCGGCTTCAAGAAAGCAGCCTGGTTGCCTGTAAATGCAACAACATATAAGACAAAACCACCTCTATTGCCTTCATTCACTTTCAGTGAATTGATTATTTGCACCAACGACCAAATGGTGATTAATTAAAATCGATATAAAACACAGATCTTATATTGATAGTAGAATCCAATCACATTTAACAGCTAGTTTCTCTATAGACTATATGGTGATTGCGTGTGCACATTGTCTTCTAGTTTTAGTGCGTATAATGTCAGTAGATTTGCTTCAGGATGTATCTTGATGTAGATTGATCGACCACTTCATGTGACTGCAACCGAACACTGTTTACGATATAATTAAAAATAAATAAATAAAGTGCACTTCTTTGATAGCGCGTTAATGCGAGTTACTATATAGGCCCATTGTTATCCCTGTGACTTCTTGGTCTGTATTATTATTATCATGCAATAATAAATTGTATTGCGACATTCCTGTTTAGGAATGTATTATTGTGTAAATTCCACAATTAAGGCGTCCCCAATCTCCGTGAGGCAAAAAGTTCCCGCCTTGGTGATTTCAGAGATATAAATGTTCATAAAACTTGGACCGTGTAAGATACATAATTAACAAATATACATCATCTAATGCAGACAATATTTGTCAAAAATAACAAGGGGTGGAAATATTACTTGTATGTAAGAGTAACAACCGATATTTCTGCCATCGACTTTTACCTCACAACATATCGTTACATACTAATAACAAGTATAATTGAATGTGAATGTAATGTACATTTTGGATCGACAGCATTTTATAAGATACTTTTCTGAATGGTTGAAGCAGTTTCACCACAATATATTCCAACCGGAAAGCAAAAACGAATGTGTATAAATTATACTTTGACAGGGAAAATATCATTCTGTGGGTAGCTTCCCCTTAATCGCCTTTCAAGACTGTTTAGTGTGATGGTATAGCCATTATTATATATTCAGTACATTGTTGGAATTGGTACAATGTTTGTATGTTGTATCATACTCGATTTTGCATGTACCTGGTACGGCTGTCTGACTATGCAATAGACCGACGTCATTTTCTGTTTAATCACGAATAAAAGATTTTCTTGTATGAAAATAAATCTCATGTGATCTACGAAATGCAATGAATGTAAAATAATAGGTCCACTCAAGAGGTAGATGTGTGATACCACATCGTCGTGTGTCAATATAATCATCACAATCAGTGACTGTTGGCGGATTGGTCGCTTCATGGCTACCAGCAAAGGCAACAATCACCGCCCAGTTGAGTCAAACAGCCATCTGTCAGTCGAGTACTACAAGTCAGGATACGCGGAGGAGGTGACACGAGGTGCGTCAACATCATTCTATATAGTACATCTAGTACATTTTTCAAATACTATCACTGACTACAAAAGTCTTGCATAAAATACATGGATAGCGAATACAATAACTGATTTTTAGAAACTGAAATATTTTTTAGAATATGAAATTTACATATGTAATAATAACTTTCAAAGTTGACACGAATTGTGTGGAAAAGTTCGTAATTTTCTCTGGACTAGGCCAGCATTTTTAATGTCACTGAAAAACTCATGAGACTCATTGTGAATATTTACAAAAATAATACCAAACGTATAACAAAATGAGTAGGCCTAATGCTTTCCATTTATGGTTGGTTGCTGTTTTAAGAGTGAAACCGTTTTACTGACTTTTAAGCATTAAAGTGTTACAATAGATGAACAAGAATATATTTTCAAATATGTATGGTTCGATTTTACTAATAAGATGAACTATAATAAGCCGAAACAATTGAAAATACGTTGGTCTTCTGTCAAGTTATTTTATTATTCCATTTTGAATTCTGTTCAGACCTTTTCCAAAAGGTAACATACAAGCAATGGAATGAAGACGTTGATTTTTTTCAATGACCTTTATAACCGAGAGAATTCAATTTTCTGAACAGTAAAAGTTCCAAATAAGATAATAAAATAAGAAGAGGGAAACAAGTTTGAAAATAGAATCAAATTGAATCAATGTTTTTGTTCGTACCCCCGTATAACCTAGCTGTTGGTGGGGTCGTTAAACAACATTGAAAAAAAAATCAATGTTCTTCAAATGATGTTTATTGGGTATTGCAAAAGACCAAACTTTACAGTGTATTTATGTATTCCAATTGTTTAAGGCAATTTTAAAGAGCAAGAAAAAAGAAAGAAATTTTATAATTTTCACTCCCTAATAACGTCGACAACTCGTTGGGATTGTCTTTATTACATATAATAATACTTATATTGATTTCAATATTTTGATTGAGAAACGATCTGGAACAAGAATTACATTAGTAAAATACTCCGAAAAGATGTCACTGCAAACATATTTCAATTAAGAAACCAAAAATTCTTGAATTTTAAATCCAATAATATTCATACATCAGTCAGTACAAAATATTGGAAGATGATTGCCTCATATTGAAACATAAAACAAAAATATCGACTCCACGATACAGGACAACTTCTATAATTCGAAATATTTCTCAAAACTCACAAAATTATTCACAAAACTCACAAAAATATTTCATTGCACAACGACGTAAAATGTAAAACAAAGCAAGAAAAAGATAACAAGATAGATCAAATTCATCAATATATTCCCCTCTGACCCTTTCTCTTGACCAGCCATAGTGGATATGGTTTTGAACTCAATTGAAAAACGACCTCACAATATTGGAAACATAGACAATTACAAGAAAGCAAATTTACATAAAATGCATTCTCATCTACATAAATATTGAACTGTCGTTTCATACATTGTATCAAGAGTTATGACAAAAATTGAAATACAACATATTTTCAATAGTTTGAAATACCAGGACCCTCATACTCGAGGTTTGTGAAATGTAGTTGTGATTCGCGGAATGAGATAACTTCCTCATTCCACTACTCCATCCCATTTTTGGTCGTTTTGCTATTCCTAAGTTTAAAAATCATGAAATATGAAATTGAATTATTCTCATCATGAGAGATATCCTTCACTAGGCTAACAGATTCTAGCTAATGCCAGCCCGTGAACATGTAAACAAATAGAAAGTCACTGCCTTCTCTGTTGCAGTTGAGTGGCAGTTGATGCAAAGTCATCTCGAGTGCACTGCACAATTCACTTTGACATTTCAGTAATCAAATAGGTGGTGAGATGTTCAAGTGAAATGTGGACTGAAATGAATGTAGAAAAAGTAATTCAGGAATACCAAACAATCATTTTCAGTGCAATTATTGGAATCTCACCCAAATTTCACTCATCTCACTTTTCACAAATCTCAAGAATAAGGGTCCAGAATGAGAAATTACGATATTGAATTTTGTGCATGTTAACAATTAAAATCATTTCGATAAATTTAGACTGGAATTCAATTTAAAATAAATGTGTATTTAATTCACGACAAGTCATGTCAATGCCTATTATCTCCGATAGTTTAATTGTGTCAACACACACAAAATACGGAATATTTTGGCACTTGCCATTTCTCCCAAATCTCTTGGTGGATTTTTAAAGTGTTGCGTTTTTGAGATATAAATTTGTTCCATCTTACAACTATATGAATGAATCGACCTTTTCCAAACCTAATTTTATTCAATATGATAATGGAGTATGTGACAATGCATTATTACTGTCATGTTGTATAATGCTTTTGAGCTGGTCGTTCATGACTGTGATTATAACAATAATGGCTGAGCGCATTCATTACGTGTGCATGGTAGTCGATTGAGCGAACTATTGTTTTATGAGGATAACTTGTGAAGCGTATGAGATGTCACTTCTAATGCGGGGGAAAGAGAGATATTTACAATACCTAGTAGATGGTATAAGTAATGATTTATTTAACTCATAGGCCTATAGTATAATTGCCGACTGTATACAGCTATAAAAAAACACTTTTTTCAGCGGTATGCGCTTGTCAATTATGCGATATGAGTTGCATAGTTTGTATATATATGTTTCTTTATCATGAAATCAATTTCATTCACATACAATGACTGCCATGATTGGCATAATAACTGATCAATTGATACAGTGATTGAAAGAATGGTAATATATCAAGAAAATGTGAGTAATTATAAAATAACAAAGAGAAACCCAAATTTTCAAGGAATTGAATTAAGAAATTTGTACTGAATTACAGTAAGCTATATAGACGTGTAAATATGAATATAGAGTCTACTATACACAATTAAAGAAACAAAAAGGGAGGGGGGGGGGGGGAGAAAATCAGATGAATGAATCTAATAAAAATGATTTCTTCAAATGAGTGTTGATCTTTACAAAATGTCTACAACAATTGAATCCATCAATTTATTTGACAGATTTTATTTTTCAACAAGATTGTTTTAAAAAAGTGGCATGGTTTCTCTTGTTCCTAACATTGGACCTACTTTTTTGATAGAGTGTAGGTCGTAATGTTTTTTGTATTCCGAAATGGTCGATTGATAGTAAGCTCGCTTATCGTTGTCGTCATTTATGGGTTGCTGTTTGGGAATTTCGAAACGAATAGTATACTATCAAGTATTTAACCATTCCGCTTCTGGCTGTCGATAACTATGTCTAACCGTTTCGAATCACCCAAGCACGGAACCTCCTCGTGGACTTCGAATTAGGTTTTGTCTCTGCATGCATTAATAACTGTTCGTACCAAGATAGGGCGAGCGACCTTGAATGTATTAAACATATCTGTGTTTCCCCTTTATCGAATTCTTATATATTAGCCTACTATATATATAGCCTATTAGCCTACTTTATATATAGCCTACTGTTCGAAATTTGTCACAAAAAACTGATATTCTGCTAAATCTACTCTCATGCGCGTTCGGGAAACACGAGGAAGCATTGTATTATATTGTATTCAGTCTTTATTGTTGCAATGAATGTAAATATAGTAATATATGACTGGTATATAATATAATAGTAAATATACAATTAATGATGCAATTAGGCGGGATTCACACTTGAAAAGGTGATCTTCCACCCAAACCCTTTTTTAAAACTAGTGAAAATAATAATAGCTTAATGTTTATCTCAACTCTCATAAAAATAATAATAGGAAAAACAAAAACAATAATATTGAGATCGAATAATGGTAACAATAGTTGAAATTGAAATAATTGAAAATAATGGAAATGTGAAAAGAGGTTTGGTGATAAATTAATAATACAGATTATTATTAGTGAGTATAATAGGTTATGATATTTGAGTATAGGGGGAGAGGAATTCTTGGAGGCTGTAAAAGGCATACAGGAGGAGGAAGGATTTAAGGGATGATTTAAATAGAAGGAATGTAGGAGACGACTTAATGTGACTTGGAAGGTTGTTATAGAGGATGGAGCAGAGATGTTTGGGGCTTTTACTGGTAGAGCAAGGTTGTGGGGAGGGATGAAGATGTTGAGGTTGGAACGGGTGGAGTGGGAGTGAACTGATTGTCATAATCATACAATTCAAAGTAAAACAAAGTTTATCCGTTTTCTTTAGGTTGAACTGAATATGAAATTATGTTACGAAAAATCTATTCACTTGATAATAACAGAAATATTAGTTCATAAAATGCATCGCAAGCAAATTAATTTGTTGAGCGTTTAAATGTATTTGAAAAAAAGAAAATGTATACAACTGTATAAAGATCCGACAAGGTAGTCGAGAAATAACATTACCTTTCGCGTATCATTGCAATTATTTCGTAATTGTTTTTTTTTTCTTCTATTTGAAGGTGATTGATCTGAGATGATGTTAGACAATTCCACAAGCACTACGAAGACAACAGTCAGCAATAGGAAGTGAAAGGAGAAAGACCTTTCTCCGCGAGCGAAATCATCTGATCAAGATTGCTAGTGATATTCTATCAACAGTCATAGTATTACATTAACCATCAGCACATTTATATGACGTTTGTAAAAGCAGTGCGTGATTTCAACTAACTGCCAACTTCATTTCTGGCGTCCAGAAAATCCAACAGTACATCATAAATGTGATTATTTTAAAGTAGGCCTAGGTCATTACCCACCCAATTTGTCTTTGACATCTCGAGTCTAACCGGTTCAAGCACGGCAATATATACTATTGCTCACTGTAAAATATTGATCTAGAATGTGTTAAAGACGTAAAGTAGTTTAATCTTAAACTGCATTAGCCTTGAACTTATGCATATTCAGTTACGATTGAGCTCATTAAAAAAATATTTGTGATAGCCTTCATATATTGCACTCAGGTAAAGATTTGCCAAGGTAATGAAAGTTTGATTCCCCGCTTGTCACTGACTTCGACCAGATCGTTGGTTGGGGTTGGCAATCTCTAACCGAACAACAGAGGTACGCAATCTCTGCTGAAAACAATAGCATACGAAATATCAAGACGCAACCGGTGTCTCACCCTCTTGGTATTCATTCTTATTACACAAAATTTGCTATTGTTGATGGTCATGGAAAGTGCTACAATCACATCGTCAGGGTACCACCGACAATCTGATCATCCTTATCAGTCTACAACTGAAACTATCGCGTTTTTGACTGATGAATCATCCCAATCCCAAGTGGCAACCCAGCATCACGGCGGGCCAACGACAGAAGATGGTGCACGTCTGCAGGTGACAACGAGTGAAGTGAAATTCACGGATTTGACTCGATTGGCGAAACGTCCACCAGTGGATATCGAGTTCCACGACTTGGCATACACCGTACCTAACACGGGCACGAAAAGAGGTGAGTTACAGTCAACAGCCTATCATTTTACTCCCTATCCACAATTGAGTTTCAATAGCTGGATAAGGTGAACACGATGATAATAGTATCAAACTGCAACAACAAAGAGAGTGTGTCCAGTTGATTTTTTTTTTTATTATTCGAATAATTGTTCTCTGATAGAGTTTGCGTATGATACGATAAAACGCATGGGAAAGGCATCGACTCAATATCATAGGAAGAACGATTTATATTTTCACACTCTTCCCCCCCCCCCCCCCACACACAATTTTTGGCATTGGATTGGATTGTCAAAGACGTAAAACGTTACAGTAGCGGAAAATGAATCGAATGCACACTAGAAAGCTTTTCTGATGTTTGCTGGTTCTTCAAGATAGAACAATTCAACTGGGCTTTTTGATAAATCATCTTATGAATAAAATATTGGATTAAATACCGAAGTAAGCAATAGCTAACACCAGTATTAATTTGATTCTTGTTAATTATTCCACAATTTTCTTTCGGAATGTGAATAAATGAAATGGTTGCTCTACTGGTACCTTATGAGTATCAGTCTAATGCCATGAGGTATATAGCTAATGAAGATTCAACTCGAGAGTAATCATTACTGACTTCCGGCGGAAATATTGACAATCTAGATTCCATCGACGTGATGACCATTGCGAAACCAAGCAGATAGTTACTAAACAGTCATCTCAAGTCTATACACAGAACGATCACATACTTCATTTGTTATATGGATTTATGTGTATTTATTTCGTTTGGATCGTTTTTACATCGTTGATAGTGCGAAGGAAGCGGTCGTGACCTACATAGTGGAACCATCCCGCCATGAGGCTACTAAAGAAAACCACGAAACAAACCTGTAAACATGGTCGGTGGCGGGGATCAAAGCTAAGGCTCGATCTATACGCTTACCTTCACCTCCTGGTCACAAGGAGCAAGCGAGCTACCTGTAAACTAGTGCACTTAAATATATATATATATATATATATAATATATATATATATATATATATATATATATATATATATATATATATATATATATATATATATATATATATATATTTTTTTTTTATATATATATATATATATATATATATATATATATAAAGAATAAAATGAATCTAGAATCATTGTCAAAATTCAATCATAAATTGAAACAACTCCTAATCTAAAAAGCTCACTATTCTTTTTAGTGAGTACGTACGGTAACATGATGACGTGGGCGTGGAATGTATTCCAAAGTATACTCATCCATATATATACATATTCTTAAGGCGTCCTCAGTCACCAGAGGGAAAAAAGTTCCCACCAAGGTAACTATTTCTGAAAATATTGTGAATGTTCATTATAGATCGACCGTATTTTAGAAGGTACATTTCGCGTTACATACACCACTTGATTACTTCTCGACATTTTTTTCTCGTGTGCGATATCGATGTGTTCTTAAAAGAACTGGCTTTGTGGTAAGCTAAAACTAAACAGTTCAACCACACGCGTTTGGCACAAATGACCAGGGAAAATCACGCATTTTTTTTTCGTAAATCGAAGTAACCGAAACTAATCATTTGTATCAAAACGGCCATAGGTTTGCTAATGAAATTTAGCCAAACTGATAGAGGAAGGTTCACCCTATCGATGTATACATTTTCACCTGGATGCTCACCATCTAATGACTTTCGTGTATGTAATGGTTTACTGTATTTTCAACTAGTTTTTCCCAAATTTTCTCGGAATTTTCAACTTTTCTTCAGATTTAAAATTTTTAGTATGTCATTTTCACCTTGATACATCAATTAATAATCAAATATTTGATACGGTACACTGTTGTGGGAGGGTTCCACTTAATGTTTGTATTCAACTGACTGATCTCCATCAAGATGCTCTTTACTATCCATTGTTTTGAGAAAATGTACCAACATTCTTCCGATAACTTTCAATGCAAACGATTGTTGAATCTAGTGATTGTTTGTGAATTTAATGGAGACAGTAAACATTGTCAATTTGTTATAATTTTTATCATCACAATTTTCCTGACCAAACTCCGTGTCCAACATTTCCACTACAAGATTTGGTGGTGTCTACCATATCGATTAACATCAGGCAACTGAAGTCGGCATAATATCGGTTCTGGGTAGAAGTTCACAAGGAGAAGTTGCATCT
Organism: Brachyptera putata; assembly: GCA_907164805.1. NCBI lineage: Eukaryota > Metazoa > Arthropoda > Insecta > Plecoptera > Taeniopterygidae > Brachyptera > Brachyptera putata. The sequence continues at coordinate 39,682,851 of OU015463.1, forward strand.
GAATCACGTCTCAGAGTCAACATGCTTGTTACATGATTTCCAAGTAAAATATTATAATTTTATAATGATGTAGCAGAACCAATCATTATGTACACGGCAGTGCAATATCAGTGTCATATGAGTTATTATACTCAAGTTATTATAAACGTGAACTTCCATCAATCGATTATCATAGGTACGGAGACATAATTTAACGGCAATGCCTCAACTATTTTATCGTGTGGAATTTACGGTAGTGACGTCACATTTTCAAAAAATAACGCTGGCTTGAGAATAATGCTAGCATGAGCATTATGCTGGGATGAAAATAGCTCTGGCATGAAAATAACGCTGGCATGAAAAAAGTGCTGTTGTGAAAATTACGCTCACATGAAGTTCATGTTAGCACGACAATAATTCTTGCATGAAATTAATGCTGGCATGACAGTAATGCTGGCGTGAAGGTAATGCTAGTATGACAATTATGCTGGAATGACAAGTTTCGTGTCTTATTTTCTGTATAAGGTTTAACCAATCAGGTGCAAGAGATTTCATCATGTGTTCTAGGAAGGAGGTTTGAACTACTATCTTTCACGAAGTATAGTTGATGGTCTTGAGAGATTATGAAATTGCTGTTATTGGAGTAGGCCCTACGTCCAGGGCAGAATATATATTCTTATTGTTTATTGGTGCAGTGTAGAATTTTATATCTCGATGATAAACGTGCTTTGTAGTTGGAGAAATATTCTTCCCATTGCTAGGTAATTTTCAATCTTTCAATAGATGTAGGGCCTATCGATTCATGTTATTCACATTTCCTCTATTAGAGAATCAGTACAAGGAGGGTATGGGTGTTTTAGATGAGGGCAAGGAAGCGAGCTTGACCTGCTAATACCAACTGAGGAAAACCGCGGAGATAGATCGTAAATCCTGATTACTATACTCACCCATTACCCCTGATTCATGCGGGTACAATAACAATTCACAACTGTTGAAGGCAACACACGGAGTAGAAAAAAATATATAATTAGCTGCTTTGAGAATAACTCCCAAGTTTTATGCAAATACTTCATGCACACATCACGTATACCGCTTGAACCGAAAGAGGGAGATCAAGTATTTTGATATGTGTAATTAATAACAGGTAACTGATATAATGTGATTATAGAATCTTAATTAACCTTGATTCGTTTCACCTTCATGCACAGTCCTGCACACGTCAAAGGTAACATTTTCTTACCAACTCCTCACAGCTGATTCAAATAATTGACTGTGTATTTCACACAAGGTTCTCAAACTGTATTGATAGTGTTCAACATTTAATACTTCATCAATAGCTAGGTTATATGGGGGTACGACTGCACGGGAGATAATATAACGATGACGTATAGGGGAAATGTGTTTACAAAACGGACAGATTTGGTTTCTTCATATTCCAAAATACAGTTGAAACGAATTGATAATTGCACATCCTGTTTCAACTCGTGTAGGTTTCTATTGGAGACTGTTATTTTTGTTATTATCATCAACATTTTCAATAGAGTACAAACCAGGCAAAATGATAAAAGATCATAATTCTGGGTGTTATAGAAGATTTTTTCTCAAGATTGCAACCATATTCTGCAATCTTTATTACATAAAATGAAGGAGGATAATTATTAATCTGCTGTCATGTAATAAGGGTTGATCACGAATGAAAGATACGGTAGTATATCTTTCGTCTTGGTGAGGTGATGAGATATGGCCATCTTGATCAGTTCAGCTGCTTAGACAGTGGTGGAGAAGAGTCAAAAAAAGTGAAAGCCTTGTTCAATTTCATGACAAACTCAAGAGATGATCTCTATTCCACTATCATCTCTCTATCACTCGTCCAATTATTTTGAGATGGTCAAGTCGAGAAGTAAAATTACTCAGTGACGAGGCTATACCTTATGATTAAATATCTGAAATTCACTCCATTCATTCAGCATCCAACATTATGACACTGAATGATTCTCAGTGTATATCTTATTTATGCATGCATATATTATATCACCAACGTTGTGAAAATGCAGTTGATCAAAAAGACATGGAGCTAAAGCTGATTTGATCCTTCCTATATTTTTACTTTCATCATCCAAATCTCACGCTTTCCATTTTGAAACACTCCTATGCAAATCAAGAATCTTTCAAGTCAACTATGACTGCACATTGATGTCCCCACTACCTCATCACGGCAGTGGGAATGAAGCAGCCGTTGCAGATGGGAATCATTTCAGTACTCGAATAGCACATGAACTCGGTCAGATGTCGGGAGTTTTCCGTATACTAACAGGGTATATCTTATGCAATAGGATTAGATTCAACTGTTTTTTCACGAACAAGTTTTGGAGTACCTTCTAAAATACGGTCCATCCATAATAATCATTCACAATAAGTTCACAAATATTCACCATTTGGGAACATTCTGCCCTATGGTGACTGTAACCTTAAGTAACTCAGACTTACAAAACACAAATCAAGACGACGCTACATCAAAGCGTACTTGAAGATCTGTCTCGAGAACTTTAATAATAAATACACAGGGAAATAATATTGAACAAAATTTAAGTTTAACAGATAAAGATATGTAGTATGAGAAATATTGACCATAAAATCACTGTGCACCTAAATCAGGTGTGCCAAGATGAGAAAATGCAACCCAATCGAAATGACTCTCGTCTTCTCCATGGGTCTAAGGTCCACACTTTAGTGCAGATAGAGGTGAGACGCTAATATTTTCTATACCAGCGAAAGTTTACCTTAATTTTTGTAAAGAGTCACTTTCATGGCATGACTCAAGTAGATGATTTTCAAATCTTATCTCAATGGAAAGGTTATATGTGCTTTGTTATTAGCACAATGGTATAAGCCAAGTCAAGAATTGTGTTTATATACTTTGCTATATTGAACTTATTCACGATACAAAATGCATGACTCATTTCATTAATTGGAAAACGTTACATCGAGAAGGAATGAAGTGGATGAATCGAAATGATCGAGTGATTATTTCTTCTTCGTTTTACTATGGATGAAATCACGCGAAGACTTCTCCTGAAATTCAATTCAATTGCCTCTACATGGGTAAAACAAATTGATCGATCCTAGGACACTTTTTACCATGGTTTTTACATTACCATGAGGAATCATTTCCATTTGAGATAACTTGGTAGGACTTGGTTTCATTTGAATCTTGAGAAAAAGCGAAGTATCCTTGTATTATATTCAAGATTAGCATTCGAGAAGAGGTCGTTACTTCTTCTATGGTTGAAAGAATGTACAGCTTGAACCAAAAGCCTTGAGATGGTTAATTCTATCGCTAGCGGTAGAAACTGAAGTCACCGTTGGGCGTGGGTTCGAGTCCCGCAAGAGAAACGGGGCTTTTTAAACGTCCTTCCACCCATCATCACTTCATCGTTTCATTATCATCCGCTCATTCGCACCCCCGTATAACCTAGCTGTTGGTAGAACAGAAACAGAAACAGAAACAGACCTTTACTCAAAGGACATCGCAATCCTGAAACCAGATTTTGAAGAATAATAACGATATTCATATTTCATACTCCTGATTTCAGAGAAAACTAGAAACATCATCTCAATTACAGGAATTGTAATTTATAGTTTTCCTCCTCGAACCGGCCCTTTTATCTGAGTCGTGAAGTAGACGCCACTAAATTTCTCAATTATCCATACAGAATCGGTAATGCCTACGTTATGACTCTGGTCTCTAGGGGGAAAAAAATAATAATAATACGAAATTGAGATGATGATTTCTAGTTTTCTCCTGAATTTGGGAAATGAATATTGTCATTACTCATCGAAATCTGTTTCAGGTTTGTGATGTCTTTCAAGGTTCAAGCCAGAATCAAATGTGTATTTCCATGGGAATCTATTGGCAATGACATTCGTGACGAACAACTCATGTGATTGTTATAAAATACAAACACAGCACTGAGTGATGGTTGTTATTGTTACCTGCGCTGGTTTAGCGAACTACTTTCCTGATCAACTTTTGACAGATCAGATCTCGTATCAACGCCCTGATAGAACAGAACCACAGATCTGATTAAAAAATTACACTTAACACTGCAACATTACCAATACTTCAATGGATATTCATAGGGGTCTACATTTACCAAGACATATAGTTATACTGTACGTAAAATGAAAAAATAATGATAAATTATTAACAAGTCTCGCTTAAAAAATAAATCAGATGGAAAAATAGATACATCATGCATATAAATTGAGCAAAAAATGCATAGATATGCAAATAAGAGAAAGGAAAGTATTGGACGATGAGGATGTTTACAGTTTCTTGTATAGGTATACAATATTACTCGCAATCATCCATGAAATTTATTGTGTGCTTGATGGTTTTATATTTCATGAATAGTTAATAAATACTGAGAAGTAGTGCAATTCATCCGTAATCAGAACATCAGAAGGCAATTAAAACATTTCTCACCTTGTTCAATTACACTTTTGCTTACGTCGGTAAATATTATTCATAATTATCAATTTCTTATTCGCTTGATGTTAATTATATC